>OY744476.1:28783791-29383791 GCA_963556175.1 Tipula confusa
AATGGTTAGGAATGGTTAATATACTCATATTTTTTTGGCTTATACCAAAAATTTACAGGTAATTTTTTTTGACAATATGAAATCGGCGATTCGGACTCATCTTTTAAAATTTTCAATGACATTTTCAACGATAAAAAAAAACAATTGGGTTCTCAGCAATAAGTCTGCCTCTGTTTAAAAGAACGATTAAATTTAGAGGTTAGTAGAACTGAAAACTCCAAATTCTTAAATTTGGGTTTGCTCCCGTAACAGAATCTTAACTTATTTCCGAATCAGCATTATATTACGAGATGTGACGCTTCTAGTTATGCATTCAATTTTGAGATAAACAAAGGCCAATAAATATAGCCTTCAACAAGATTAAAAATTGACACCATCTCTACCTCAATAATTACTATACTAGCATACAATCACCAAAAGAGTTATTGCTTATAAAAACCTTTACGCGACTGGAACGTTAACGAGGAACCACAAACAAATTAAAGAAGGTTAAATATGTCTGGAAGAGTCAAAGAAACGTGGACGTGTCAAAATGGTACAACAAAACAGTTTATTTTTATTTTCTACTTTTTGGTACTAGATTCGATGGAATCTCGCTTAATTTATTAAAAATCTAGCAATATATTTCCACAATCATTAAAATATGGGAAAGTGAATCCAATTCCTTGCTTCTTTATAATTATAGGCCAATAACGCAACATTAAATTTAGTTTCGGTAATGTATGAAAGAATATTACTGGATAGTCTGGCTCAGTTTGAGTATGGTTTTAGGGAGTAATCAAGCACAATTGCAAGAATACTTAGACTTACAAATGTTTCGTCGGCTGCTTCCATGAAGAATTGTTGGGTACATTTCCATTACGCAGATAGATATCACGCTGCCGCATCAAAAATGATCTTTGAAAAATCAAAAGCTGGATTGACCTTACCTTATTGATTTTAAATACCGGCTAAAGCAAGCTTTTGCTAAATCTTTATTTGGAAAACTATCTGATCATCAAAATCAAAAATTTTAATCTACATTTGCCTAAATAAACAAAGCTACATATATACTGCCAAATTCGAATCATTGGATGTATGAAAATTTATTACCATCCTCATCTAAAACTAAACCAATAATCAATGTCAGACATTTGTCTTTACGATTTCGTATCTCCATCTAAAAAATCTTCTTCCACACCATTATACAGCCGTCTAGGGTACTTTTTAGAAATGGTCGATGGATACTTTTTTGATATCATATGGACGGATAAGCCACAGTTTACATTTTTGGTGAGTATTTAGACTGAAATCACCTGATTTTACATTATACAATTTTTTTTCAAGATCTAAACAAAATATTAATTTATTTCCAAAATGAAGGTGACCAATGGCCATAATATTCATAAGGAGTAATTAGGAAAAATATTTCAGTGTATCTCAGTAAACATTTAAATGCACCCTTTCTTTAGGGTAACAAAATCAAGGATCCAACCCTGAAAATATTTACACTCAAGTATAAAAGCCCCTATATATATTTATAAATATATATATATATATATATATATATATATATATATATATATATATATATATATATATATATATATATATATATATATATACATATATAGTGCCCAAAAATTCGATGACACGTGTGGAACCACTAGATTCTTTGATCAAAATTAAGTTGAGTTTACTTAAACCTCTTAGCACTAGGAGACTACCCAGTCAAGTAATCATCCCACAATCCCACAAAAGAGGGATTCCACCAAAGAACTCGATGTTGAAAAAAATGTTATGTCTTTATATCCCTCGAAATAGAGGCTACAAAACGAGTGACCAGTTAATTGCGATTCCCATATAACTTGCCTTTTATACATTAATCGCACTCGACATTAAATTCCAAAATTATTAAAAAAAAATGTTTTTTAGACTCTAAAATAGCCCAGCAAAATTTGCGGCTATATGAGTGCAGCAAAGTCATTAGAAATAGCAATTCGCGTTTTTAAACCATTAAAATGCATTGCAAATTCCGGTACAGACCAACTTTGCTAGAAGATCAACAGCAAGAATTTAGAATTTCGACACATTAAAAAAAATCTTAAAATTATCTCAAATTTTATAAATTTTGGATGCTTTCAAAATACAGTGAAACTTCTGTAAAATGACCACTACAGAGACTCAAATTTTGATCACTCTTTGGAGGTGGCCAGTTTAAGGAAAACAAATCTAATGAATATGGCATTTGAAAATTCAAAGGCAGTAATTTTTGCTTATAATTTCTTCTACTCCTTCTTGAAAAAAACTATCTGAATCAGACTCTTTGAACACACATAACCCATCATCAATATCTATGTTCTCAAATAAAGTTTAAGAAAGGGGGTCGACATAAAGGGACTGTTTCATTATTGTATGAAATATTCAAGACTGACAAACATGATAAATTTAGGTTAGGAAAGTCGTCAAATTGAAGAGGTGGTTACTTTTGAAAGTTTCTCTGTATAGAAAAATAAAATAGTGTTACTTTTTTAATAAGAGTAATAAGAGGATAGTTTGAGGTGGCAAGAAATGAGAGGACATTTTTATGAAGCTTGTCTAACAAGTAAAATACAGATTGGATTTTAACAATCAGGAAGCTAATATTCGGTACTTTGGACAATTTTATGACCCGCTATTAAATGAATATAATATTATAAAATTATAACCACTGGTTTTAAGACATAAAACAGTATGTTTCCAAAAGAGGATACTTTGGTGAAAAGTTTATTTGCTGGCATCCATATTCAAAGTGTTAGAACTTAACTCACTTAATTTTGATCAAGGAATCTAGTGGTACCATCCGTGTCAGCGAATTTTAAGGTACCCTAGATATATATATATATATATATATATATATATATATATATATATATATATATATATATATATATATATAAAATATAGGATGTTTTAAAACAAAAGGCAGAATTGTATCCCGAGAACGGCAATAGAAAGGAGAAAATTACCTAAAATAAAATTTTTTAAGGGTCAAGTGGCCGTCTAGTGGTGATCTTGAATGTCCTTGAAACTCAATTAGTTTCGATGATATAGCCTAAAGTTAGGTTTTATTTAACTACAACTTTTTCTTTTGGGTGCTTTTTTACTAAGCAATTAAAAGTAAATACTTTTGCTCATTTGGACTGACATATTTCGAGCTCGCCTAATCGGACCATTTTTTTGATAGAATGACACAAAAGTTTGTGAATTTTTTACTAAAATATTTTACAAATTTATTGGAATATATTCCATTGTAAAAAAAAAACAAGAAATGTGGTTTTAGTTGAACGGTACACCACACCATTTTAGGACGGTCTCCCGACAGCAACTAAATTCAATGTTTCCGAATAAATGGTTCGGAAGAAGTGGCTTCCAATTTCTTGGTAAGGAAAAGTATTTTTCTTAAGCTGGTCTGTAAAAAAGCACTTAAAAGTATAGGTCTTATTTAAAAAAAAAAAAAATTTAGTCTATATCTCCGAAGCTCAAAAGTTTCAAGGTCATTCAAGATCACCACGAGACGTCACTCTGCACCCTTAACAAATTTAATCATAAGTAATCTTCTCCCATCTACCAATATTATTGATATAAGCCTGGCATTTTTTAAAAATTCACTATATATATATATATATATATATATATATATATATATATATATATATATATATATATATATATATATATATATATATATATATAAATATATAAAATATAAAATTTTTTTATCATGGAATGTGTATTTATTTGTTAATGTTTTTAATTTATTTATATATAATATACCAGAAAGATTGTCCATTCGTTTATTTATTTAAAATTTATTTAGATTTTTTTATTTTTTTAGTTAAATTATAAATTAGTAAAAAATAGATTTTAAAAATTATAACGTGAAACCTGCGGTTTTAAAAATTTATTTTTAAATTAAAAAAATCATTTATTTATAATAATTCTATCATTCGAGATTCAACATAAATTTAATTAATGTTTTGTTATTTAAAAAAAATAATAATATTAAATTATTTTTTATTAAATCATTCTATCTACTTTTTTATTATTAAATTATTTTGTTAGGTTAATTTTTGTTTTACAAAATAATTTAATAATAAAAACGTTGATATAAAATATTTTATTTCATCATTTTAAAATTAATTATTAATTATTATCACAATGAGGGGGGGCTTGCCCTCGATTGATCAACTCGTTTTATAATATATATTTTTAATATTTTATTTTAATTTAAATATTTAAAATTTTTACATTTTTTTTTTTTTTAAAGAAGAAAACATTAAATGTTGAATCGTTTTTGTTTTTTTTTTGTACCGCGCCAATAAAATTATAATTTAACGAATAAATTAGTAATAATTATTTTGGTGTCTTTGATTTTAAAAAATATATTTTATTTAATTATGAGTATTTTTAATTAATTATTATTAAATATTTTATTCAGAGAGTTATTTGTTAATTTCATTCAGATATGTTTCAGAAAGTTAATTTTTTTTATATTTAATTAATTTTTAAATATATATATATATATATATATATATATATATATATATATATATATATATATATATATATATATATATATATATATATATATATATATATATATATATATATATTTAAGAGAATAAAAATCATTTTTTTTAGATTACATATTTTTTTTTTTGTTAGTTAATTAATTTAAAAATTAAATTAAACACAGAGTTTAAAAAACTTTGGCACAATTAATAAAGAAAAATGTTTTTTTTTTAAATTTTTTTAATTAATTTAATTTAAATTTGAAAAAAAAATAATTAAATAGTACAATAGTAAATTATGGCAGTTGATGTATAGAAATATATATGTATATTAATTATTTAAAATTTAAAATATTTTTAAAGAAAGACTATAAAAAAAAAATGAAATAAATAAAAAATTTAAATTCTTATTTTTGTGTTTTACTTTGGGGAAGATACATTTTTGCTTTTGTTTTTTTTTTTTTTAAATTTACACAAAATTAAAAATTTAAATTTATTAAAAAATTTAATTAATTTAAAAAAATAAAATAAATTAAAATTTACAAATAAATTTATATATGTTGAATAAATTCTGGATTTAAATATGAGAAACCATTAAATTCGGTCTGATCTAAATTCATCATGAATAATTTATCGGTTGGTGTTAAATCTGTTTTTTCCGATGTGAATTGACGGTCAAAGTTTGATACGTCCTTGCGATGTTTCTAAGAAAAAAAACAAAAAAATTTGAAAATCAATAAATTTTTGTTATATAAAGGTCCAAAAGTCACACGATGGTGATAGCACGGTGCGGTTATCTATTTGTTGATGGTAAAAAAGTTTTTGGTGTTGATTACACAGATCATCTACAACGCGCACACTCAATTCATAACAAGTGGTTTGAAATGTTTCCTTAGACAAAAAAAAGGACAATTTTGTTTTGTCGGGAAGCTTACATATAATCGCTAAGAAATCGTCAAGCGAATTTATAGACGAAAAAAGAACAAATGGTGCAAAAAGGCTGAAGTCTTAAGAGTGATAGAACTCCGTAATGAGCGTAGTTCACGTAACTTCTTTATAAGATTACATTGCACCATACCTTCATACGAGCACCTAGGTTACACTCATAGTCGGAAACTCGGCAAGAAGACCACCTGATAAAATATACTCTGCGTTGATTCAGAATAGTATTCCGAGCTTTTGGCTCTCCACTAGAGAATCTTGCTGTTTCTAGGGCCAGATTTGAAATCAATCTTAAGGTCTTCTGTGATTTCACCGTTATTTTGGTTAACAATTTCTGTTTTGATGTTCTCTAACTTTTCTATGCGGTCCACATCATAGACAATTATTTTGGGTAAACTCTTTTCAAGTAGCGTAGCTTCTAGCCGAGCCTCTTCCAAATACTTGTTAGGAATGCCAAACTACTACGAGGCTCATTGTAAGTTCAACGTCTTTGATGTAGCTGAGTCCCTCATATAGCCTGATGCTTGCTCTTATTTTTGACCTTCAGGCTTTCAATTGGTTCTTTGGCTGCAACATTATTTAGTTGCATCATCACGACGACGGTGTCTGGTTTTTGAATCTTTGTTAAATAATAAATGTTTGTTTAAGTAAAAGCCGACACTTTATACTTATCCTCTGAGAGGCTAATATCGGGACAATATGAATTTAGTTTAACCCGAAATTCGAATATTGAACGATCACAGAGTTCAACGATATAATTTTCCTTAAAACACAAAAAACTTTTATACCATTAACAACTTCTTATGCGACTATCACCACACATAGTGTGATCGACGATTTTTTGTAGACACCCTGTATAAACATTATATTATAATCGATTAAATTGTATAAAAAAATATTTACGATTTTTGGTTTGAATGGTGGTTGAACTTCACGATTTTCAATCTTATCCCAATCAATGCGACGAAAGAATAAATGAGCTCGAACATCTTCTTCACCGCGGGCACCACAACCGAGACGTTTCACTGGATTCTTTGTTAAAAACTGTAAATAAATAAAATATATTAGAATCTAACGATAACTTAGACTAAGCTAAGCGATTTTTTTAGACTTCAAATTTCATCGATAATAACTTAAACATCAATAAAGATCGAAGCTTGTACTCTAAGTACAGTACTCGATTTTTATTTCTCCACTGCAGATTTAGCCCACATATAATTTTTTTTTAAATCTATGAACTCTTTTCAGAACTATCCTGTTTTCTTTAGGTAAATTAAAAGTGGAAAAATCTTCAAAATATACTTACACCTTTGCACACATCCTTTGCTTCTTTACTTAAATTCTTAGGATATGAAACATTATGATCTGTAATTGCAGCAAATAATTCTTCTTCATCCTCCCCATCGAATGGTGGCTGTCCAACAAGCATTTCATATAATAGTACACCGTATGCCCACCAATCGACTGATTTTCCATATGGTTGATATAAAATAATCTGAAAAAGGTTCGTTTCAAATATGAAAACTATAAAAAAAATTTTTTTGAATTTTTAAATGATCCTTACCTCAGGCGCAATATAATCGGGTGTACCACAAAAAGTTTTTGTTGTCTTATCATTTATGATTCCTTCTTTACACATACCAAAATCAGCAATTTTTATATGACCATCGGCGTCCAGCAAAACATTATCTAATTTCAAATCACGATACACGATGCCACGCGAATGCAAAAAAAATAATCCGATTGCAATTTCGGCCGCATAAAATCTGAAAACACGAAAAAATAAATTAAAGCCAAAATGTTAGCATACGAAATCAATAATTCCAATGGGATCGAATTTAGTTGGCTAAATGTAATAATAAATTATGTCATTTTCATGGGCGGTTACCGTTATACGGTTTTTCCAATTTTCCCTAAAACGTTTTTATGGATGGAAATTGAAAGATAAATGTTGATGACCGTATTGTCTATAAATCATATACATTTAGTTTTTTGGGTGAGCACAGGCTGTGACTAATTTTGCTACTAACGAATTTAACGGGATTTTTATTTGAAAAAATGATATAAAATTTGATTGGGAGATATTTCCAAATAGTATTCGAGACATTTAACTACTTCTAACTTTGTAAAATTATAGAGTTAGGATCCGTATATTTAACGTGTTTTGTATTCATCAACGTGGTATTTCTTATTACGGCTTGTAGTGGCATTGAGTATACCTTAGAAGTTTTAAACCGGCTCTAATTGCTGAATCAATATACGTAGCCACGTAGGCTGGCATTAATGCTTTGTAAAGTGCAAAATACTTTTTTTATAAGCAAATTTCAAAACTGATCGATGGAAGTGCTCTGTTAGCAAAAACTCCCAAAATGTTGCTGGTCAATTAAAGTAGTTTAATCAAGAACCATTAACAACCATTCTACTAATTTTCCTATTTTCCTATATCACAAGCCATTGATTCGTTTAATTATCATTTAATATATTTTTTTTAAATATTCTAGTCGCATATACGTCTAAAATAAAAATGATGGAAATAAATTTTCTATCATCATGATCCTAATATAATGATGATGATGATGGCATTTCGATTGGAAAATTTATTATGATTAATTGTGAAAATGTGAATCCAATTTTATAATTTTTGTTTTGTTTTTTATTTTCCTATATATAAACAGCCGCCTAGGAATCTCTTCGATTGGTTTTGTGTTTAAAGTGGTCAAGCTGGATGGACTACTATATAAAAAAAATCCATTATCAAAGATCATGCAGATTGCATTTAATGATGTTGAACGCAATCAAAGAAATGTTGGCAAACAGGGATATTTAGAACGTTAGAAAGGTCGTTACGCGACTCCACAGAGGCATGAAATTGAATTAGAAGGACTAACCACAAGTAATAGGTATAGGAATGAAATGTCGAGATGAAGCTAGTTAGAATATGAGGAGGGAGGCATCCTGTTGTTTTGCAGTAAAGAAAATTAGACGGATCGAAAATGGTAACAGAACCTGATCTTAAACAATAGGAGTTAATTTCTAAATCTGACACCCCGGGTACATCAAGAAGAAAAAAGTTTGTCTCCAGTCCAAACGAGCTAAAAAAAGAGACTTGCGCTCCGTAATATTCGTCCACAGGCGTATAAAGGAAGCTGGAATAACAAAAAAGATAAGACTTCGTAATAAAATGATAAGGAGAAGCAAATTTGAAAAGGGCTCCAAACGGGAACGCCGACTTCACAGTAGAAACCAAAGCATGACCCCAGAAGAAACGTGACATAATCTCGTCAAAATAATTGCTAATTAAATTGGCGGAAGGCTAATCCAATGCAGATATCGTAAAAACTGACCATAACAAAGAAAAGCCGTACAGTTGGGGACAGAGATGAAGGCAATCCGCCAGACGAGTGGCTATAAGTTAGCCTTAAAGAAATGGTAGCACTGTAAATTTGGGATCTGGACTATTTAAAAACAAGAAGCTGAAGAGGCCTACCAGGAAGATATTCTGGAAGTAGAGTACACAAACTTAAGCCTTTCCCAAAGCTCTAGCGAACAATCGTCGCTGTGATTAAAATTCATAAAAAATCTTTAACGCAACTTCTTAATCTAGCGAAAATAAAATGGACTGGACATACTGCAGGGTGCGGGACAGAACCACAGCCAAAAGTTATTTTAAGTATTTTGGGTATGGATATGCAGCTCAGTACTGTGCCCAATAGAATCAAACTTTACTAAAAGAGCCTGGATGCTGATCACAAGGCAAAGTTGTGCTCTGCCAAGAAATGTTGCATGCTCTGTCTAGAAAATGGTATCGACCAGATAGATATAGTCCACATTCCTGAATCAGGTAGTGCAAGATCTACTAGGAGATTTAACAGGCAGACTAATATAGGAAGCCACTAGACCAGAGTTACGGATCCTAAAAGTCATCTGAACTACCAGGTTTCGCGACCTAAGATACACAGAGACTATCGCAAAGCACCTGTGTAATCAAAAGGTCTAGTGCCACACGCCAGATGATGGGAGTTTTGGAGGACTTGTAATAACCATCAATCAGCTCATCACTATTTAACTCGTCAATAGAGCGAAACCAGTTTCGCGGTTAACTCTGGTAAATGGTGCTCGGAAAATATATATTCAAACCAGGGTACGATTGCACTAATGAAACGAGTGAAACAACCAGTAGAAGGAAATTAAAGTTATGGTGGAGGCGCTTCTATTGCCCACTATTGAGCTCGTTCCAATACTGCAAGCCACTCTTTTACTGGTGAACTTTAGGAATTGTAGGTGCAACGTGTAACAAACCAAATTTACAGAGCGTCGTCTGACCATAAAAAGGTAATAAGTCAACTGCGTCGGTCATCGAACCAGAGCAAAGTACTTTGCTCAAAAATAATGATTGAAGCTATTGACAGAGGGAATAGGGAACAAAATTATTACATCAAAACTGGGACTCGGAAGCCATTGCGCGTAATGGACTCGACAACCACTGAAAATATAGTAAGAACTCTCGTCCCTCTCCTCCCTATAGTCATTTAGATAGAGTCAAATCTCGTTACGAGGAAATCGAAAATGTCCAAATGTTCACTCAAAAAGAAGTGGGGTGAGGTTTCCAGTTATAGAAAATTAAGATGGCACCTGACTCAGATAGAATAAGTAGCGAAGTGCAGACAGTGGCATATCAACATAAATCAGATTTGTACCTTGAATATTTAAATCATGTAGATGATCTAGAGTGGGTCTTTAGCTCGCGTTGGAAAAAAGCAAGTTTCATATGTGAAAGTTTGGTATTTCCGAACCTGCTTAGTCATACCACCTATGACCGTGCTTTACACCGCATAGACAAGATGCTGAAAAACCTTATTAGAGCTTGACTTGGTCTCGCGAAATTATTGCTTTAAAGCAGGATACTCTACGAAAGACAAGAAGGCGGTCAGGTTAGCAGAAGATCATAATCACTTTTTGCAAAGTGTTGCTTTTTGGGACACCGGACGTTTTTTAACGCTGGGATGTAAAAAATGCGTAAACTTTAGCATGGTAGTGCGATATGTTCGACGTGCTGGTCCAGATTTTTCACATACCGATATGCTTTTAGTGAATATTGGAAGATTATTTGAAAGATTATACCCTACAATACCAAAAAAGGAAAATATAGAAAAGTGGCTACAGTTAGAGTGGCGATCCTAAAAGCTGATCTTTGGGAAGCTTTCTTCAACATCCCCTTTGAATCGAAATGACAGATGAAACAAGCCTATTTTAATACCAAGCAGACACCACCCAAATTGAACCGCAGGGAATGAGAACAGCAGAATGTAGGTGCATAATTTACAACTAGCCCTGAAAAATACGTATATCTCGGTTCTTATAAAAAAGAGGATCCAATCTGATATCCCAATACGGATCGTAGATAAGGTCATCAATATGAAGCCCATGGTAAAATAACTAGACATATCTATAGATCCCATTTTCAGTTTTTTTAACAGATCCGAAAAACGGCAGGCAGTGAAAGGTATCACAGCCTTAAACAGGCCAACAAAATATGTTGGTAGCCCAAAGTCGAGCATACAGGAAATGACAGCCCCAAACGAGGCAGCTATTACCATAATAGTTTAGGTGTATATATACAAGAATTGCGCTGTTTATTCAAAGAAGTCCCTTGTTGGGAGAGAAATAGCAAGACTGGAGAAAATGTCCTGCACCTTGAAAACAGAAAGGTATCCTAGCAGCCCGGTGCCAAAGGAAGATGGACTGTGAAACTCATCGGACATGTGACTCCATGGATTGAGAGGGAGCATGAAGATGGCACTAAATACGTAACCCAGCTACTAAGTGGTCACGGATATTTTGGACCAACATTTGAATACAATGAAAAAAGCAACATTGCATGTATTGCCCAAATGTAATCGACAACATAGCACACATACTCTTTGCTATGACAACTGGGTTTAGCGCAGAAGATCGTTAAAGAGAGAAAATAATTGAATAATTGAGTGGAAATAATGCTCTGTGCGGATGATACCTGGGTTAAAGTGGTAAAATACGTGGAAGTAATTCTAAAGACTAAAGAGGCTAATCTAGATAGGACTGATTAAAGAAGGTGGAAGCTTAGTTAAAGCATAAGTTAAAAGGGTCTGTGACAAACAATTGCAGGTTAGTTCAGGATAAAGTGGAGGTTATTTTAGTCGGCAGTCCGAAAACGGGGTCTTGCATAGCGTGCGTAAATAGGACCTTTACCATACCCAAAAACTAAAAAATAAAAGCATGTCGATTTTAACGTGGGTTTTCTTTCGAAAACAATCAGTCATCTTTCGTACTTTTCTGTCATGAAAGGACCAACCATACCAGTCGCAGTGGGAATACACTTCAACCACAAGAAGGGATAAATTATAGTACTATATGCATGATCCAATACTAAAAATTAGCCTTAGGAACTCAAAAAATATAATCCCGTGTAATGAATAAGAATGGAGTGTTTTACGTCCTTCGACATTTTAAGAAAACAGAAAATGAAAATGAAAATTGTTTTCTTATTTTTAATTATCTTGTTACATTATTTTGAAAATAAGTTAACCAAAAAACAGTAATAGACGTGAGCAAATATTTTCATACCGCCATCCTACACCAAATTCGAATATTACGGTTGTGGGCTGAATACACAACGTTTTATACCGAGTTTTCCAATAGGTGCATTCGAATTTCAATAATACAAATGTTAGTTTTAGAGTTTAAATATTTGTTCTGCATTAGATTTGAAACAAAACACTTCGAAATTTTTTGCAGATCCCTTTTCGCATATTAACATACATTGTTGCCAGTCAAGCATAAAGTTGTTATTAATTTATTGTTGATCGAGCTCTTAATAGACCACCCTTTAGCAAAGCTAGTCAAAATAAAAGGGTAGTTGGAAAATGAAATCCCCCAACATCATTAAATTTCCAAAATGAAAAAGAAAATTAATTTTCTTGTGATAACAAAAAAATAAAACAAAATTACAGCCAGAAAAAACATGATAATATTGAAATAATGGCTTCTCTAACAGTTGAAAAAAAAAATATTTCACCTCAAATAGTTCCCGTAAAATTTTACAAATGGGAAATATACTTTACGTCTCTCCTCATCGTTTGCGTTCACGTAATGGTTTACTATATTATTGAGCAAAAATATGGCGTAATAATGAAAAAAAATAAAACAGGAAAAATTTTGTGTGTTTTACACGTCGTTTTTTGGAAAGAAAGGTCATGTATATCTTAAAAATTTACGGTTTTGAAAATGATGTTAATGGGTCTCAAAAGATGTTTGTGTTTTGGGTTATAAATTATGTGCTTAATGTGCAGATTTTAAAGCAATTGAATTAAATTTCGTTCTTTTTGTTATTGTCATATTTTTTATATAATTTATTGGGTTTTATTGAGGGTCGGACGAAGTAACAGTAACATAATATATTCACTGAAGCATTACGGTTAGTGGGGCTGATAAGTTTTGTGAAATAATTAATGTAGTAAGCCCCTGTGGAAAGCTAATTTGGTAACGTTCATATGTGAAACATTAGACCTTCACTGGGAAAATTTTTTAAACGGGAGTTATATGTAGCTTTATATATTATAGTTCATTTATGTTAATTTAATTGACTTAATTGAACTATTCACCATTTTTCGCATAATCTTATCGACAAAATAAAAAATATAGTTATTGCAAGAAAATAAATCAAATTAAAATGTTGCTCAATGAAAAAATGTAACTCATTTTAAGTATAGTTTATCGCTTAGTTAGCTATTCGTAACTATTGGTAAATAATTCCATCAATCGAAAGTGTTTTACAGTTTAACTGCTCCAGATAACTTAAGTTGCTCAATATATTATAATAACTAATTAAGAGATATTTGTTTGGAATTTATCAATAAAATAATCAAACATAATTATTTGATAAAAGTTACTCAAAATATTGGGCCCAATTTTATCCATAAAAAGAAGTATGCATTGTATTGCTCAGTTATCAGTAGGTAAACATTGGTTGAGATAACAAAGTTGAATCTAAATTAGTCTCGAAATTTTATTACTCGTTTTAATTTTATAGCTCATTTGGCAAATAAAATCTATATTGCTCAGTGTATAGTTTTTTTGGTGTATTAGAATTGATAAGACCACATAATTATCCAATAAGTTATTTAAAAAAAGTAATGCTCAGTTTGATCGAAAAGCTTGCTCAAAGACAATTTATCAAATGATTTGGTCTAATACTTAACGAAATAATCTTATATTTCAAAGAACCCATTGAGTTGCATAGTATGCATTGCTAATAGGTTCATAAGATGAAATAATATCTGTGACACTGAATATTTAACATACAATTTTTTTACGTATCTTACTTCAAGTTGGTAAGCATAAAAATTGACTAAAAATCTAATAACTATAAAATTTTTTAGAAACATTCTGTTGCTCAATATTAATAAATAATGTAGAACAATTTGAATGGCTTATGGATATGCATAAACTACAGCAATCAAAATCTTATTGACAATTTTATTTTGTTAATTAGATTATAGATTTTAGTTTGTTGACTTAGTTTTTTTATTGCTCAATTTTGTCGCAAGTCTTTTGCGACTATTTTGAACTACGAGTGGTATTTATATAATAAAACAA
Organism: Tipula confusa; assembly: GCA_963556175.1. Lineage (NCBI taxonomy): Eukaryota > Metazoa > Arthropoda > Insecta > Diptera > Tipulidae > Tipula > Tipula confusa. The sequence goes on from OY744476.1 coordinate 28,797,900, forward strand.
TACGAAAATGTTTGGAGCCATGTCAACAAAATACATTTAAGTAACAAAGCTCTTTTTGCCTGTTCATGATTTGACACTCAACATTCTGTTGCTTAATATAAAGCTTTCTTTAAAAAATAAGCTTTAAATGAATTTATAGTTTATGGAATTTATAGTTCTAAGAGAAATTTAGAAATTTCGAGAAGAAATTTGAAGTTGCTTAATTTATAAAAATTAATTAAGGGCAATTTATTTGACGTAAACGACATATTCAATTAAAGGTAAGCATAATCATACGACAATATGATCAAGTATAGCTAGTTTAAGGAAATAACTAAAATACATTGCTCAATTTTATTGGGAGGCATTTCTATCAAACTAAGCACCAACTTTAATTGTTTTAACAATTCAGTTTTAAAACAACATTTTGACGGGTACGAAACAAACTGATTACTAATATTACATTTTGAGCAATTTTATTGACTTATTGAAATTACTTATTTTTATTGATTTATTCTACCTAAAAGTACCTTAATCTCATCGATAATATGATTAAATGTGTCTAATTCAAGAAAATACTTTTATCGAGGAATTTATCTAACGTTGTTTTGTGCAACGTCGAATCTTCATCGTTTTTCAGACGTGAACAATAAGTTGCTCAATGTATTACTATTAATTTATGGTAATTTAATTGGGTGATCGACAAAATATTAAATCTATTTTAGTCTTTATTTTTTCTATTTTACTTTGATAAAGATAGTATAAATATAAGGATAAAATGTATTGCTCAGTTATCAGTTGGCACATACCCTAGGTTGAGATAACAACCTTGAATTTAAATTAGAATTGAAATACTATTACTCGGTAGAGTTTTATATCACATTTGTCAAATATATTCTTTGTTGCTCAGTATATAGTAATGTAATTAGAAATATTTCTTTGGCGTGTTGAAACTATTATGACCACCGGAAGCATAATTTTGTTGACATAACTATCCAGTTAAATTATTTAAGTAAAGTATTGCCAATTTAATCGAAAAGCATTGCTTAAAGACAATTTAACAAATGACTTGGTCTGAGAGTCAACTGGACATATTTGAAAGAACCTATTCTGTGTATGTATTGATAATATGCTTATACGAACAACGGAAAATGATCATAGAATAAAAGAAGCTGTGTGACATTGACCATTTGAATTTAACAATAAAAAATTGACTGGACTTATTTGAACACTTAGTGACTTGTACGTTAAACATAGTTCCAAAAAAATTAAATAGATAAATCTATATTTATTTGAATAAACGACTATCGATTACTTTAGAAAATTGTAGCTTTATATGCAAAAACACGAATGTTGCGCAATATTGAGCAATTTGAATGACAATGGAATTATACGTAAATATTAGAAAGCAAAATTGATAAAATATACAAATTCAGTTATTTAAAGAAAGTAACCTATATTCGATTTATTTATTGCTCAATTTAAAAATTGCCCAAAATGAGAAAAATAGAAGTGTTCAGATAGAATAAGAGAAAATATTAGTGTAACAATTTTTATTTTAAGTGAAATAGTGCACACTTTCAGTACTGAAAGTGTGATCTTTCAGTACTGAATATTTAATAACATTTCTTGGGATCCAAAACTAACACTTTTTAAAGACGGGTACTGACCTGCGAGAATTAACAAAATATTAGAACTCTAAACCTTTGAATAATAGTCAACCATTATTATTCATTTTTAAAGCTTTAATTACAGTTTACAGTACAGTTTACTTTTCGCTCTATAGAAATACTGCCAATATGAGTACTAAAAGAAAGAAGCCTGGAACTAATCTCTAGTTTCCTATTTATGAAGGCAAAGTTCACTGACTTAAAACTCCTAAAACTTACCAAATCTTACTTTCAGTTGAAAGTAATTTAGAAGTCAAAAGGTTTAGGATAATATAAAGTGTTCAACAAATTACTATTCAACAGGCTTTAAGAAAGGTTCGAAATATTTGCAGATACTGTGCACGAAGTTTCAATTTATACCACATGACCAAATTGAATTTACCAACCTACCATGGTTGTTATTTGCAGTAGGCTAGTTTAAATTTAAACAGGTGAGAAAAACGGATTGGCAACCGGAGTCTATACTGAACGCGCTAAATCGTAAATTCTGTAGTGACTACAAATGAGATATTCCTGGATAAAATTGGAGAAGAACCACCATTTTTGCACAAAGCAAGGCTTAAACTTTCATAAGCAAAATGACAAAATAAGCAAATTGTCAGGTCAGTAAAGTGAACACGGATTACAGGCATAGAACATTAAGAAATCTAGAATGAGGACTAACCGACAACAGAAACGTTGCCTCGCTAAATAGATACAGTTTGAAAATACAAACGACACTACTTCAAACACGGCTTCAAGAATAAAGATGAAATTTTGACAGTTATGGCTTTATCCAACATTAAATTGATTTTAGACACAGTTAGTCAACTTTCTTAAGCTGTGTCAAATGCTCGGTATAAATTTAACATCTCGAATTAAGAGTTATGCATTTCTCAGTGAAGTCAAGACTGAAAATTTGAAGCGGATGATACAGCGCACTCGGTGCAAAGCTCTAAAATCAGTCAAATGACGTTGCCGGTGTAGATGACTGCCCAGTGTAAAAAATGTCTTTACTATTTCTGTCTGTCTAAAATCTAAACCAATAATTTAATCAATTTCCAATCTACAGACGAATCTATAAATAACACACAATTTGAACTTTATGTTTCTTTACAAATAAATATTTGACGCATTTCTGATATGCCACGTATCAAATTAGTCTTGAAACTCTTACAAGACTATTGGGTATAGCTATATATAAACTCGTACATTTATGTATGGACAGACCAAACAAAATAAATTAAATAATCAAAATGCCTAATTCATTCAACTGACGTATATATGATTATCTAATCAGCTAATTTGAATACATTCCCACATGAGATTCGTATATAATACGAGTATTTTTTCTTCTATACGTTTTGTGTCTATCCATCTAACCTACATGTTCCTCATCGCAATGGTATATATATATATGCGAGTAAATGAAGCAAGTGAGCACGCAATGTTAATAAATGGAAAATTCGGTTAAGACTTAACGAAAAAAAGTCTAAAATTTTTTTATTAAATTCCCAAAGCTATACTCCAACCACCGCATAATATTTTATGTTGTATACATGTGTTTATGTCGAGTTCATATCATCCATATATTTTTTATGTATCGTTTGTGTCACATCATATCTTAATCAAATCTTAATATAATATATAAAAGATATAGGTACTTACACAGCTACCGGTTCCTTAAATTTACCACACTGTTGAATTTGAAACATTAAATCGCCGCCATTTACAAATTCCATTACAAAATATAATCGATCCATGGTTTGAAAACATGAGTGCAATTGTACTAAAAATGGTGGTTTATTCGACAATGCCAACACCCGTTTCTCAACCATGGTACATTCTACATCATCGTCCTGAATGATAATATCTTTTTTCAATATTTTAATAGCGTACAACTCGTCGGTACCCTTACGTTCGGCTAACATAACTTTACCGAATGAACCTTTACCGAGCACCATAAGAAAATTAAAATCGGTTGCACGGATCACATCCCGTTTATTCATATTATGCGGAACATCACGTTCGGCTGTTGTAATTGGAATTTTTTTAGATATTGATGTTTTTCTCATTTGACTTTTAATTTGAGCCAAATCGGCGCCTTCCTCGGGTACAGGAACATTATAAAATTCACCCTCTTCTTGTGTTAATAGCTTAAACCATCCATCGGCTGGATTCTATTCATGGAATATTTTTCAATTGCAATTAGTTTATGAAATTACAGAAATCTTGTTTTTTTAACGTACCTTGATAATTTCTGAAATACCAAATGATAATGAACCCATAAAATCATTTCGCGAAGTACGATCCCAATCCCATACTTCAATTAATACACGACGATCTTTATCTTCCGCTTTTAAATCACTGAAAATAAAAATGTGGTAATTTTGTTACTAAGACTATTCTAGGACCTTCGATTTAGTATGATACTCACAATACTAATGTCTCATTCCATACGGGATTCAATGTTGATCGAATGGTTTTTGTTTTCTTCTTAACACTTTCCGCATCGGGGATAAGTTTTAGTTTAACATATGGATCACTTAAACCATTTGGATCCATTGGAATTAGGTTACGTCCCTGTTTCACTATTTAAAAAATAAAAAAACTATTAAAGTGAATATTGTGTTGCTTATTTTAAAATTGATTATCCGTTAAGATGGTTTATTATGAAGTGTATAGGCCCTTAAAGTATTACCAACTGGCTCCTCCATCTAGAGAGAAGACAAAAAAATTTAAAATTAATCGTAACGTAAAGCCATTATACAGGATGGTACAGACTGTATTTAGTAATAATACACTAATATGCACTAATGTGCTTTAACCTTAAAATTAAATTTAACTATGAATTTCATAAAAGTTCATATTCAAATTGAAACGAAAGCTTTGGAACGATAGCGTACAATTTCTTTGATGGAAGTAACTAGACCAAAATGAAATTTGGTAAAAAAGTGAAAGCTTTAAATAAAAGCTAAAACTCAAATAATAAAAGCTTGATTTTACCAGGGGAAAGCTTTTCTTCTTAAATCCGAAAGTTGTAAGTTTAAAACTCCGACAATTTAATTTTATCTATGGTAATAAAAGTTTTTAATATTAAGAAATGTTCTAAGATTTATGTTTAGAATTCTAAACGAGCTTTTTATAAAGTTGTCCGAAGATATCTGACTTTAGTACTTTTATAAAGCTTTCAGAATTATCTTGTAAAAACAGTATTTTAATATTTGATTTATTAGTTTTAGACGTTTTAGTTTTCTTTTATAAGCTTGCCGTAAAGCACTACATTTTAAAATAAGTAGAAAGCACATTTTTTAATCAACTTCCAGATACATAGAACTTTTTCTCGAAAAAAATCAAATTATTTTTAATTTTAAAATCTGTTCAAGCTTTATTTACAGTTTTAAGTAAACTTTCAATACTAAAAGCTCAAACTGAGGAAGAAATATTTTACATTTGTATAGCTTTTCAGATTTTTTAATCATTTTGAGACTAATTTAAAGCTTAGTTTATAAAACTATTTATTCAATATTTTGATATAAAAGAGAAAGTTTTCAACTTAATATTCAAAAAGTTTTTTTTGAAGAGTATTTGGTCTTATAAAACTCAAATAGTACAAGCTTTAAGCTTTCATGAATAGTTTCATAGCTAGCTTTGAACTTTCATCTTTAGTGGATTTTTATTTCGAATACAATTTCAACTTTATATAGAATTACTTTTAAATAAATGTATCTAACAAATGCTTTACATACGGTTTTGCTGATTGCCTTTAATGGTTCCTATTAATATAAGCATCTGTAGGTACCTAGTTTAAACGTGCTTTCAAATCAACTCAAACATAACTTTAATTTATGCCGTAAAAATATAACACTAATTTTCGGGAATTTTAAAGTTTTTATCTTGGGCTTTACTCAAATTTTGTATCTGCAGTGAGGAACAAGCTTTTATTATATAAAATCGAACTAGGTAGGCACGTGGTCGTTGAACAAGCTTTTTATAAAATTTTAAGCATTTGTACACTAAAAGGTTTAGAAATATTACAAGGTTTATTTAAACATAACTTTTGAGCCTTTGAATATTAATTTTTGAGCTTTTTGAAAATTTCAATGCTTAACTTTGGCAGATATTATTAAAATTAGCTTAATTGAGTTGTTTCGCTATTAAAATTTGTATTTTGATATATATATATATATATTTAAAAAGCTCGATTAAATTTGGTAAAAGTGCACAAATCGGTATTAAGTATTAAAAATTTAGGATTTATTAGAATAAAAGCTCTTCTTTAAATGTAATTCTAAGCTTTCGAACATTTACATAACATTTTTTTGGTCAAAATTCTCGGAATAAGTTTGAATTTAATTTTGAAGTGAAGCTTACAATTGTTAATCAAATAATGAAAGCTCGATTTAAGCACATGAATGCTTAATTTTATTAAATTTAAAAAATTGTTAGTTTAAAGCTCCAACAATCTTATTTAATTTATGATAAATGTGATTGTTAACACTAAGAAATTTTCTAAGATTTAGGTTTAGAATTCTAAAAGAGCTTTTTTCTAAAGGTATTTGATTTACAAATTTCTATGAACCTTATAATTTCTATCAGAAAACTTTAAGATTTATCTAGTGGAAACTGTATTTTAATCTTCAGAAACATTTAAAATTTTATTTTCGATAATTTCAAACTATTTTTAGTTTTTAACGCTATTAGTGCTTTTAGATAGTTTAAAATAAATTTTTTATATCAAAAGCTTTAATTGAGCAACAAATATTTTACATTTGTGTATCTTTTAAGATTTTATAATTATTTTGAGAATAAGTTTGTTGGTTATTATCAGGATAACCTATTATTTCAACTTTGGCAAAGTTTCTGAAACTGTTTATACAATTAAATCAACTTTAATCAACCCAACATAAATCTAAGCTTTAAATCAACCCAACATAAACTTTAAATTATGCTGTATAAATATGACATCAAATTCTCAGAAATTCTTAACTTTTATCTTGGACATATTTATAATTTGTATTTCCAATGAGGAACAAGATTTTAATCTATTAAATCGAACTTGGTGGGAAGATTGTTGTCGTGGAACAAACTTTTCAAAAAATTTTAAGACAATTGTGTATCAGAAGTTCATAACATATTACCAGTTTTATTTAAATATTAAAATTTTTGAGCTTTTTGTATCATTTCAATCTGTGGCAGATATTATCAAAGAGAGCTTTTAATTTAGTTTTATTCCTATTGGAAGGTGCAACAAGCTATTTATACGACTAAAGCAATAAAGCTATAAGGTAGTTACGATGATAAGCTTTGAAAACTAATCTTACTTTTTGAGAAATCTTTCAAGATTGCTATATTAGTTTTTTATTTTTTTTCATTATTATTTTTAATAAAAATAAAGTCTTAACCTTATAATCAGTATTTAACATTTTAAAAGTTTCAAGCATTTTTATAATTTTAAGTTCATATAAAGCTCAATTAAACTTTGGTTAAAAATATGATTGTTTCATAATATAATGTTCCATTATATCCTATTAAATTTTAATATTAGGAGTTAAATTAAGTTAAACATTTGACATTTAAAAGCTCAATTTTTAAAATCATTTGAGAATTCCGTGTTAAATTAAAAAAAAACATGTAAAACGGGAATGACTATGATTAAATTACACTGTAATTGTATTAAAATTCATCGGTCTGTTACTGTACAAGCTTTCATAAAATGTCTACATATTTTCTATACAAGAAGTTTTTTTATTTTTCAAGTTGAGCTTTCAAAGGTTTATATATTTCTATGTTCAAACATGTTAATTTTTGAGCAGATCAATTTATCTAAAGCTATATTTATCTAAAGCTTATAATTTTGAATCAAAATAGAAAAACTGAAATAATTCTAAACTGACTTAAAAATCTTTGAAATATTCACATTTTTATAGCTTTTAAGAGTTTTATGTTATTTTAAGATCTCATGTCATGGTCATTATCGGAATTAGAAAACTTTCGATTTAAAATATAAAAATAAAGTAGTTTCAATTTGAATGGTAATTCATTTTTTATGAGAGCTTTAAAACCTTTTTCAAATCGTATAAGCTTTAAGCATTTATGAATAGTTTTTAAAGGAAATAGTGAACTTTTAACGTTAGTGGATTTTTATTTCGTTACAATTTTAATTTTATACAATTTGACTTTTAATTAACTTTTCTAAGAAAAGCTTTCTTGATAGATGCTCTTGTTTTAAAACTTTTTAAATATAAAGAAAGGGTTTAGATTTTAAATATATTAATATGTTATTTTATGGCTGCCTTAAATGGTTCCAATAAGCATCTATAGGCACTTAGTTAAAAAATGCTTTAAAATCAAACTTAAAAAAAGCTTGTAATTTTGAAGTAAAAAAATAAGCTTTTAATCTAATAAATTGAACTAGGAAGGAACAATATTATCATTGAACAAGTTTTTTATAAAATTGTGAGATTTATGTTTTAAAAGCTTATAACATATTACCAGGTTTATTCAAATATATCAACTTTTAAACTTTTTGTAGACATTCAATACTGACTTTGGCAGATATTACTAAGTTTAACTTTTAATTTAGGAGTATTGCTAAAAAAGCTCGATTAAATTTGGTAGTAGTTCACAAATCGGCATTTATTATTTTACCAAAAATAAAAGCTTGTATTCAAATTGAAATCTAACCTTTCAAACGTTAACGTCTTAATTTCATTGAGTAAGTTCTTGGATTATATTTGAATTTTGTTTTGAATTGAACACTTAAAATAATCAATCAATTAATGAAAGCTCGATTTAAGCATGGGAGTGCTTAATTTTCTTAAATTCCAAGGATTGTTACTTTAAACCTCCAACAATCTAATGTAACGTTTGATAAAAATAATTGTTGATATTAAGATAGTTTCTAACATTTATGTTTAGCTTTATAAAAAGGGTTTTCTAAAAGTGTTTGACATACAATTTACTTTGAACCTTAATACTTTTATTGTAAAGCTTTAAGATTTATCTAGGAAAACTGTATTTTAATCTTTGGTTTGTCATCTTGAACTTCGAAGACATTATGGATTCTTGACTTTTTAAAGCTTAATTTTTATTAATATTTAATATTAGTTAAAAGCTTATTTTTAATTTACCTCCAGAAACATTATAACTCGATGACTTAAAACTGTTTTTAGTTTTTAAAGTTATTAAAGCTTTTTATATAGTTTAAAGTACATTTTCTATATTAAAAACTCAAATTGAGCAATAAATGTTCTAAATTTATATAGCTTTTAAGATTCATTCATTTCACATATTACCCGGTTTATTTAAATTTTACAACTTTTAAGCATTTTCTTTCATTTTAGCTTTTAATTTAGGTTTATTTCTTTTGAAATTTGTATTATGATACACACATTTTTAAAAAGCTCAATTAAATTTAGAAACAGTGCACAAGTCGGTATTTAGCATTTTCTAAAATATCTAGCGGTATTCACATTTGTAAGTAATAACAGATACATTAACTTGGTGTAATTCGATTGGTCTATTTTTTCAATCAGTGATTTTAAAACTATTTGAAAAAAATTTTCAGAACTTTTTTGCGTTCACAGCATAAGTACATTTTAAAGTTTTTACAAAGTGTTCAGTAATTTTGTTAAATAATATAGAAGCTTGTCATCAAATTGAAATGCAAGCTTTTAAACGTTAGCATCCAATCTCTTGATTTCAGTTCTAAGAATAAATTTGAATTTAGTTTTGAAGTAAAAGCTTCAAATTGTTAAATAAGAAAAGCTCGATTTAAGCAAGGAAAATATTACTTTTCTAAAAATAACAAAATGGGTTATTTAAAGCTCAAAATGTTGATTAATTTATGATGAAAGAAATTGTTAATAATATATGTATACTTAAAGCTTTTAACATATTACCAGATTAATTTAAATATTACCACTTTGTAGATTTTTATATCATTTCAATACTTTTTTGGCAGATATTATCAAAGAGCTTTTAACATTAAGTTTTATTCCTAATAAAAGGTTAAACAAGATATTTATCTTCCTAGCTCTAATAATTCCAGAAATAAGCTTTGACAATTAAGCTTACTATTTGAAACCATTTAGCAGTTTTTCTATAAGCTTTATAAGTTTTTTAAACTTTTTAAAAACTAACTAAAATTAAAGCAAAAATGACGTTGCAGAAGGATTATTTTTGAAACTGATTAATTTTCTTAAATTCGCTTTTGAGCCAAAGCTAAAAGCTTAGAACTTTTATATAAAAGCTTATTATTTTGGTTCTATAGAAAAAAGCTAAAATTATGAAAATATATAAAAAAAACTAATAATTTCGGAAATCAGCTTTAAAATTTAAGCCTACTCCAATCTAAACTCCATTTTGCGATGGCTTTGTAAGCTATAGTAAAGTTTGCTAAATACATTTTTTTAAAAACTTAAACTTTAGTCTTTTAACTATTATTTAAATATTTTATAATTTCCAAGCTTTTTGTGTAATTTTAAGTACATATGAAGCTTAATTTCTATTAAGATCACTTAGTAAAGCTTTGGTTAAAAATAAGATTGTCATTTAGAACTTTTTAAATATATGTAGTAGATAAAGTTTGAAGTAATTTATTACAGCATTTTAGTTTAAAATTAGGCTTTCAATTTTCAACCTGCCTTTCAAAAGCTCATTTTTAAAATTTCGCGTTAAACCAATATTTAAAACGAGAATGATGTTTTAAACGCAATGTTTATTTGTTAAAATGATTAATCTACTTTAATTGAAAAGCTTTTGATTTGAAGCTCGGAGCTTTTAAATTAATATTTGAAAATAAATTGAAAGTACACAAGTTTATATTTTCAGAAGACAATAAGTTAACTACAACTTTAATTGTATTACAATTCAGCAATCTGTGATTGCTGTACAAGCTTTCATGAAGTGTCTACACATTTTATATACACGAAGCTCGAGAATTTAGTATATGTCTCTGCTCGATTAAATTTAGAAATAGAGCACAAATCAGTATTGAGTATTCATTTCGAGTACTTTTATTCCTAATAAAAGGTTAAACCAGCTATTTATCTTACTAGATCTAATAATTCCAGATATAAGCTTTAACAATTAAGCTTACTATTTGAAACCATTTAGCGATTTCTCTATAAGCTTTATAAAAGGTTTTTACACTTTTTAAAAACTAACTAAAATTAAAGCAAAAACGATATTTCAGAAGGATTATTTATTTTTAAAACTGATTAATTTACTTAAATTCCCTTTTAAGCCAAAGCTTATGCATTTTTAATAGCTTAGAACTTTTAATATAAAAGCTTATTATTTTGGTTCTATAGAAAAAAACTAAAATTATGAAAATATATAAAAAAAACTAATAATTTCGGAAATCAGCTTTAAAATGTAAGCCTACTCCAATCTAAACTCCATTTTGCGATTACTTTGTAAGCTTTAGTAAAGTTTGCTAAATAATTTTTTTTTATAACTTAAACTTTAGTCTTTTAACTATGATTTAAATATTTTATAATTTCTAAGCTTTTTTGTGTAATTTTAAGTACATATGAAGCTTAATTTCTATTAAGACCACTTAGCAAAGCTTTGGTTAAAAATAAGATCGTCATTTAGAACTTTTTTAATATATATAGTAGATAAAGTTTGAGATAATTTATTACAGCATTTTAGTTTAAAATTAGGTTTTCAATTTTCAACCTGCCTTTTAAAAGCTCATTTTTAAAATTTCGCGTTAAACCAATTTTTAAAACGAGAATGATGTTTTAAACGCAATGTTTATTTGTTAAAATGATTAATCTACTTTAATTGAAAAGCTTTTGATTTGAATATATTAAATATTTTATATACACGAAGCTCGAAAATTTAGTATATGTCTATGCTTGATTAAATTTAGAAATAGGGCACAAATCGGGATTTAGTATTCATTTTCGTAAGTAATAAAAAATTAGGTAATTTGATGTAGTTCGATTGGTTCATTTTTCAATCAACGTGCACAAAAATTTGGTTAACTAAAATAAAAGCTTGCCTTCACATTGAAATGAAAGATTTTGATCAATTTCTTAATCAAAGTTCTCGGAATAAATTTGAATTTAGTTTTAAAATAAAAACTTTAAATTGTATATGCAATAATAATGAAAGCTCAATTAAAGCAAGGAAATTATTAGTTTTCTTTAAATTCCAAATTAAGTTATTAAGTCAGCAAACAATAAATAAAAGATGTAAACGAATTAAGGAAACGGAAATTGAAAAAGATTTTTTATTCAATAAGGAACCACCAAGTAATGATCTGAAGACTAGTAATGATGGAAAAGAACTGGAAAAGAACTGTGTTAGAAGAAGCGTAAAAACTTGGTAAATAATGGGTGACAATGAAAACTTCATAGCTTCATAGCTATAAGATTAAAGAAAAACGTAGCATTATTTAGACTTTGCTCAATTTTTAGAATAAAAGAACAAAATTAAGACAACTGTAAATAAAAGTTTTGCACCCGATTAACTTGATTTATTTTTAAGTGTGTGCACACGTAAACGACTATAGATTCTGTATAAACACTTTAGTCACGGATTATCAGTCACAACAGTATGCACTTGACACGGTTTGAAATTAAGGTGGACAAATATATTTCAAGAAAAAAAAAAAAAGATTGACTATCGATAATATATTACAGACACGTTTTATGTTATATCCACCATACTCTCACCCCAACAAAAAAAACATAAAAGCTCACATTTTTCTTAATCCTTCTAATAATATACTTAGATAGTTTGTTTTTATGTATGTACGAATGTATCCCAAATATATATGTATACATATAACAATACCGTTCGCAGATGAAAATAAAATTGACATTATTTAGAACAGCAGCACACAAATGAAGGAAAATCTATTATTACTGGTTGGAAAAATTCGTTTTTGTTATTTCCGTTTTTTTTTCTAAAAGAAAATCTACTTTATTAATATTATAAGAAAATTCATTTCATCATTTTCAGTTGTTTTTTTTATATTTGCTATTTTTTGTGCTGTTATTAATCTGAAGAGCACAAAAAAGGCTCTCCTTCCTTACCCACCTCATCCATAGCATAAAAACGGTGTGTAAAAAAATATTAAGCTTTTTCTTGTGGAAAACTGTGTAATATGTTATTTTGTCATCAAATCTGTAATCGATATGAAAAGGCGCTTTGACAAATAGAGTAAGCTTTAAACACAAATATAATATGTGATTCACCTAATGTAGCGTATCAAGTTGTTAAAAAAGAATACTTCACGTTTAGTTCCCATCTCCCCATATAAGAGTATTAAAGCTCGAAATGATTTTTGTGCTTAAAGGAAAGCATTAACAACAAACATTTTTGATTTTGTTTTGTTAAGCTTTCTAATTATTATTTTTTTGTTTTTTATTTATTTTTTTTTTTGACGAAAACGATGTGAACAACTTTGTTTTGAGTGTCTGCAGACAGCTTTTTTTTTTGTTATAATATAGAGGTTTTAAATGGATTTTAACTTTTTAATTGTTACATTCTTTTGAAATTTATCTGTGTGTGAGTTGAGTGTTTTGGGAATAATGAATCTTTGAGAGTTTTAATATGTCAAAAGATTGTAAGGGTTTTTTGATGTGAGAGTTTTATTTTCGTGAGAATTAATACCTGTCGCGCGGATTTTATCTTGACAGCAATGATATTGTATTGTTGCTTTTTTTATTACCCAAAAGAATAATGGCTACAATTAGTATATATCAAACAACTAAACATTTCATTTGTTCAAAAAAAGCTCCGGACCAATTTTTAATTTGAAAAAAATGGTTTTTATTGGTAGAAAGTCTAAGAAACTGTTAAATTTTAAAAATAATTAGCTGATTAAAGTTTTTAATATGAAAATAATTACCCTCCTTTAAAAAAGCTTCTCCTTACGGAGAATAAATTGTCAAACAAATAAATCAAATTATTGAGCTTTTAATTAAAACTTTTAATACCCTAGGCAATTTTAATAACTGCAAGCTTTTACTGCAAAATAAATTACGATTTTGTTTATTTATAAGTTTTAAAAATATGTAGTTCGAACACTAACAGATTTGGTTTTAAAAACTCCTTGTTTTAAAACCAAAGAAGATCATATTGAGTTAATCATCACAGTGTTTAAAAAAAAATTCAAAACTTATAGCTTTTAACGAATATCAAATGTAAAATGCTTTTAGCGTTACATTGATGTAAGCTTTTATTTAGAATTATAAGCTGATCTTAAAATGAAACTACATATATTCATAAATAATCAATATTATAGTATTTGAAACATTAAACTTTTTTAATTTTCAGAAAGATTCAAATGATTAGCGTCAAAATGTGATAAAAGCTAAAATTGTTTAGTTTTTATCACAGTAAAATCTCTAAGAACATACAATTTAAACAGCGAACTAAGATCGCTCTAAATTTACAATTTATTTTCTAAGCTTTCAATGTTTGTTTTCAGTTTCATAAAAACATAGCTTTTATGTTTTGAAATATTTAAGAAGAGATTTTAAGATAAATTTGAATAAACTTGATAAACTTGATTGTTAAAAATTAAAAAGTTTTAACGGGAATGTTAAAAGTTTTCATTACTCATTTTTAGTGAAACTTAACAGTAAAGCTTCATTATTAGGCAGTAGTAGTGCCCAATATCTAGTCCAAAATTAGAACTGACCAATAAAAGCTTTATATGAGCTTTAAATTGCAGCATTCAGAGTAATTGATTTTAAAAATTGTATAAAAACTGAAAAAATTTGAAAATATATTTAAAAAATGAAAGATTTAATTTTTTGAATGCTTTGAAGCTTTTAACAAGAGCTTTTTAAGCTAAATTTTTATAAGTGTGAGCCATTTTATTTATAATGAAAGCTTTTATATAAAACGCAATATACTAGATTTTAACAGAATGTTAAAAGTTTTCACTTCTCAATTTAAGTGAAGCTAAAATTGGTACTAGTCAAAAGAGCTTTAAATTGCAGCTTTTAGCGTAAGTGTTTTTAAAAATTGTTTAAAAACTCAAGAAATTTGAAAATATATTTAAAAGATAAAAGATTTAATTTTTTGTATGTTTTGAAGCCTTTAACAAGAGCTTTTATAGCTAAATTTTTATAAGTTTAAGCCGTTTTATTTTTAATGAAAGCTTTTTATAAAACGCGATATACTGGATTTTGAGAAATGTTAAGTTTTCAATACTTAATTTGAGTGAAGATTGATATCTAGTCTGAAATTGGCACTGGCAAAAATAAAAGTTATACAAATTTTGGTAGACATCATATGTTTTTGTATATAGTAATTGGACGTCGCATTAAGTATTTGTAGTTCATTCTGTCCCAACATCTGAAGAGACTTAACAGATATTCCTGCCTTTCCTTTTCACTAATTTCAAAAATTTAACTGCAACAAATTTTGTGAGTAACTTTCTGCGTTTGCTGAGCCACCTTAGCTTGTTTGTATCAGTTTTTAGTCCACCTCAAATATTTTATTTCACCGATGCCCACCATATTTAAAGGAAAAGGAGTTCCCTAACCGTCACCTGTAAAGCCGCCTGATTGGTATGAAAAACTTGAAACTTTAAAAAAAGCTTTAACGCAAACACATAAATTGTTTCCTAGTACTGAAAATAAAATTGCCACAATAAAAATGTCAAGCTTTTACTGCGTTTTTGTTTAGTTTTAAGTTTAAAAAATATTTAGTTCTAACACAACCAAATTATGTTTTAAAAGCTCGTGGCTTGTAAACTACTAATAATAAAATTAAAGTTTAAATTAGACAAATCAAGTAAAAATAAGCACTCGTGTATTTTAATTTGTAATAAAATTTAAAACTGTCGGCGTTAGTAGTAAAAATTAATTTGGAAGAAATTATTAAATATTCATTTCCAACATAACTAACGTTGAATATTTTTTAGCTTTTTGGCAAAAAACTTTTGAGACCTAATTGAGTTACTCATCTTAGTGTTTAACAAAAGTTGACGAAACCCAAAATAATGTTAAATGTTTTAAGACCTCCATTTGAGGTAACCTTTTATTTTTAATAATATAAGCTTTTAATAGCAGCAAGAATACATTTTAGTCTTTATTTTATTATTTAAAACTTTAAACTTTTAATTTTCTAATAAGCTCTAAATGATTAGTAGTTATAGTTTTAAATCAACAAACCTACTTAAGAAACCATTTTTAAAAATTTTAAAAAAAGAAGCTTTAACATTTATAAAAAAGTTCAGATGTTTTAAACATTTAAAAAACTGTTAGCTTCTGTCACAGTAAAATTTCTAAAAACTTTACAAAAAATTGAGAGAACCGAAAATTTAAAAATTTCTCAAAAGCTCACAATGGTAATGGTCTATCTAAGTTTTGGAAAGATTTAGGCAAATCCAAAAGTTTCCGAAATACTTCAAAAACAATTAATAATGGCAAACAAAATTGCGAAATATTTGTAAATTAAAAAGTTTCCAAAATTGCCAAAAGCTCACAAAAGCTCATTAATGGACCAACTTTTTCTTTTCTACATAACAAATTTTTAATCAAATACTGAGAGCTTTAAAAATAGCAGCTTTCAAGCCTAGCGTTCTTTACGAGTTCCCGTTGCAATCTGGCTAGAAGTATGGCAATTTTCAGCTTAAGCCGGGGTAGCGAATTATTTTCAACAAGTGAAACTTTGGGTTTTCCAACTATTAAATTGATTTGTTTTCTTGTATACTGGCATAATATACTGCAGCGGCATATGCCATCCCACTGGGATCCCTAAATCTGCGTGGAAGTGATGTCTCCCTTGCTCAGTCACACAGAGTCATCTTAAAAGCTGTCATATCCGATGGGATCATATTTTCAATTCGAGGTCATATTCTGGACTGATATCCAAAATTCTCAAATCGATTCAATATTTGAATGAATAATTTTAATCACTGAATCACAATAAAAAAGGACCAACTTACGATTTTGTATCACGCGCAGTACACGATATACAGCTTTAACATTCTTTTAGTGATAATTTTCTCATTTTGAAATTTTAGTGAAGGCATTGCTTAAAAACATTAGGAATTTGAAATTATAATAAAAACAATTAAAGCTTTTATTTTAAAACAATGAAATTTTTAAGAAGAGCTTTTTAAGCCAACTCAGTATTTTATATGATAAAATTAATTTTTATTTCGCCTTAGTACGATTTTCTGGCTAGTTAAAATTACAACAACTTTTTGACTCATTATTAAAGTTTAATTTTACAAGATCCTTGCAATCAATGAAACCAACCTTATTTTAATCTACCAACAAATAAGGAAGCTTATAGTTTAATTTAATCAACTAGAGAGTTGACACTTTCAAGAGATGTACATTTGATAAATTGTAAAGCTCTTCTGCATCTTAAACTTAGTTTAAAACTCATTTAATACTTTACTAAGATTCCAAGTTAAAAGTTTGTAGTTAGAAAGTTTTATGTTCTTAAAAATGTTAATTCTCAAATTTGCTAAAAGCTTAACATTTCAATTTAATTTCTTCGTTTCAAACATGGTAAACTATTAAAGTTAGCCACATACTTAAAAGCTTTTTCGAACATGAATAAAAACTTTCAACTTTATTTTCATTTTCTTTAATTAACAAAAAATAGTTTACCTCATTATTTCTATTGAAAGATGGTTAAGCTTTAGAATTTTACACTATAAATGAAGATCATATTTGTGTCTCGCGAATCAAGAAAAACGTTAAATGTAGGCTATCTGTATATATGAATATTGTTTATAAGGCAAAATACCAATCAACATTTAAGGATTATGTGGTTTTGTAGTACTTCTACCGCCATACCATATTTTTGTATGTGTACAGTGATAATCTCATTTTGTTGGACATATTTTTTTTTGTGTTTTCAATTACGATGAATGAAAAATCGATTTGGGAACAAATATACTTAAAGCTTTCACCAACAACAAAAAACCATATATACATATATAAACATGCAGCAAATATATGTATGATTTCGATGATGTTATTTATTGTTTGATTCGTGTAAACATACATATCGAGAGGAAAAATCATTTAATCAAACACCGCACGAGAGTATAGAAATACTTGGAAAACTATTTAGCCGGGGATGATAAATTCTTTTGTTTTATTGTATTATTGTGGTGGTGTATAGATTCAAGAACTTGTGTTGTATTATTATTCGGTTGCCAGTTTTTGGGTGTGTGTGCGCAAATATTAACTTTGTAACACCTGCCATTGATTATTTTTCGGTTAGTATGGTTAGATGACTGTAGTATAAATATAAAAAATAGCCAAGTCATATTCAAATACTAATTTGAACCTGTAAAGCCGAATCACGTGACTTTTAAGGATCTTCAACTTAACTTTCAGATTACTAGTCAGAAAAAGCCTAAACTAATGAGAGGCATAAAATACCTCACCTGTTGCAAAAACACTCCTTAACCACAGAGGTATTTCAGTATACCTTTCAAACCACTTTTATCAGACTCCTTTAACCTCTCATTCACTTTTAGACTAATTTACTTTGAAAGGGACTATTAAAATGCAGCTTGCACATCGGAAAAGTTCCGGTTTGTAACAATTATTACGCATCGCTGAAAAAATTAAGAATTCCATTACTTTCAAAATCTAATGGTTTTGGGTATCCGAAACGACCTGCCATTCTAACCGAGCTCGACTTAGTGATGAAGCGGTTAATCTTACCACGACTTCCATTCATGACGATAAAGACACTTCGATATGGTAATGGGTAGTACGGGATTCTTGGCCACGTTATTATTGTACCAGTATCTATTAATACGATGGTACTTCGAATGCTACATGATCTTGATGATGATTTTGCTACATGATCTTGATTGATGATATGACATTTGGTGGGGCTTGTGAATAAACGTATAATGTCAAAACTTAGTTAAATTTTTTGTTTCCGATAGCGCTATATAACATCAAAGTGAATGAACCGTTTTTCTCAAAGATACCAGCTGTTTCGATTCCACAAGAGGATTTTGAGCAAAGCAATTGACATCGAAGAAAGCTTGACAGTGCAACAACAGACTCTTTTTTAGAATGAATATATTAGAATCTACCTATTGCTCCCGGAAGAATACCATGCTTCAGAGTATTATATTTGACGAGCATGCCGTAGAACTTTCTTTCCCATCCATCTATCTCAGTGAAGCGAACTGCGCAGATCCGATCGGCGAGGATTGTCACTATAGCATAAATTATTCATGGTAATGATGATAATGCGTCTGCGTACGCGAAATGCATTTACGGTAGCTCTCAAATTTATCAGCAAGGGCATCAAGGTAACTCGAGCACAATCTCCATTACAAAATTTTTCACAAAATGTTTCAGTCAAAAACCGATAGTCCCTTCGGTAAGAATTAAAGCACCACTTCTCCAAACGGTTTCAGTTCCAGCACCGTTAACAACCCAGCAGCACAAAAGTGCCACTTCGAAGCACCGTTTAAGGCCGAGTCACTCGACGGTCATTTTTGAGCCTATGGATAAATCTGTTGCGCGATGTGGAAAGCATTTAAAAAGAACGATTACACCAATATCGATCACTTCTTCCGTTAACATAGTATACAGTCAGACGAATTGTACCTGGACGTACTGCGCGCTGGTATCTCAAGTCCGAAAGTTTTTCTCAAACAAGTACTAGCTAATAAACGGATTAAGCCTCTCAATCCATTCAATCTCAACGTACTTGGCTTGAATACAGATATGCAATTTATCATAGAAGAAGCTAATTCCCTGATTTGTCTTATTAACTTACTGTACTTTATATGCGCTGCATATAAAGTACAGTAAGTTAATAAGACAAATCAGGGAATTAGCAATTCTCAACATTGCATCTGTTATTGCATGATGAAGAAGTAAAGTTTCTCGCTGGACTTAATGTTCCGTTTGGTGGAAAAGACGTTTCTGATCCTTGATTTGAGACAGCTATTTTCAGTTCATGCAGCGTCGACTTACAAGCAAATTAGTCAGTTCATTGTTGGTCCTACACTGTGGCAAGGGCTCCAATTTTATGAACTTAACGAAGGGCAATCAATAATGCCGCATTCTCTCGGGTGCTTACAAAAATCGGTTCTAATCATATAAGTTCGATCAGTCTGGACAGCATTTATTGAGTCACGTTTTATACTCAAAAACGTTCGAATGACCTCTCTCCACATGATTAGAGACTATTTTGCAACAAAGCCAATATTTATAACCTATCTGCGCTCAATACTCAAGTTAAAATCACATCTATTGCGGTAGATGCCTTTATCATGGTTTGCCGTACGAATTTCTACTTATCATCAGTCAGCCTTACTTGATAAAAACTAGTATTGCCTGAGGTACATCGAATGGGTCCAACCTGACGAGGACAACAAGAACGACGAAAACGACAACAGACAAAATGTCAAAAGACTCTGGATTAAATTCCATACAAATTGACAAGTTGGCAAGAAGCTCAGGAGGCTTAAATCTGGATGGGTGCAGAAAAAGAATATCGACCAATATTTGGTACCTATTTCTAGAAAAAACTCAACAACAAAACAACACTTGGACAATTAATCTTAGCGTAATGGCGAATTTTGTATGTAAACTGCCAAAGTATCAGGTCACATCACGCCAAATTAACTGGTACAGTCACGCAGATATGCTTAATTCTCTTGCGTTCTGAGATCTGGCTATTCAATGAGGAGCATGTTAATATTCCTAATTTTTAATGCAGCGTTCAGTTCAAGAGAGATAGTAAGCGGGCTGCCGGATGAGCAATATATAAAAATTTAAGTAGAATTCATACAGCCACCTCGCATAAGGAAATCATTGTTGAACAAACAACTGGTATGAGCGTAACAACACAACCTATTGGTGATATATGAACGGCTGAACTTCAGCTTCCCAATGGAAATAAGATGGTTTTGGTAGTTGTTTATATCTCGTCGAATGGAGCTGTCAAAGACATTATCAAGTTTATACATTTCGTCCTTACTTCATATTTTGAAAAAAATTCAAAAGTTCAAAAGTTCTCCAAGGAGACCATCATCTTTTGCCGATGTTCATTTCTTCTTCCTTCAAAGTTAACTATTCACACGCACTATACACACGCCATATTTCCTCATTTCCTTGAGAATATTTACGGACTCACTCCTTTTTTTTATTACTTTCTTCACTATTTCAGCTCACATCTGATTACGAAACTCATTTAAATGAAAATCAAAAACATGTTCCTGGTTTTATTGTTATATCGAGACTCCGAAACACATAAAAATTTAATTTTCTTTCAATTTTTTGTCACAACGTCTGCAAAAAAACTATTACAACAACAAATCGGAAACTTATTTAAAACTCATACACATTAAATGCCAACAACAAAAAGTAAAAAAATTGAAAAGATCGCAGAGTAAAAAAAAAAATGAGTCGAAACGACGACGATAAACAACCTGCAAGAAAATGGTGTTGAAGAAGAGTGGGGGAGAAAAAAAGTTTTTCTTGCTTAAATCTTCAATTTAATTAATAATTGGTTTTTCTCGTTTAATATTTTTTCCAGTAATTTTCAAACAAGTACACAGAAGATAATTTTTATTTTATTTTTTTTTTCAAAAGTTTTCAATTACGAAATCTAATATTTTGAGATAATATAACAATGATGATGATGATGGTGATGATGATGACGGTGGAGGTGGTTAGGAAATTATACGTTACTGTTGAAATTATACTTTACTTGTCCTTATCGTTGGTGATATCTAATCATCAAACTTTATTTGATTTAATTTCGCTTGTATTATACTTTTTTTTAACTATGCCATCTGTTCTGGAGCCGAAGCTCTTCCAACTCGTTTGCAGTTAATTTTAACGTCCTATGCAGTCTGCAGCAAAACCAAGCATTGCTCCAGCCTGCCTGTACTAATATGGACGATGGTTCGGCTCATGAATTTTGCAGTCCATCAAGTGGTCATAGATGTGTTCATCGACATTACCGATCACAATCAAGTAATTAACATTTTTTCACCCCTTCACTGTTGGGATCAAAACCTGGTACCAGGGTTTACGGAAATTATTTGGTTGCAATTTGGTTTTAAAAGTTTTGAAAAATATAATTTTGACAGAGCTTTCATTTTGTACATAAAATTAAAGCATGTTTTGGAGAACCTTTTAAATTACTACTGTTAAAACTTTTTATTTAGATGAAATTCTATTATACAAGTAGTTATGAATAATTTAATCAAACAATTCTGTAAACAATTAAAAAATTTAATTGAGCTTTTTTAATTTAAATGAGTTAACAGTTTGTGTTTGAATCTCATGTGTGGGATCTTTAAAGGTAGAGCTTTTATAATTTATAAAAATAGATAGTCGGTCTTAAGCCAACAAAAAAAATTTTTTTGCGAACTGTTGTTGTGAAAGCATAAAGTAAGCTTTTAAATTATATGTGGTTTTGTGATTTAATCTCAATTTAACGAAAATAAATTAAAGCACCGTTTTTAAAGCATTCACAAAATAATTAAAGTAGAGCTTTAATTATTCTTTGGCCAACAAAATAAATGTTGGTGAGAATATTATTTTTAATGAGCTTTGATAATTACAATAGAGATTTCATTTTGTAAATTAGACTTAAACCTTGTATGGTATTATCTAGTCAAATAACTACACTAATTAAGTTTTGTTAAACTATTATCGTACGAGGTAAAGACCAAATAGAGCTTACATGTTATATCCTTTAAAGTTTTTTTTTATAATTTGACGAAAAGCTTAAAT
Organism: Tipula confusa; assembly: GCA_963556175.1. Lineage (NCBI taxonomy): Eukaryota > Metazoa > Arthropoda > Insecta > Diptera > Tipulidae > Tipula > Tipula confusa. The sequence continues at coordinate 28,820,254 of OY744476.1, forward strand.
TCTTAAATAATTTAAATAAAATTACAGAAACATGTTATAAAGCTTAGTAAACGGGTTTCGTTACAGAAAAGAATTGCTCATATAATGAGCATTTGTTTCAATTTGGTATAAAGGAGCTTTGAGTTATTTTATGCAACTGTACTTATTAAATGAATCTTTGAAAACTTTTTTATCTTTAGTAAAACAAATAACAATTGAATATTTTTAAAATATGAACAATTTCGAATAAAATTATGATTACAGTTTTATGTACCATTTTAGTTGAATTGAGCTTTCTTTTTCAAGAAAACTTACAGTAGATTTGTTCAAAAATGTAAAAACGAAATTATTACTAGCTATACTAAAAAATATTAATCTAATTAAGTTAAATTTTTAAAATATTTTGAGCTTTCAAAGAAAGCTTAACTGATATAGGTTTTAACTGAATTAGGTCAAGCTTTTCCAATACGACTTTTATACGAAGTTACTTAACTGGGTTTGAATATTTTTATCAAAAAGCTTATTTTAATCGTTAACCATGTTAATGATCGAAACCATGAACAAATAAATAATTTAATTTAGCTTTTTTAATTTTAAATATTTAAAGTTTGTGTTTAAACATCATGAGTTTAAAATCTTTTTTCAACAAATTAAATATTTTGCAAATTAAATATTGGTATGGAATTTTGTTTTAAATGAGTTTTGAAAACTAGAACTTAAACAGAGTTTTTATTTTGCAGAGCTTTTATTTTTATTAGACTTAAACCTTTTTTGGCTTTAACTAGCTAAATAATTACCGTAATTATAATTTATTTAAAAAAATTCGTCATACAGATATATACAAAAACTGAGCTGTGCTTGTATATCCTTAAAAGAACTTTATGTATTATTTATTAAAAAGCTTAAATTCATAAATAAATTTAATAAAACTACGGAAACATAGTGTTATAAATCTTACTTATGGGTTTAAATTTCAGAAAAGAGTTTTTCATAAAAAGTTGTTTTTTCTATTTGGTACACAGGAGCTTTGAGTTACTTAAATCACTTTATGCAACTGTACTTAATATATAAGTCAAATTAATGCTTTTAAATTAAAAATTGTAAATTTAAACTATGATTACCTTACCAGCTTTCACTTCCAATCTTAAAAAATAAACTTTAAAAAATAAACTTTAAACCAGGTGCGAGCTTTATAATTAATAAAATGTATATTTTGAGACAGGTTTAACTGTAATTGATTAAGCAAAATTAAAAGCTTTATCGTAATTACTTGTTTTTTATGTTTTTAAAATAAGCTTGGTTAAGCTTGATTATGTTAAATCATTTAAATGTAAGTGAAAACAAAAATATTTTCCCGAAAAGTTTAACTAAGTATGCAATAAGCTTTATGTAAATCATAATTAATTTAGCTGAAATCAAATTTATATTCTAGACAAATCGAAAAAATTGAAAAATTTCAAGCTTTATTGAATTTATAAAATTAGGCAAGTAAATTTTATCCAAGCTTTTAATACTATTGTTTTAAGTTTAAAATAAAAAAATTAATAGGTTTTGCATCATATATTTTAACAATTAATAGTCCGAGCTTTCAGTTTTTTTTAGCTAGAAATACAAATTAAAGGAATCTTATAACCAAACAGAACAGACGGTTTATTATTTATGCCTGAAAGAAATTTTTAAAATTCTACTTTCTAATTAAAACCACAAGCTATTGAATTTTTAACTTGTCAAAAAAACTTTAAACACAAGATTTATTTTAAAGGTTAATTCGATAATTTCTTCAAATGGATATTTCGACGAACTTTTTTGATTTAACAGTTTTATAATTAAAATAATATTTTTGATGCAATAAGCTAAATTTATTAATGTTACAAGTCAAGTAAAGTTTTGATTATTTGTTACATTTCAAATAAAATATTTAAGCTTTCTTTTATATATTATTTAAACATCTAGGGATTACACTTCACTTCACTTCAAATCTTAGTACAATATGAAATTGTACTATGGCAAACCTACAATTGTTTAATATTTTAAAAAGTTCAATTTTTTTAAAGTTAACTGTTCCCAATGCTTTTAACCTATTTCCTTTATTTTTTTATTCAAAATATGGTTAAACTAAAATATGGTTAATATAAACCAAAAGCTAATTTCATGGAAATTAATTAAAACACAAATTTTCAAAACATTCCAAAAGTTGCAATATGCGAGCTTTTAAACATATTTTTTTGTTTAAATATTAAACAATTCATCTTAAATGTTTTTGAAGCTTTAACGTTTAAAAAATTCAATTAGCTTTTAAATTATATTATTTACTTAATAATTTTAAAAATCTGAATGCTTTTAAAATATTAAATAATCGAAAGCACTACTCTTTTATATTTTTTTAAAATAAATTTTTATATTAATAAAGTCAGAGCTTTAAATTTTTTTTGTAAACAATTTAATTAGTGGGAGTCTTAAAAGGTTTTAGAACATATTTTAGACAAGCAGTTAAAATAAGCTTTAAAGCTTTAAAGCTAAATAATCCAGTATTTTGTTATTAATTCACTTAGATGGTTTTAAATTAAATCATGGAGCCAAAATTGATAAAATGGGTGAAAATTTAACCAAAAACACATAGAGTTCTATTAAAAAAGAGCTTTCAATCTATTTTTCGCCAATTGTTGGTTCTATCTAAACCTTTAAAATTCCGGTCAACTGATCATAAGTAAGCAAAATTTAAATTTAAATTCAGTATGACATTTATGTTTTTGAGCTTTTTATCAGAACCACAAACTATAACTTTTAAGGCATTCAAATTAAAATTTTAAATATAAATGAAAATATAAATATCACACAATTTTTCATCAGTAGAAAAGCATAGACAGAAAATTAAAATTAAAAATAACGCTTTAAATAAGCTTTTAAATAATATGTAGTTTAAACTTTTTATAAGCCAATTTATCGAAAGTAATTTTCAGAACTATTTTTAATACATGCAAAAAATATAAATACACGAGCTTTTTTAATTTAAATGTGTTTCAAAAATAAAAGTTCAAAACTAAGTTCGAAATTGAATTTAACTTAGTTTAAAAAAATTTAAAGTAAAAAGTTGTAGTGTCTGTAAAGCTTTACCGTAATGCTTAATGGGGTACTTGGAGAAATAAAACTTAATGGTTATACATTTTTAAAAAAGACAGAGCTTAAATAATTTTTTAAAATATATCAATGGTAACCCTTGGATAAACAAAATAAACGTGGGAGTGAAATTTTTTTTTTGAATTAGTTTTGTAAAATAGAATTTAAACAGAGCTTTTATATTATAAATTAATCTTTAATCTTGTATACTGTTAACGATCAAAAAAGAAACTTTCAAAAAAAAGTGACTCACATTAAGGTTTAATTCCAATTTGGTATATTGAGCTTTAAGTCACTTAAGTTGATTTTTGAAACTAGTAGTAAAATTGTCTATAAAAATATGCCATCTTTTTTTCAAAGCTTTTATTAAATACTACTATAGTGATCTTAAATTGTAAGAAAACTTATAATAATTCAACATTTTTAAAATATGAACCATTTCGAAAAAATTATGAATGTTTTTTTTTGTGGTTAAAAAGTGAAACCGAGCTTTTAATAGTTTAAAACATGTTCAAGAGTTCCTCTTCAATAACATAAAAACAAAAATTCGACAAGACACTATCAACAAATATTTATCTGATTAATTAAAATTTAAAATTTTTTTTTGAGCTTTAAAGTTTAAAGGTTTTTAAAGTTCTTTAAGCTTCTATATGAATTATTTAGGGATTAGAATGTTAAAGAACCAGCCAATGTTATGAACTAAGCATACAAATACATTTGAAGTAAAGCTTTTCCTGTTATATTGAATTTTATTTAAAAACACGACAGATTAAAGCTTTTAAATAAAACATCTTTAAACGTTAATTTTATACCGATACAAATTATTTACAAATTAAACGTGCTTTAATGGTACAAAATGACAGTTCCAGATATTTTAAAATGTATAGAAAAAAAATTGTTTTTTTTTTTATTCTATGCGGTTAGACTAAATATTACATGACCTATATTCTTATTTAAGTATTGGATAGTCCATAAAATACATTGTCTTAGGGACAATAATTACATAATTACAGATATCGTAAATTTTACCAGCCATTAATTATATAGCATTTTATTTGGTAAATGTGTACGAGAGCAGTATAAGAACATTGGTAAATTGTTTACCACAAGTCATATACCGCCCACCACCCTAATATCTATAACTATAGTAGAGTCTGCAATATAGTCTGCCATTTAGAAATTTAGAGTATGGAGTGTGGTCGTAAAAAATAAATCTACAGTAAAATTAAAACAGCTTGGGTTATCATAACAATATTAATAGTACTAATAGTAATAGTAATAATAATAATGATAATAATGATAACAGCAATATTCATTTATTAACTTATTTATCCCGTCTATATATTATATATATACGATATTAACCCGTAACGATAAAAAATTGTGTATTTACCAACTACAGTAAAATATATATACATATTGTGTTGAATAAATGTACCGATTATAATTTTTATTTTATTTTTATAGGTTATGTAACACATTGTGCTGGATAATTTAAATGCATGTTATGATGGATATATTATATTTTTGATCGTGGCATAAATTACAGCACCAAATTTATATATTTGCTGAATTTAGCGAAATGGAAACCTAAATGTAATAAACTGTTTTGAATAGTGCCAAGATTACAAAAAACTACCTATAAAATTTCAAAAAGTTGCAGCATTTCAAACTATTTTTTCTGGAATTGGCCAAAGACATGGTGTTTGAGTGACCTTTGTTGAGAATGGCGGCCGTTCATATTACAAAATATACGATAATTCAGGTTAACCAGGCGCAAAAGTAAACAAATCAAATATTTAGGAAATTTAAACACGGATTCGCGTCACTGAAGATTCCAAAGTTTTCAAGACAGAGCTAAAGAAACTGAAGAAGAATTATGTTTGTACAGCATGAAAGATGACAAAAATTCAGATGTCACTCTGTCAATAGGACTATCAATAGTAACAATTTCAAGCTCATCAGCTGTTATTTTTTAATTTTTATCTAAAGCCAAACCATCGACATCATACAATCTTGGGATAACTTGTGAACTCTCCAGGCCATGCTCAGCCCGTAGAAAATTATTATCGAGTCATTGGTTGTTTGAGCCGAATTTTTGATAAATTATAATTGTTTATATTGTCAGTCGTATGAGTAGGCTGCCGAGAAATAGTTGAATGCTTTAGTTTGAGTGAAATTAATGCCAAAGGCACCCATTATAATAATGCAAGTGAGCCCAATAGTAAGTGTGACCTTTAAAGCTGGTGGATATTTATAAAGCCTAATACACAATGACATTAGAAACTAGCGCAACTAAGCAAAAAAAGAAATGAACAATTTACTATCTAGCAACAAAGGCCGAAGCACTACAGGCCCAAGGTGGCCTTTACCTTAATATAAATACACATAGTACTACCATGGAATGTTAGCCCATTGACGTGCTAGATGTCGTTACTGGTATCGTTTGAAAACAATTAAAGTATTTTTATATGTATAATTGCCTAAATGTCATATATTTATACTAAATGTTGACGATATTCTATCGACTCGACATCTGGAACATCAATGGGTAAACTTTTTTTCTTATGATGGTAGTACTATGTGTATTTATATTATGCCTTTACTGCATTGTTATAATTGGTGATCGTTGCAGGTGGTCAGTCCAGCGAATGATTTTACTTACAATTGGTCACGGCGTTGTGGTCAGCAGCAAGTATCGAGCTCAAAACCGTGGTGTGTTTAAGCATAGTATAAATACATATAGTACTACTATCATAAGAAAGAAACAGTTTACCCATTAATTTTCTAGATGTCGGGTCGATAGAATATCGTTAAAATTTATAAAATATATATGACATTTAGGCGATTTAACATATACAAATATTTTGATTATTTTAAAACGATACCAGTAGCGATATCTTCAATGGGCTAACCTACCATGGTAGTACTATGTGTTTTTAGATTATGATTAGGCCAACACTTTACGACCGGTGACCGATGGAAATCGAAGGAATTTACATGGAAATGTCTAATGTAAGGAGTGCGATAAATATTGCCGTTCAAAAAGGTGATCTGGCCAAAAACAAAATGAATGCAGGGCACCTCTGCTAAAATTTTCTTTAGATCCGAATATTCATCTTCATATTTTCCACGGTAATGCCTGCCGGTTATGTAAGATTTTAGGATTTCATAATACTGTTTGGAAATATCTCGATGTAACTTGTACTCTAATCCTTTGTGCCATACACGATCAAATGCTTGCACTACATCCAAGAAGAGGCTTGAACATATCTTTTTCGTTTCTAGAGTACGTTCTTTAATATCTGTGATTCTCTGAAGTTGCTCTAGGGTCGAATGATTTTCTTGGAATCCAAACTGATAAGCAGGTTTAAGATCATTATCCTTTATTATAGGCTTTAGTCTCTTCAGAAGTAGTTTTTCAAATATCTTCGATATAGTAGGAAGTAGAGATATTGGTCTAAATGACTTTTTATTGTTACTGTTTTTATTTGGCTTTAAATGATCACTTCTGCTACCTTTCACAGCCGTGGAACGTATCTTAATCTAAACACAACATTGACTATGTGCAGAAGTTTGTGTATTGCTTTGTATGGTACTTCTTTTATAATTTGCCCAGTTATTAAATCATATCCAGGAGCTTTTTTCTGATTTAAATTTTTTATTTCTTCTTTTAACTCACAGAGCGTTACAGTTTATATTTCAAGCTCATTTAATCTGTGTACAAAATTAACATTTTTATTCGCAGATTGTCTGGGTATAGTGGTTGAACCGTTTCTTCGAGGTTTCTCACCTTTTCTTACCAACAGATCCGCTTTTACTTACTACTACGAGCCCACGTACCGTTATCATTTCTAATAGGTGCTGTTGAATTTTTTGGTCTCTTGATCGGTTTTGTTGCTTTCCACAGGAAGTATTCAGTGTCTTTTTGATCAGTAAGTGAAGATAAATATGATTATATTGTTTCATTTTTAACTTTCCTGATAATAGATGTCAGTATTTCACATAAGTTATTAGGTTCGGTTTTATTAGCTGCAGCTCGATTTATTTGCCAGAACTTACGCGCTTTACGTTTCTTAGCCGCCAGTTCTCTTACTTCGAGTAGATAATTTGTACCTCTAATATTAATTTCAGGTTCAAGTGGAGTGTTAATTTCTTCTTCAACATGCATAGATCTCTCATTGGAACTTGCAGTTTGACATTTTCATTTAACAATTCACGAAAAAGGTTCCAATTGGTATTCCTATCGTAAAATCTTGGTGATATTACTTTTTAAATAATATTTTCGCTTAATGTCATGATAACAGGAGAGTGATCTGATGTAAGGTCTTTTTTATTTTCAATTCGTATGTAGTTGTAAGATATTCCTTTTGTTACATAGTATGTGGTCAGTATATAGCTGAGATACTTACATCTTTGTTCTTAGTTTGAATTGTGATTGTTGTCACTTGCACTGAGTTTCAACCTTCATTTCTTTGCAATTCTTTAGCTTATTCACAACCACGATAATTTGCGGGGTGTTGCCCTTTACAATTTATGCATGTTGATGTAGTGTTTGTGACTAATGTACACATGCTCGTAAGATGCATACCAGCACATTTGACATATCTTGCGTCACGCCCGCAATATTTCTGGGTATGATTGACATTTTCTGCATTGGACTATCTTTGAAGTATTCTGCCTCATTGGCTCTATTCTAATTCTCATGTTTTGAATTGCCTGAATATTTTATATTTTTTGGATGTTTTCTTTATTGCCAAACGTAAGCATAAAGAGTGGTGGTCCCCTTCTTACCAGTTCGCGACTTCAGCTATTATATCATTGCTTTCACAGGTATGGTGTAGCCCTCTAGCCGTAACCTTAATTGGTCTAGCTTGCTTATCTTTATAAGTATACCACTGAAACTTGTCAGCATTAAGCTTCATGGTAAGTGTACGATATGTTTCTGGGTCTGCGGTACATTTACCTTCCCGACATCGTTGTTTAATCCTACTAGCTTGTAATATTTATCCGTGATATTTTTCATCAAGGCATTGATAGTAGGGTAGTCCTTGACACCAACTATATTAATAGGTGGTGGCTGAATTATTTTCTCTGGTTTAGGATCTTTATTGCTCTGAGAAGTTGCATTACCCGATATAGATGTCCGGGGTTACTTGCTCAATTTTGTTTTGGTTGCTTTTGGTTTTCTTTCTGCTGAGTTTTATCATTACTCGTGTTGGGTGCTGCTTTCTCTTGGTGGCTCATCTTCGTCAGTAACTTTCATATTTATTGATACTCTTTTTTTTGGGTTTTTTTTTGTCACGAGTGTCCACTGAGAATCACTTTAAGATTTCTTATTCGGATGAATTTTTCGCTCGAGTTCTTCTTCATCTGTGTGGTATTCGATGGTATCCTTATTGTTTGCATGTCGACCCGCTTGAATGATACGTTTTAGGTTTTCATTTTCTTTCTTTAGTAAAATAACTTCGTTATTCAACTTTGATACCACTTCTTCTAGAGTCTTCAGATTTGCATAGAGATTCCGGTGTTCATTCTCTATGTTTGAGGGAGTTTTATCTTCACTCTCTTTTCTTGATGGGTATGGATTATTCTTTCTAATATCACTTATTGAATTAGTTTTTTTAATTGTTGGAGATTTCAAGATTTTGTTACCTCTTAGAAATGGGTTCTCGTTTTCCCTTGTAAAATTTATTGTTACTGCAGCCAAGTTTGCCACAGCAGTAGCAGTGCTTGTTGTATTATCGGTTTCAGCTGCCAAGTGCACTACTGCTGAACGTTTACGGTCATTGGATAACGACGACTGAGAGCCTGCTTGCACACTCTCTCCAGTCACCGGCACTGGGACTCCGTTCTCTGCATCGTACCTTTCTTCCTTATCTATTTTCTCCATGATGGATTATTTTGTTCTGGGTTTCCCATCCATATACTGATGACAAAAGTAAATTTGCCCATGTATTCAGTCATACACTGATCATTTCCGAAACTAACCAATCAGAGCCTATCCTGCCGATCAGTGGTTATACTTTTGGCGTTACCTAGGATGAACCGCAAGCAGCTTGTACAACCGTCGCACCCTGGAAAATGTTGATATTTTCTGATTCCAAGAGTTCTATAAATTGATTGAGCTTATTTGATTCTGTCAGTGCAAAATAATCATTCAAAGGATACCAAATCACAAACTGATCAAAGGGAATGAAAGGCCTAATTTTCTAGCAAAAAAGTCAGTATAAGTGAGACGGTTCAGAAGTATGATGTTAAAGATGCACCGGAAATTCTTCAACTGTTTCAGTTTAGCCTCTGGAAAAAATGTGGAAAAGATTATAATGAGATAGCGTTGACGAAAAGTAGAAAGTACAAAGAGTTGTGTGATCTACTTTACGAAATTTGTGTTTTATGGGCCTTTGTTTTAATAACAAAGACTTACTTATATCAGAAAAAGGATTCTCACCTGTTTGTAGTTAAAATGCTTTAGTATAGCAATAAAACGCACAGTAGGGCAAGGGCCTTAAATTGTTCCTAAAATACTTTGGATTGAATAAAATAATGCAAGTTAATAGCTAATGAAAGTACAAAGTTCATAAATTTCGTTTGTATCCTGGTTTAAAAACTTTCATTTTTATATTTTATATTTTATATATGTATATATATATATATATATATATATATATATATATATATATATATATATACATATTCATAAATATATATAGCTACATATAAATTAGGGTATATGGATATAGCTAAAATTAAAAATAAAATTAAACTCCCATATTTTAAAATGTCAACCAATTATCCTGCATTTATATAGAAATATATTTATACGTATGTGTACATGGTATCAAAATGTAATTACCATAAATTTCCAATTTTCCTCACCAAATGAAACTCATAAATATATGTATTTGGTACAAAGTGTTCATCTCTATATATATCCCAATTGTTTTATTTTTGTACATTTTATTTGGCTACGTATAATATGGCATCAATAAATCTAACATTTATGTAATCAACTGAATAATAATTTAAAAATATACGTGACACAAAACCTAAAACGCTTTAAATTAAGCTCATTGATGAGCTGAAAAAGTAAAATACATGTTTGCATCTATCTATGTATATGTATATATATATATAATGCTTGACTTATAATAAATCATAATGAAAGCTTCTATAAAGCACGAGTATGACCTTTTGATTCTATTTATTATGAGATACGATACATATTATATGTATGTAATGAGTATAACTTTTAACCACCAATATCATAATCATTTTCATCATTTACAGGATGATGATCATTATTTATATTATACATATATAACTATATAATGGTGTAATGATTTAAATGTATGCTAGTCATATTCGTGTATGTGGATATAAAACAAGAAAATACCATAAATTTTCCCGAAGATTGTATTCATCATATACTATGTAACGCACAGTTTAATGTTGCTGAAACAATATTATATGAGAAGCAACACATGGATATGAGCAACAATTTTACAACAATTACGGTAATAAAATTCATGAAGCTTTTTTTCGTAGAAAATTATCAACATTTTATAAATCTTTGCTTGTCGCTAAATTTAATTGATTTTAAACGACTTTAAACCATTCCACTAGATTTGTTACTAGATTATAAATTTCACTTTAAAAGCTTTCAAGTTTAATTCAGTTGCTGGATTAAAAAATATGTACCTCGCTTATACAAATTAAGTTAAGAAACGGCTTTAAATCTTTTTTGCATTTGATAATTATAAATAGTTTGTATAAAGCTTTCGTTTAGCTTTTTTGTTTCCAAAATTATTGCACATTTGAAAAATAAAATTTTAAATCATATGGTGGAGTTAAACTATATTTGTGAGCTTTTATTTGAATCATCATTTTTATTTAAATTAAATCGACAGCCGGTTCTGGGCAGTAAAAAATATTTTATCAATCACTATTAATTAAATCTCTTGAAGTAGACTGTTTGTTGTGTAATTTGAGCTGGAGGAGTCATCGGATCATATTTTTATAAAAAAATCCGAATGGTTTAGGTGCTATACAGTCACTGGCATCCACTTTCGGTTAGCCGATTTTAGCCAAAATTAACTAACCTCCTTACTTATTTTTAGCCGGAAAATCCGAATCTGTAAAAAATAAGGGCTCCTATTTAAATTTAAAATTTACCCCCACCCCACCTACAAAGAGAGGAAGGGGTACTTCTTAGTTTTAACACTAATGTATGTCCTCCTTGGAATGATTAAATTTTGATCTTCAACATTTTTTCGTAGAGTGCTTATTTTTCGAGATATTTGAAAGTTTTAGCTTAAAAAAAAACACCCGGTGTAGCGGGTGACTTTAATTTGGATATCGTCCAAAATTTCACGTTTTCTAGAGATTATTTGAATCTTTTAATAGTTTTATCTTATCCGTCTATAACACTGTTGCACCAACTTTTTGTTGTTTAAGAGCTAGCGGTATTTCTTATTCCCTTATTGACCATATAGTTTCCTTTAGTAATAGCACTATTTGTATTTTTATTCGATTGTCCATCGGTATAGGCTCCCTTCATGGTTTTTTAGTTTTTTCTGTTAATTGTTATTCTCCGCTAAAGTCTAGAAACTTTAGTATTAGGGATTATTCTAGGTTGAATGATTTTTGTCTTTATTTAACTTGTACTTCGGTTCCTTAGGGGGATATCTTTTCTGTTAGTTCTTCTACTAGGTAAATCGAAATTTTCAACGCTTATATTGGTTTCGTATTTGAGACTTATATTCCGTTTAGTACTTTTACTCTATAATTTCTAGTCTCACTTTGACTATAGGCATGCAATGTTCGTAATTTGGGACTTGGTATCATTTATGAGGTTTTCAAGTTTTTTAGCTAAAAACTGAATTCTGGTAGTAATACAGTGGAATTACTTTCTGATGAGTCCTCTTATTCATTTTTGTTCACAAATATTTTGCTTTGCATTTTTGCATCGATGAGTTGCATTCCGCTATTTGGAAGGTTAAATCAGAATCCTCTGGTTTAGGTAATATCAGTTTAAAATTCGTAAAACGAGTTTTTACTTTCGTTTAAAAGTACTTGCTACATATTTTACATATTTTTAATTTTATCCTTACGTCCCCTTCCTTTCCTGACCAGTGGAAAGCCACTGACCTTTCTAAACTATCTAACTTTCGACCAATAACTATATTAAGTTCTATCTCTAAAGCCTTCGAGATAAAATTCAAGTACAAATTCAAGTCAAGAATCAAATTCAGGTACACCTTAATAGCAATAGTTTAGTTAGATTAGATTAGCAATAGTTTAATTAGAACCCCTTTTACTTTGTTAGATTTTTCCAAGGCCTTTGATTCTATAAATCATGGTATTTTATTCCATAAACTTATTTTTCAATTTACATTTTCGTTTTCCGCCGCCAAATAAGTTTTCAATTACCTTTCTAATCGTTTTTAGGCAGTTTATTTCGGTGATAAGTTATCTGATTTCCTTTCAGTTACTTCCGGCGTGCTTCAGGGTGAATCCTCTATTCACCATTGCTCTATACATATATTTTCTGATGATGTCCAGAAATTTTTTATCTGTAGGATAGTTAATTGGTCGGTTTCGAATGGGCTTAAATGCGAATAAATCTTAGTCTATTATAATTTATAAGACCTTTAGATACCTCATCCTTTCCTGGAATTTATCTTGGCGATTCTATTATTCCGTTTTCAAATACTGTTAAAGTTTTATGGTTAGTTTTTAATAAATCTCTTATTTGAAATGACCACTTAGTTAATATTGGTAGAAGGTGTTTGGCATACTAAGTTGTTTGTACAAACTGGTAGGGTTTACGAATAGTCAATTTAAGAATGCTTTGTCTTATCTTCTCTCACATCTTATTTATATAGTGAGGTAGTTTTGTTTGGATTAGTTCCGGAGAATATGAGTATTCCTTATTCTAATGTTACTTCTTAATTAATTACTCCTTAATGTTCTCCTTATTCGAAAGTTGTTTTAAGATATAGTTTATCTACCTTTTTTGAACTAAGCAGCCAATTTATCTGTATAGGAAGTTGTTAATTAGTAGGTTTTATTTGCGGTTACTCCCACCAAAAAAATTGTGTAGATCATTAAATAAATCCTTATTCGTTAGGGGAATTTCTCTCTGGAATTGATTCCACTTGTTATTAAAAGGCTAGGTTCGAGAAAATTATTTAAGTCAAAATTTTTAGAGTGGCTTGGCTAATTACCAATACACATTTTTTTAAAAAAATTTTTATGTTACTTGTTATTTTTTTTTTTTAAATTTGATAATGTTTTGGAAAAGTTCTTAAGCTTTTTGAATGAAATTTTGAATGGTTAAATATTAGAACAAAAGAAATTGTGCTTTTATAAAATGGCTTATAATCATCAGTAGTTCAATAACTTGAACTTGAAAATACATTTAACATTAAATTAAATTTATATTAATTTGTTATATTGCGAAGCTTTTCATTTTAAGCAATTCCACAATAATAGTTTAGTATTTGTGCAGTTACAATTTCTCTCTGTTGTCCAATCTAACATTTTTCCTGTTTAATTTGCCAAGTGTGTACTTCACGACTGTATAAGCGGTCAATAATAATATTCGCCTAAATGGTGGTAAAACTTTTTTTACATTTTCATATTTACATTTAATTGGTAGCTTTTGAGATACTGTTATAAAAGTACAAGTTATTACTGTGATTAATGCAACAAAAATGTTTGTGCTGAACTAAAAATATTTTATCGATGGTTAAAATATTGTATTTGCAAATAGTTTGCAAATTTGTGTAAATTAAATAATTTAGTGAGATCAAAATTGTCAAGTTAATATAACTAACATAAAAGCCTAAAAATTTAAGAATTATCAATTGAATTTAAATCAATTTCTAGAGTCAAACTTAGAATGAAGCTTTTGATAAACTATTTTTTTTAAATATTTTAATCTTTTGCGAACAGATTCGAAGCTGAACCATACCCAACTCTATACTCTACGCCGACACTTTATTGTGGGTCTTAAATGTCTTCCTGACGATGATTTCAATGCTAAACTAATTAATTGGGATCAAAGCCAACAATATCAAAAGGCAAACCATTTTTTGGAGCTATACAGCAACAAACCCTATGTATCTGCCGTTTATTCTATTTCCTAGCCTTCCGTAAAAACAAAGTACCTGATTTAATTTACTTCTGTGAATGCCACCAATTGTTATGTCTGGATACCTAACCATTCACCGGATAAGCAAAATGCGATGCTTACAAAACAGGTCAAAACCGAAGAGGATGGGCTCCTTTTTATGGCTCGAGTACTATTGGGTATCCCAGTCGACGTTTATTAGTGAAACATGTATTCAAAAGCTAAAACTACCACGATCTTACACAATATGCGGGTACCAGGATCCTGCTTACCACACGCCAAATACAACTGATAATTTTATTATAGTGCAGTTAACCAAATTTGGATGGGTCATTTCTGAAAGAACAACTCGAACTAATTCACAATTACTATTGAAGAAGATGATATATCTTAATTATTGGAAAAGTTCTGGCTATTGGAAGATCTTTCAACATCAACTACTTCCGAGGCAAAAGCAGCATGTGAAAACTATTGTATTGAAAAACATTTACAGTACTCTGAAGGAGAAACTTCGTTTGACAACCATTTAACGAAATTCTGGTGAATTGTAACATTCGAAATGCTACGAACAGATTAATGACTATGGAGGGTAAGTTCAGGAATCAATCAGACCTCCTTATTCAATGTACTAAGTTCATGACTAAATATTGGAGGTTAGAACATATGCAGGAGATAGAATCTAATGCCCTAACATATCTAACGAATAAATATTTATACGTACCTCACCATGCTAAGATTAAACATGATCGTTCCAACACAAAAAAGCGAGTTATTTTCGATCGACCCTGTAAATCTGCATCCGGAACTTCATTAAATGATAAACAGCAGTTGGAGAAAACCTATCAACGCATCTATTAAAGTGACCGTCTGCTTCTGAGCCATTTAAGATTTTTCAGTTAAACACTGTCACGTACTTATGGAACGTCTTGTGCCCACTTTTCGGCTGTTTATAAGATATACTAGATCAAGAAAGGCTACAAATCATTTTTAACGACGACGATTGCCTATACCTGGTTTTAATTTAATCTAATGGAAATCCATCTCCCCTGGGCTATTGTAAAGTGCTGTTCCATATGATCTCAAAGAAGCAATCTATATATTGATGACGGGTCAGTGACAGTGAAGACGTTAGGTCCCAAATGGAATCCTACCAAGGATACATTTTTATATAAAATACAGGTCGGAGAGAAAACAACTAATTCCAAACGCAGATTGAACGCATTTTTAATCCTTTAGGGTGGATTTCAACTATTATTGATTTTAAAATTAGGTTAGTTGACAAATTAAGTTAGGGTGGTCCTGTCCCTGCTGCCATTTAACACAAATGGAACCAAGTCATTATTGTTTGAACTGGATAACAATCAAGTTTCCAATGAACAGCAGCAGTGACTTATCTTCGTACACCTAATATAGTCAATGGCATAAGACATACTACAATTGTCATATCCAAAACGAATATATCACCTCTGAAACAGGTATCCCTTCCAAAAATTGTTCATATATAACAAACTAAACCATAAAGATGTAGAATGTTTTCTGGGCCAATTCAAAGGCCTTACCTTGGCTAGCAGATGTCCCAAGGTGATGGAAATGCTTCATTGGGAACACAACTTCAGAAATTTTATCAGGATAAATATTACTAAAAATATTCATAAATTTTCACAAAATATTTTTAGACATACATCTGGACAGGAATAAGCCTTTACGAAATTGACTAAATAGTCAGTAGCGTTCGTAATAGTTGTCCAATTTGGATGACAGATACCTTAATCGAAAGCTGTCAACATCAGTATAATAAATGGTAATTATTATAAGAAATAAATCAGTTTAGGTTACCACTGAGCAACTCTTGGAATGTAGTTAGTGGTGAAGTTATTGGTTAGTCTGATCAAACCAAGACTGGTTAAGACTATCGAACACACAAACCTAGAAGAAAGTCAAATTTCATTGACGTCTTACCTAAAAATAACGTCAAGTAACGTACAGAAGATATGATAAAAAGAGTTGAATCATACTGAAACATTAAAAGCATAAGATGGAAAATATCATACCGAAACCTGGGTGCAATGGACAAATCATAAACTATAAAACATATGTTTGAAATGGGTTAAAGCTTCCCTATAAGAGAAACATGATATGCAAAATATGATATTAAGTACCAAAATTTGGAAAAATCTGGGATACCTCTATTTTGTCACGAACTCGTGTGTAAAATACGAGTGGGCATATTAAAGTTAAATAAAAGCTCAACAGTTAATGTTGTAATAATTAAATGCAACGCTTCTAAATTAAACGCTTTCATCTTGATATTAAACAATATCACATGTATCCAAAAAATACGATATATTATATATCCAAATAAAAGCTCTCGAATTAAACTTTTTACTACACTGACCTTTATACACAAAACCAATTTCATATTAAACTTTATCGATGGTAGTAATATTTTGTCTGCAAACGACTAACCAATATATTCCCTTTCGGCGTGTTTCAAGTATAATTTTACACAAGATTACTTCATTTTGGTTGTTAGAAATTTTTGGACAGCCAACATATTTTATCCAGCATAAACATCTCTATTTGTACACCATAACAAACTATAGTCTATAACATTTATCGACTCGAAATTCGATTTAATTTTTATATATATATATATATATATATATATATATATATATATATATATATATATATATATATATATATATATATATATATATATATATATATATATATATTTTGTATCCGCCCGTACATTTTTAGCTCAATCGATCTGTTGAATGACTTTTTTTTCATTTTTATTTTTCTTGTGTTGTTGTTGTTGAGTGTGAGGGCGATGAAAATGAGATTTTCTAACAACAATACATGAAGAGAACATAAGATATACAAACAATTTTTCATTTTTAAATTTAATAATTTTTGTGGTTTCGTTTAATGGTTTTGTCGATGTACTCGTATATTTAGATATACGATGTATAAGTGTTTGTGAGGGAAAGAAGATCTCATAATTTATGAAACACTAATGGTTTTAGTTTTTAACGAATTGTTTCTTCTTCCGACCCACTATTTCATAAATTATATATATACTTTAGTATGTCACAAACAATTTTTTGGATATTTATCACACCACATCGGCTATAAATTATGTACCCTCCAGAGAAGTCGATATACATTTACCTTAAAATGGTTTAACATGTATTACAAAGATATAAAAATTTGTTAAATTATTAACAAAACTAATAAAACCCCAAAAACCAAGGTGAAATATAATCCTGGCAGGATTTCACAATTCAAACGACAAAAAGAACATTTTGGAGAATTTTAAATGATATTTTGGTACATACTAAAGCACGATCAAAGCACATTAATTAATTATTAAAATATTGACAACAATTTTTGAATCTAATTAGGTTTTTTTTTGTGCCTCCTAATGTGTAAACAAGAAAAAAAAACGCCCACTCCTCACACACATGTTGTTTACATAACTAAATTAGGTATGGAACTATTCTTCATATATGTTTGCATGTAACATATACGCGGTTTTGGGTGAGAGGTGTTTCGTTTTGGATTAATTAATTGGAATATTTATACGTGTTCATTATAATTAATTAATCATTTGCTTATTTACGCATTTATACATATTCGATGGTGTAGAGCTTTTTGATTTTAGATATTGATTATATGATTTGACTATGATTAGCAATCAATCCATCATCATCATCTACACCAAAATTGTAATTGTTACCAATTATTATTGAATAGTATTTGGTCTACTATTGGTGAACTCACTTTACAAAGTTTCAAATGTTATGTTCTGTTTCAGTCGGTTATTTTGAATATTAAAAGAAATTGAAATTTAAAAGTTGCAACGAAAGCTTCACGGAAAGAAAGCTAGCACTGAGCTTTCTTATTAAATATTGTTCAACAAAAAAATTACTTCTATTTAATATTGAAAACATTTTCTTCCAATCAAGCTTTAAGCTTAAAAATGATTTACTCTTTGGATACTTTTTTGTTGTATCTGAACCCTGCAATCTTTTCTAGGGCCGAAGCTCTCCCAACTCTTTCGCGGTTAATTTTTAAAGTCCTACGTACCTTACGCCGTCACCAGCCAAATCGAGGACGCACGAATACAGGTTCAATTTTAAATCCATCTACACATTGCATTGCTCCAGCCAGCCTATACTGACATGGACGATGGTTCGCCCCATGGATTTTGCACTCCAACAGGCGGTCATAGTTGTGTTCATCGTCATCACCGATCGTAATCAAGTGATGAAAAACCCCTTTTGCAACCCTGCTCCGTTGAGATTTGAACCCGGTACATACCGTCCCAAAACCCGCAGCTTTAACCACTGGGCAATTGCTCGCTTTTTGGATACTTACAATCTAAATATAAATAAAAATTAAATACTGTTCGTCAAGTAACCGCATCACTTAAGAATGACTGGACCGATTTGACAAATTTTTAAAAATTTCCGTAATACTCTGAATAAAGTACCGTAGAAAAATAAAAATTGGAGAAATTATTTAAAAAATTAAATAATTTGAAAAAAGATCGAAGTGGTTTATTTTAAAGGATTTTGGGTACAATGTGCGGAAATTGTCGATTAACAGCTAATTGTCAAATTGTGAATCAGGAATTTAACAGAGCAAGTCCCGACAAAGAACGCTTTAAACCACGAAATATCATTAAACTTACAGTTTCTATTTCTCTCCAATTACTTCTTGTGAGTTATACTATATGCCATAAATGCTCTGAAAATAGAACTGCTACTAGGATTGCTGGAATAACAAATGGTGTGATAAAAAAACTGGCTTGGTTCTTGGTAGATGTTTTGACTTACATTTTTAATCAGAGTGTGAATACTGGTATTTTCCCATCATCTCTGAAACGAGCAGTTATATTCCCAATCAAGAAAAATGATAAAACAGATATGACCAATTTTCGTTTAATCTCGCATCTTTCCGTGTTTTCAAAATTTTTTGAAAAGATTACGAAAAGCAAGATAATCAAATTTTTGAATGGAAATAGTTTACTGTCTGAATCGCAATTCGGTTTCAGAAAAATTAAAATACAGAAAAAGCGCTCCTATCCTTCCTAGATCAAATAACCGAGAACATCAATAATAGCTTAAGAGTATCCGCGCTATTTATAGACATGACAAAGGCGTTTGAAATGAGAAGAACATTCTATTCTTTTAAAAAAGCTTTACCATTGTGGGTTCCGTGGTTAAATACTGGAGTGGTTTTGTTCCTATCTATATGTGAGCGACCCCAATGTGTAAAAGATGGTAAATTAAGCAATAAACTAATGACTAAAGTTGATGTTCCCCTGGGCTCCATTTTAGGAACTTTTTTGTTTTCTAGTTTACATAAATGGAGTTTTTAAATTGGATTTTAATGGAATCCTTTCATATCCATTTTTCATATACATATGCCACCTCAGCATTTCTAGGAAATTTCATAAAAATTAATCATGACAGGAATTGGCTAGCAGTCACGTAATATACTACTGAGCGATAAAACTAAGATAATACATTTTCGGAAAAACCAGGTTTTGGTTCCAGATGCCTATATATATATATATTATCACGATTTTGTTTGCATCAAAAGTAGTATGTTTATCTACTGTTTGTTTTCCTATTGCATCAGTCAAAAATTTTAGGTATCTAGGTGTTATAATTGACAACATGAACTGGAAGTCGCAAACAGGAAAACTGAACTCTGGACTATTGTTAATTGCAAGGAAGATGTATCTATTGCGATCATTATGTCCCAGTTATCTCCTTAAAATGGTTTACTACGCATGGGTTGACACAATCCTTCCATATGGATTATCGTGCTGGGCCAATGAATGTAAAACTACATTAAATACAGTCTATATCCGGCCAAAACTAATCATCCGATTAATGAGTTTCAAAGATACGCGTTCTCCTTTTTGGGCCATATTTCACGGCTTTGGTTTACTGACTCTGCAGCACATGTTCGTGTTTAAGGTGCTTCAATTATTTTTTATTATTAGTAGAGATGACCTTGTGGATTATTCAGACTATAATCTACGGACAAATCTATAATTTAAAAAAAATATTCCAATAGCAAAATTAGATCTTCGTAGGTGTTTTTTAGAATTGTAAAAACTTTTATGTTCAATAGACTATTACTTGAGATTTATCAGTGTAATAGCTTGTCAATGTTCTTTAAGTCCCTATGCATCTGGCTAAAACAAACAAAAGACATTCAGGTACTTCTGCCATAATAATCTGTTGACAATTTGTAAGTAAAATCATTTTAAGGTATGTTAATGCTCAAAATGTAAAAAATCCACTCTAGTTACCGTTGAATATGCAAATCAATGAAACTTCAACGTGCAATTTTTTGAGGAACAACGTGCGATGGCCAAAGCATTGTAGCAATACAAATTGATCTTTTAGGATAAATGTACCATGGCGATGTTTGAAATTTTCACCAAGCTTTTCCAGTGATTTAATGTTCCACGCCAGCCAAAGAACTTAATGCTTGTTTGAAGAAGTCCGTTTGGTGAAAGCACTTCAGCCACTTAAATTAAGTATTAACATGCGTGTCGATTTGTAGAGCAAACCACATGGAGAAGTATTTTTAAAACAGTTGCTGGATCGACGCTAAATGCTTGCAGTTTCTAGTCGAGCTTGTATTCGCAATAAAAATAAACGAATCAAAAATCATGTTTTTTATCATGGTCATTTGCTTTATGCCTGTTTCCGTGTCAGAATACCATCAGGTTTCATTGTTTATGTGTCAGACAATCCAATTAAAACTGTTGTGCACCATAAATCATTGCAATGAACAACCAATTGAAACAAAGCATTTTATGTTTATTGAAATTTGGCCAGGACAACATTGGTTGGGTCACCTTGTCTACATTTAAACTTAGTTTAAAATAATTTAAAATTAAGAACAAAGGTTGGCATTGTCGATTACTTTACCATTTCCGAACTAAATAAGTCAAGTTTACAGGTCTTTTGCTCCTTTAATTTTAGGACATAGAAGCCTTTGAATAATAAACAACCCCGAGAAATGGACAAGTCTATTAGAAATGACAGATTAACATGGATTAAAAGTTTCAAGTAAAAATATTTGCGGCTTATTTGGAAGAAACCTTTCAACCAGTACCTAGTAAAACAGTTAGTGAACAAATAACTTAAGCAAAATTGATGACTTTAACATTACAACAATAAAATATGAGGTCAAGTGTTGTTTAGAAAGAAAAGACTCCACGCTATGATTTAATTATTGGCCAAATCGTAAAAACCATTCCAAAAAAAAGACTTCGAAAAATGTCTAAACATTTCCAGATTTTCTTACTTCCTGTCATTTCAAAATTATTCTTGAAAGTTACTGCTTAAGGGGCGTAAACTGATAATTGTAAATTGAAATTTGATTCTATCACATCAATTTGTTCAAAATTTTTGAGGTAATTAGGCATCAACGGCTAGAATATAAATTTCACTAAGATTGACTCAATTAGTTGTCATCCCAATTTAATTATGACGATATGAAAAATCAACTTAACATAACTGGTCAATAGTTAATCGATTATTATTGGATACAATATTTGAAGCAAAAAGCTCTCTCATTTCCTTTAACTTTAAAACCTGGTAAAATAACGTTACATTAACTATTTAAAATTAGCATTTTAAAATCTCTATATATTTAACCGTTACTGAATTATGTATTTATTTAACGATTAAATCTTTATTTCTACTATCATTTTTTGAAAACTTTAATCTAAAAAGAAAAAATGTACTATTTGATTTCCGTAATAAAAGCTTTACCATACAAGTTCAAATATAATATTTCGTTAAATTCGATACTGAGCTTTTTGCAAATCTGGTTAAATGGTATGATATGATCACTTTGATGAGCTTTTTTATTATATAAATAAAATATTACAATTAGAGAATGACTTTATAATTAAACTTTGCAGTTCAACTTTTATCGTTTTTTAAATTTTTATCGAACTTTGATGTGTTTCAATGATCTTTTTTAAATATTGGAATTGAGTGCAACAATTTCGTTTCAAATTTTTTAACAAATTGAATTAATTATTTGAAATTTAAAGTTTTATCACGAATATTACTCTGGAATGAAGTACATAAAATATTAAAAATATTTTTATTCGGTTTAAATTAATATTCGGTTTTTATAATTTAAGCTCTCATATAAATGATGTAGAAAATTAAAAAATATAAATATAAATTTTAAATTTAACATTTCTGAATAACGTTAATATCTCAGCTTCGAGTTTTAGCACTATTACTATTGTGTGAACTTTAGTATTGGTCAAACAAATTGTGATTTGATTTTAATGATAAAACTTCTTTTTAAATGATGAAAGTTCATTACCAAAACATTTAAAATTCTATATTGTGCTTTTCGATTTTTAATTTTGATTAAATATTAGATTATGATTGTGATTTTAACGATATATTAAATGCAACATTTGAAGATTTAATATAAAATAAACTCCAATGTTGGATCCTCTATTTAATACTGAAAGCTCTGTCAAAAGATTTTAATTTCTACTTAGTGTTGAGCTTTTAAACATTTAAAGTAAATTATTATACAAAATTCAAACTGCTTTATCATTACAATTTGACTATTTCAAATATAAAGCTTATTGATTAATCAAACATTTGAGCCAGTATTAAGGCAAGTCTGACACCTTGGTTTAGTTATTTTGATAAGAAATAATTTATTTTAAATGCAACTCAATATAACTATTTTTCGGTTATTTTACCATTCCATAATTAACTATGTTTGGATAAAAGCTTTGCAGCTTTTTTCGTTTCTAGAATCTAGTAGTTTTTGTATAATAAAATTATAGTTTTAGTAATATAAAGGCTCAGATATAAATTGTTCTTTGGTTAATAATCTTGCTAAATATAATTGATTATGTTTGTTATATTTAAAGCTCTTTTATTATACATTTTAATTTTAAATATAAGCACAGATTTTAAATGCAAGCACTAAACTTAGTTTTCAAGCTAAATACTGTCATTCCCTTTAACTTACCGGGAGCTTTGATTTTTCATGTAAAATTAACATTTTATAAGCTTAATTGCTAAAGCAATTCCATTCTAATCTTTTCAATTTTAAATATGGATTAAATGATTAGATTATGATGATTGTGTCAGTGGTGAAACTAATGTTTAATATGAAAAGCTTTTCCATTATAAAAATAAACATTTCAATTAGAAAATTTATTTAAATTATATGTGGAAACTGACAGTCCATCAATTCTCGAATTTAAAAAATAACTTTGAAATGTTTTTAAAATGTAGGGTAATTCTTTTAACATATTAAGGTAACTGATGTAAGTAGTGAAAAATCGTATTTTCGTTACTTTTCCATTGGGATTTGAACCTAGTACCAATTGAATCAAATGCCGCAGCTTTAACTAATGCGCCTATTGCTTGGTGAATTTAAAGGTAACTTAAAATCTCCGTCTTAAAAACCTTAAAATGCGATTAGATATACTATGTAAAAGTTAAAGGACTACAGCTCTGATAAATTTAAAGTTTTTATCACAAAATTATAAACTTTCTAATTTTGATAAACGATTTTTAAAGCTTTACTAGACCAATCGAAATAAATTTTTCATACTAAAAGCTTTGTAACTTTTATTACTCTACAGTATATTTGACTTAATATAAATAAATACTACTCGGGTCCAATAATAAAACCTCTGATATAAGACAAAACCTTTTAATAATGAAAGTTTTTAACATTTTAGTTTTGCATATTGATTAAATAATAAGATTATGATAATTTTAACGTCATTCTATATGTGACAAATTTACCGTCAGATACTCATCAATGGTAGATCCACTATTTAATACTGAAAGCTCTGCCAAATAATTTTACAATTCCGATACTAAAAGCAATGTATTACAGTTGAATCTCATTGATGTTAAATTTCCTTCAAATTGTTATTTATTCAAAATGCTCCACAATTTTAGGTCCTTAAAATTAGCTCAGTGTTTTAATTAAAAATTTGAAAATTTCTAATATGAAGCATTTTAATTAAAGAAACTGATGGTATAATTTAATCAATTTGATGTTGATTATTGATGACATAACCTTAACTTAATTAAAAAGCTTTCCACTTGTATCAGTTTTAACGTTAGTGGTCGAAATCATACAAATTTATGCTCAGCTTCAGCCTTGAAAGTATTGAGCTTTATAAATTTAAGATTCAATATTGTTTTTAAAAGTTACATGCTCAGCTTTTAATTTATAACTGGAGATAATTGCATTTTTGTCTATTTGGCTTATTTAGATAAAAGCACCTGCAACATCTAAAATACAAATGCTTTCATAATCCCAGCTTTATTATTTATCAATAGCAAAAACTATTTTGATTGTAGCTAAAATTTCCAAATTTGGTTCAGTAGTGCTGAAATAAGTCCAAAGATAAGTAGTCCAAATATAACCAGATCTTTTCATGGAAAATTAATCAATTTAAAATTAAGTTTTTTGCTAAGCTTTTCGATTAAATTAGATCAATAGTCGATGTTGAGTTAACTCTAAATTCATCTCAATATAGTTAATCAGTGGTCAAACCAACTAAAAGCCCTTTTATTCTTTACACTTTAAACACTTGAAATTTAAGTTATTGACTTAACTTACTTAACTTATTTTTAACTTAAATTTAACTATGCTTTATCATGTAAAATTTTAAAGCTTAATTCCTTAAGTTAACTAATATTGAATTAAGTAAATAATTTCAAATTAAAGCATTACGTCTTACTGTTGTATACAGTTCTAAAAGCTTACAGTTTATAACTTCGTAGTTTAAGTTGAGTAAATATTTGCTTAACTAAGTAGAATTTATTAGTTATATAGATATTGTAAAACTTTTACTAAACTTTAATTGACTGGCGTGCTTTTCGACGGTAAATATACAATTTTACACTTATATAATTTCTTTAAATTAAAGGTGAAAACTTGCAGTCCAACTTTTATCGGTTGTTGAATGTTAAAGGCTATACTTTAAAATGTTTTAAAATGTAGAATAAGGAACACATAAGTAAACTGATATAAGTGAATAAAAATCCTTTCGACTCAAACGCTGAAGCTTTGACCACTGCGTCAATTGCTCGGTGAGTTTAGAGTTAACGTTAATGTCGTAAACTTTAATATGCTAAACATATAATGTAAAAGTTAAAGTACATAGTGTATGTCAAATTTAAAGCTTTATCACAAGATTAAAAACTAAATGATTTTGATAAAATATTTGAAAGCTTTAAATCCAACTTTTTTTATATTTAAAATAACAAATTTGTTATTTATATTACTCTGCAGTATATTAAATATTATATAAAAAAGAATACTCGGGTTAAATAATAAAAGCTCTGATATAAATAATGCTTCAATCTCAGAGAATTCATTTTAAATTTGATGCTTAATTTTTCAATTTTTAGTAGTGTTTGTTAACCAATTAAATGGAGATGATTTATTTAATAATTCTTAAAGCTCTTCGAAAACTTTTCTAAATATTCTAAATATAATACACTTTTTAAGCCATGTCATCTTAAAATATTTAAAAGATTTGTTATTACTTTCTCCTCTAAAACTGCCAGGTCAACTTAAAGTCATATCTCAACTTAAATACTATTCAACTTAAATTTATAAAGCTTTATTAAATCTACCATTACTGAATAATGTTAGTATATCAGCTTTAAACTTTACCACTACTATCATTGTGTGAACTTTAGTATTTATCAACAAAATTCTGATTTAATTTCAATAATGTTTTAAATTTTAATGAAATTTTAACAAATAATTTAAAATTCGTTATAGAGCTTTTTTGTTTTGAGTATAGCTTAAATGATTAGGCTTTGATGATTTGAACGAGAATGTATGAGGTGAAGGATTACTATAAGATATTCATCAATGGTAGATCCACTAATACTAAAAGCTCTTTCCAATAATTTTACTTTTGCATGTAGAGCTTTTTAATACTAAAATTATTGTATTATAGTTGCATCACATCTATTCAGTTTTTCTAAATATACAACCATTCAAAATACCGTCTAACGGTTTTAAATTGAAGCTACTAAGCTCAAGTCTAAAATTTAACATACAATTAAATTTGAAGCTTTTGATTAATTTTTTGTGAAAGCTTTAAATCAAACTGATCATTTATTAGTAAAAGATCTATTATTAGTAAAAGCTTTAAATCAAACTGATAATTTACACTCCGGTATAAAGCTTCAAGATTTTAAATATTGATTAAATGTTAAGTTAACTATAATATTCATTGCCTTTGGCAAAACCAAATGATCAAATCATTTTTTTAGTTAAAAAAGCTTTTAATACCAGTGATCGAAATATATTTATTCAAATTTATTCAAAAGCTCGACTTTTATTGTAAATTATAAAAAAATATTTGTAAAATTTAAATATGGTAATTTCAAAGTTATATGTCAAACAACTTTAATAATATCGTTTTAAATTTTATGAAAAACTTTGATTGAGCAACGGTTAATATAATACCTGACCTAAATTTTTTGTGCTTGAAGTTTGATTTTTCACGCTTTTCAATATAATTTATGTGGTTAAATCTTTAAACTTTTATTAAGATTACCGAAAATTTTATATTTTCAAGCGATTTCTGTAGAGCGTTCTCTTCAAAATCATTTAAATAATATTTAAACTACCAAAAGCTTTTACAAAAAATAAAAAAAAAAAAACATTTCCAAATGACAACATTTAAACAGGATGATGTTGAAAAACTAATTTCAAATAAACTAGAAATAGCATAACCTCAAACATTAAATTTAAAACCATTACATAAACGACAGAAAAAGAATAAATTTTCAATTGAATTTTTCCAATTTGTGGTGACCACAAAAAAAAAAAAGCAGCAAGAAAAAATGGGAACAGCAACAAGACCACAAAAAAAAAAACAAAGGAATGATAGAAAATTAATTTTTCCATAATTTGTGTACACTCATTTGAAAAATATTCCAGCACAGTTCGCTCTCATCGTGTGAAATATAGAACAGGAACGTTTAAATTTTTCTAATATTTTAGGCAACAGTTTGAATTAATTGGCACATTTTCTTTATATATAGTTTTTTTATGTTTTCTACATTTCAAACTTTATACCTTTTAAATTTTATTAAACTTTTTCCATTCATATATTTCTTTTTATACTATGAGTACGCTTAAGTGAAAATGGTACGAAAAAATTGTTACAAAAGAAATTGAATTTTAAAAAAAGAACGACGAAAGTAGCAAATTAGCTGAATAATTTTATTTATTTTTTATTTTTGGTGCTTTTACTAAAGAAACAACTAAAAAATTTTGATATTTTAATTAAAATATAATATAAAAAAAGGATAAAAGAAAGTGGAAAATTTAATTTAAAGTTAAAAATTTTGAGACGATAGTTTGATTGTTCTCATGTGAAAAGATGAAAGAAAGTTAGGAAAACTTTTATAAAATTATATTATTTGCATGTTGCAGTAACATTCAGTTAAAAAAAATTTGACTCAATGCTTCCGTGGTAAAAATGTTAAGAAAGCTTTGTCTGTTTCATCATACCAGGGGGATGCCAAATGTACGCTTTCAGGCAAATATACGATATATTACTAAATATAACCAACAACTTGTAATAAATTTAAGTTTTTAAATGTGCTTTTGAATACTTAATGGTTAAGAAACATTTATTAAAAGCTTTAAGTTGTAGGACTTACTTAAACATAATGTACGAATTTTTCAAGTAGAAATATTATTTAAATAATTACTTAAAGCTTGTTTATAAGCTATAAGTTCTAAAGCTCTTGCCCAATCTTTAAATAATTCATAAATTATCAAAATTTATGTAAGCACTGATCTGGGATGTATTGAAAGCTTTTGGTAATATACTCATATATTGTACAAATAAGAAAACTACATGCAATGTTCTATTTAATTGAAACTTAAAGCTTTTTAAGGCTAAAGGTTATGTTTAAAATTCAAATGTTAACTGAAATTCAAATTAGAAAGCATTAGATTTTTTTTGTGAATAAATAAATTTTTAATTCTAGTTTATTTTAATAATCCTACGCTTTTTAATGTGTTGGTAAAAAATTACATCAAATTAAAATTGTGGCAGTTAAAAAACTTAGGATACAACAGTAGAGCTTAAATAGGATACTGTTTCAGCTGTTTTACGTTTTTACGGTGATGACCAACTGTGCTTTTCGATTTTTATTTACAATAATGCCAATAACACTGGCAAAAATTGTATACATGAATAATAAACTGAAACATAAATACTTAAAAATTTTAAGAATCAAATATGTATTCCATTAAATTCACAACATTTATTCAAATATACATTTATAAAATCTGTTTGAATCATCACGAAGCTTTCAAAATGTATTGAAATATTTATGGTAAATCTAAAAATCTTTCAAACATCACGTTTTATTCATTTATGCAATAAATAATACAAATTTTATCAGAAATGAGATGGTTACATCTTTTAACTTTATTTAGAGTTTTAAAAGCTTCTTAAAGTTTTAAGAACATTTTTATATTGTTGTAAACCGTTTTGAGGAAATGAAACGAGTACTTTTGCGAATTACTTATAATCTTTTAGAATTTGAAGATTTTTTGGTTTAAAAGCTTTGCTTTAAATCCGAAGATATTTCCAGTTGAATGGTGAGCCTTATAAAAAGCAATATTTATGAAAAATAATTTCTGTTTTGTTCGAAATAACAAATCGTTTTTCAAATCAAGCTTTTAATAAATTGTTTTAAATTTTTAACTATTTAATTGTAATGAGCTTTTATGCTTTTTAAATATTTTTTACTGCCTAAAGTCTTCTCTAACATATTATAATTGAACGTGACTGATTTTAAAATAACATTTTAAATAGGTTAACCTCGAGAGCGTCGAATTTAAAAATTGTTCTTATATCGAATATAACTAAGCTGATAGTTTTGAATAATAAACTAAAGAAAATTTTTTGAAAGCTATTGCTTACCTTTTTAAACTTAAATATTTTTTTTTTTTTTTTAATTTAAAGTTAATGTACTGTTACTTTGAAATAATCAACAAATAAAAAAATTGTGGAACTTTGATGAGGAAATAAATTAGAATTATTTAAGTGTTTATTTAAACATAAAAACAAATAATATTTTTGAGCTTTTAAACATTTTAATAGGTTTTAATGCTTTGCTTAAAATGTAATATTAAAATAAGTATTTCATTTAAGAAACAAGATTTTATTTTAAACATTAAGCAGTTGGTTCTTTAATTGAAAAGCTTCACTTCAACAATTTTTATTCACCAGAGAGTATTAGAAAAGTTTGCAAACAATTGTTGTTTACATTTATTGTAAACCAATTATTTTCTTTTTAAAGAAATTTTTTAAAATTTTCCTTCAATTAATAAAATATATAAAATATTATAAAGCTTTTATTTAAAAGCTCTAGTCAAATACTTTCGCATATTACAGCAGAACTTTTATAGAATTTCGCACAAACTGTGTACTTTAAACTTTGTAATGGTTTCGTTTTAAACTGCATGCAAATACTAAATAAAATCATAGAGATTTATCATAAAAAAGCTCAATCAATTTACTATAATAAATATTTATAAGAATTGAGCTTTTAAAAATTTATTTTCGATTTCTGCTTTATTTTTGACTGGCATATTAGTGCTAGAGAAAGCCAAACAGTTTACATGTTCCCTCAAAATTAAGTAAGTTTCTGGTGGCACATTATATAATATAACTTTTAAAAGTTTAAATTTTAAATACAATTTACAGTACTAAAAGATCACTTTAACTAATCTTTCAAGTTTTGATTATTATTGGATTATATTTAATAGAACTTTTTAAAAGTGTCAACTTTAAAGCATTTCTATATATTTTAAGCTTAAAAATTTAAAACTCAGATTTTTTATTAAGTTTTATATATAAGTAGTTTATTAAACAAAAATTTTATGTTTTTGACCTTTTATTGTTTTAGTTTAAATTGATAAAGCTATTTGATTGATATTGAAATAACATAAAAAGATGACATTTTTTAAAATTTAACGGTGTTTAATTTATCTAATTAAAAGCTTTTACATTTTTAATAACCAACTTTAAAGTTTTAAAGTTCTTAATTTTAATTGATGAGGACCCAATAAAAGTTACCATAATTTTGATAAACAACTTCAAAGCTTTCATTTTTTATTTAATAAAGCTTTTTTAAGAAAATTAGAATGTCTTTTTGAGCTTATATTTATTTATTTTAAACGACTAAGTGATAAAACGGCCCTTTTGTGACTAGTTGTAAACTAGCTACTTAAAATAAGCTTTTAAAACTGTATTAATTTTTTTCAAAAAGCTTATTTTTAACATATTTTTATCAATTTGTTTGAAAGCTTTTTATAGTGAGTGTTAAATAAAATGCACAAATTATCTAAATTAACACCCATTCTATAATATAAATGTATATTTTAAATAAAGCTGCAGTTCCGCTCATTTTTTGTATTGGCTGACCTGCTGTCTTTTCTTAGAGCCTCAGAATTTTTTAAAAAGTAACAGTTTAATGATTACCCTTTAATTTAAGTGTACGTCACTGTATTCTTCAAATTTCTATTTGATAATAAACTTAAAACGTACAAATCAGCCTTTTTATAGTTTCAAATTGGTTCGAGTCCCTCGGTACATTTTGATTTTACTTGTAGTATGCCGCAGGTTTTTCCATTTTTTGTCCGATTATCAGAACACTATTAAATTTTACCCAAAGCAGTTTTATTTCTCCAATGTTTGAATTTTCTTCTGAAGTGACACTTTTTCTCAGCAAGTTTTAAATGGACGAGATTTTAAATGGACGTATGAATTTACTCAATTCATAAAATATAAGATCCCAACAAAGCATTGTGCCAGCCAAATTCGTCTAATTTTTTGTAAGTAGAAGTTACACGAACTAACGGCACTGGTTGGCCCAGAGAAAAATATTTGCAAGAGCTTAGATTTGTTCTATTAAATCGTGATTGTGACGTGCATTAATCCGCTTTGCTCAGTGTTGGCATTTCGAATTAAATTATTGAAATCTTTTTTCGTTACAATGTGTGTTTCACAATTGCTTGAGGCCGATTCAGGCCTTCATTTAGTTCAACTGATTTCCTTTCGTACTTTTTAAAGCAATTCAACTGATGTTCAATTGCACGCAAGTTGTGTAGGATATAAAAGCGCGTCTGGTTTCGCGCAACCATTCAAAGCAGGCTTTGAATTAAATTTGTTATATTGGTAAGCAAAAATGGCTGAAAAGGTCTGAGAAACCAATAGATTTGCCAAAGTTTTAAATTGATATTAAAAAATAAGGGTTTTTGAACTTTGAAAGTACATTTTTACAAGAGCTTTTGCTTAAAATGAGCCATAAAACTCTTGATAATCTAAAACGAGTTTTTACTTCCAGTATTTTATCATCAAGATTATCACGTTACACATCACATGCGCCCAATTGATTCTAACAAACGTAATTTAAATTGATGGTATTCCAAAAAATAAAAAAAAAATCACTCACGACCATGCAAATGTATACCCTAAATTACATTTTATTACGAATTGCCCCGTAAAAACAATTCGGTGTGATTTACATACATACAAATTGTGCACATTGTGTGATGAAATGAGGAAAGACATAAATTTTGAAATTTTTTTTTAATAAAATTTTATTTCCCGCATCTTAAGTACACAATTTGCAAGAATACCTGTTTTTTATGGTTGGATGTGTCACCGTATTATTGTTATACGACAATATATGTACATACAAATTTTTTTATGAATAATTTTATGAACCCTAAAAATCGTTTAAATGTGATCGCGAAATATACATAGAGAATTAACATTTTTTTTTTTTTACGAGATACCAAACTCGCGTGGTATTATAACGAATTCTTGAACTTTTACCAAAAGGTTGTTGATGTTAAACCAAACCAACCGAAAAACATAAAAATAAAAAATATTTTTTCAATCCTACTTAACTTTCCTCAATAAATTTTAATTACCCCGAGGCTATTAGCCAACGACCTTTTATATACATTTTTTTTTTTTTTTTTGAAGAAAATTCAATTACTACGCTTAAATAGATACTTTACATAAAAATTTTATGCCATATCTGCCAAATGAACTTTTACATAGCTTTCATGTATATACATAGAGATAATATATATATATAAAATAGAAGCGCGCGCGCGGGCCTAAAAGACAAAAACAATTTTTTAATGATGAAATTAAATAAACTTTCAACAGTAATACAAAACCTATCAGAAAAGTACAAAAAATGAAAAGCACAAAAAAGCTTAAAAACATAACGATAAACATCCTTAATATTCATTTGAAAATGTGAAGGCATACACATTTTTTTTTTTTAAATTTTTTGTTGTTGTTGTTGTTATATCTCTCAAACCACCATCCTCCAAGTAAAAAGAAATATTCATCATTATGATTCAACATTTTTATTTTTTATTTTTTGGCTGTTTGTTGATGAAAATGGAAATTTCCACGAACTACAAAAAAAAAAAAAAAAAAAAAAAAAAAAAAACAAATAAAAATGTGGAAAATTATTTTGCTGCTAGGAAAACGAACGAAAACACATAAAAATAATGTTTTCACTTTGTTTGTACTTTGTGCCGAAGCACCACGAAAAGATAACAAAACACAAAGTAGCAATATAATATATAGAAAAACAACAGCAGCAGCAGTAGCAGCGGAAGTTTTTCGTACAGCAACAGTATGAAAATTTAAGAAAAAAGAAAAAATTGTAAACAGCAACAACAACATTCTAGCATCAGGTGTTTTTTTTTTCGTTTCGTTAAAATATCTACTTGTTGTTGTTGCTATTAGCTTTTCTCGTCGAAATTGTTGTTGCAACTAAATCAAAAGGAAGAAGAACATAAAACAGAAAAAAAATTGTTTTGGCGGAGTTTAGAGAAATTCATTTTGAGATGGTATGTTTGTTGTCTATAATATTGTGCCATGGGTTGGTACATACCTAGGTACATATTTGTGGTGGTTTGATCGTTTGTTTCACGTTTTTGGGCAATAAACTCGAAATGGATTTTTTATAATTTTAATTTCCTCGTTTCGTGTTTTTCATTTTTTTTTATTTTATTATTAAAAGAAAAATTATTACTTTCGGGGGATAGGTATATATATATAGGATTAAGGGAGGGGGGAGGAGTACACGGTGCGGCGGCTAAAACCATGGAATGGTATGTCGATTTAAATTGAACTTTTGTACTTTTTGTTTGTTTAGCGAGATAAACGCGATTTAAAAAGTCAAGTGGATTGGTAAATTAATTTAAACAGTTTTTTTTACATTGTCGTTGTTGTTGTTACAGTGTACTACGTCATAACATAAATGTTAGTTATTTTTTTGACCTTAGCTTTTAAAACTCATGGAAAATGAAGATTACTTTTACAGTAGCTCGGTCCTGATTTTTTAAAGAAGTTTTAAAACAATTTAGTTTTGAAAAAAAATTTAGTCTAAATACCATATAATGTTTCGTCATAAGAAATGGCCTAACCTCGGAAGTTTTGTTTAGTGAAGTTAAAAATGGAAGCTTTTATACTATTGGTTAAATTTATTTAAGCAAAAAGCATTTCCAACAAATGAACATGCAGCCAGCAATTGGTCACTTAGCTAATACGTTACATCGTATCTAGTATTAATTAATCGTCAGAATTGATTTTTATCATTGTTAGCGCTCTGACGATAGCTTATGCCAATAATTCGATTTTTAAAACAAGTAACCAGAAAACAGTTCAAAGTGTAAATGAAAACGATGAAGTGACAGGTTACCAAATGAGCAAATATATAAGAAGTAATGAATACAGGCCATATTAATTTTGCTTTTATTTTTGGGAAACCTAAAAGCTCTATTTTGAAATGTGTGCTTTTTGTTTTAAACAAACTTATACAATTATTTAACCCATATCACAGAGCTTTTGAAAACATTTCATAAATGCTTTACTTTTGTAGCTTTAAACAAAGATAATTTAAAAGATGCGGTTTGTTTGCTGACAAGTGTTTTTGGCATAAAAATTGGGAGCTCTAACTTTTGAAGAAAGATTAGGGTTTGAACTTTTCTTTTTATATTTTAATATTAAAGTTTTCAAGCTTTTTCAGAACCGTAAAAATTTTAAAACAAGTTTATTTTGACAAGCGAATGAAGTAAATTGAAAACAAGCTTTAGCCAAATATTTGTTTATGCATATTAATATTTCGTGCAGTTCCTTTCAATAAAACCGAAACGTTGCTGGTTTTTAATTGAAAAATTTGTTATAAGCTTTAATTCCAAAACTTGCTTCTTCTACCATGGTTTTCAGACGCTTAAGGAATATTTTTTTCAAATAATTATTTTTATGTCTTTTTTATTCAAACCTAACTGAATTATTTTTTCAAAGTGTCCTAGAAATGTTTCCCGTTAAATTTTACTCAGCTCTTTTTTGGATATTTTCATTTATTTTAGCATTGTGGTTTGCAATTACTATAACATGTCGTGCTAATCTCCAAATACCCCGAGACTACATCACTATTATTCCTCTTAATGGGAGTATATGTAAATGAAAAGGTTTCTACAAAATTTTACAACATTTTTTTGATGAGAAAATTCGACTGACAAATTTAAACCTTAATTGCAAAAGGTGACAATTTTCCGAAAAATTTCATAACTAAATTAAGTGGTATATTTTTAAAAATCTGCTAAAATTGCACTTATCGTAATTAAGCTATTTTTAAAATTAAAAATATTCCTTTAAAAATAAAAGTTTTCTGAAAAAAAGAAACTTTGAAAATATATTACTAAAAAAAGGTTGCCAAATTCTAAAATACAGAGTTTTGTAGAATTTTTCATTCATTTTCTATCGATTCTTAATTGATGTCAAAATTTTAAGATTTTTGGAAAAATTGTGACTTACGTTAATCAAACTCTGCACAAATTTAACATACTTTAGTAATTGAATGCCTAAAATTAATATAACAATAGCTAACGAATTCATCCAAGATTTTGAATTCTGAAATTTTTTAAATATCAATTTTTTAAGTATTTTCCTATAATTTTTTCCAAAATATAAAGAAAGTATTGACCAAACTATAAACAATTTGTTTAAAATATGAAATTAAATCTAATTTTT
The DNA here is from genome assembly GCA_963556175.1 of Tipula confusa. NCBI lineage: Eukaryota > Metazoa > Arthropoda > Insecta > Diptera > Tipulidae > Tipula > Tipula confusa. The sequence goes on from OY744476.1 coordinate 28,855,659, forward strand.
TCCAGTTTACTGAAAATTTGAAAATTTTGTTAAAAATTCAGTTTAAATTTTCAAATAATCATTATTAAGTTTATTTCACCACAAAAAAGTAAAACCAAAAAGTATTTGATCTTGGAAAAGTAGAAAATCATTTGTTTAACTCAAGTTTAATTTTGAAATTCGATTAATTTGAAGTTTAAAATTCTGACATTTTTTTAGATTTTAAATTTCTACATTCAAATTAAAAAATTTCCAGGATTTAGTAAACAATGTTTTTAATCAGAAACTTTTAAGGTTTTAAAAAATAAATTGATTTGTAGAAAATTTCAGAGTTTGTAATAAAAATTTCTTTTAGAATAAAGCTAATAGTTTCATTAGAACTTGCAAAATATAATACTTAAAAATTTTGAAAGTTGAACTCATCTAACACATCAGCTAAAACTTGCACCCACTTAGGTTTATCCTATTAATAATAATCTGGATCCAAAATCAATGAATCATTTACAAAATTTACCCAAAAGCTCATCGAACATTTGTATCGTAATTTGTCTGGAAATTGACACCTTAGACAGAAAACTGTCAAATAAATATTTTAAGAGACATAAAGTTTACACTTGGTTATTATCTCTCGTTTCTTTCAAATTATTTAAGTTTAAACATTTTTTAGAAGCTTAAACTAAAAGAGGATTATAAAAGATTTAATTTAGGATTATAAAATGCATTAGGTTTAAAAAAGAAGTAACCTATAGTTTCTTAGTAAGCTTTTAAAAAGCTTTAATATTAATACTTCCTAGAGCTGAAAGCTTCCTACATTTACTAATTTCATAAGAATTCAGCTTTATATTTATAAGTTTATTTGTTTTCTTACATTTTTTGCATTTAATTAAAGCTTTCATATTTAAAATATTTTAAACTTCCTCTTACTAAAAGTTTAAGAATTTGCTCAAAAAGTTTAGGCTATAAACATGTATTCCTTAGGGTTGTGCATAGTTCCTAAGACTAAAAGTGTTTATCTAGTTTAGTTTGTGCTTTCTTGAAGTGATGATAAACGGAAGAGCTTAAAGCTTAAATTAAATTTAATCCAACTTTCAGAGTAAAGCATTCAAAACTTTACCATAAAAAAGCATTGTTTAATAGTTCAAGCTTTGGTCTAATTTTAGTCCAGATCAATCATTTTTGTAACAAAAGTTATTATGTTGAACTCCTTTAACTATGAATAAAGTATTTTAACTGATAGTTTTCAAACACTGAATCAAATTTTGACATGTCTTCAAGTAAACTTGTCAATTTACATTTATTTTTGATCAATCAATATCTTAAACTCCTTTAATAAATATTCCGTTTAGCTTTGCTAACGCTAAAAAAAGTCAAATAAAGTCGAAGTGAAATTTTAAGTAATTCGATACTGGTTTTTGCAATACATTCTAAGTGTATTCCTGCTTTTATAATTCTAACATTTTACTATAAAGTTTTTTGAAATTTTAACAAGTTGTTTGAAAGTCATTTAAGATTTGTTAACTAGAGCTTTAGTTTCGAAATATTTGATGTTCAATGTTTTCAAACAACTGCGTTTGACTCCCAACGTCATCAATCACGTTCAATATTGAAAGCTTGGTAAAAGCACTTAACATCTTTTATGTTTAAAGGTATATGACTTTTAGAAAATCTTCATATAAAGCTTCGTTGGATTCATAAGAAACCCTTAACAGTTTTAACAACTATTTATGCTGTCTCAAGCTAAAAGCTTTAAAATTAAATGATTTCTAAAATTTTTAAATCGTTTAATTAAAAACTAAAATTAATTTGGTTTAAATAAACTTTTATGTAGCATAAACTAAAATATTTCCAAAAAAATTTTTGAAAGCTTTAATTATTCTGAATTATTAACAATACTTTCTTTTAATTTTAAAGCTTTTGAGGAAATTTAAAAAGTTTGATTTTGAAAAACTTTGTTCACTAAACTAGTTCACTGTTTTGAACTTTCTAGTACAGAAAGCTTTTTGAAATATTTAGTGTTTTAAAGCTTTTAATTTAAGTAAGTTTTTAATTTAAGTAAGCTTGAAGATAATTTCAACCTTATTTCAATAAAACTTAAGTTATTTACTTAAGCATAGATGTTAAGCTTTTTGACAGCTTAAAAAAAGTGCTTTACTAAAACTGAACTGAACATTTCTGGCATGGCCTGTTTTTGTCGATTAAACTGTTATTTTGACAACTTTAATTCCTAAAGTTTATTTTGATTAAACAATTTTACTGTTGAAGTTTAAATTTTATAAAAAGCGTTCTTTGCCTCATTAGAAATTACCCTATCCAAATGATTATGAATTTGAAAGTAAGATAAATCGTTTTAAAAATATAAAGCTTACACAATATCATGAAACAATAACGATTTACAATCAATTGCTGTTCTATGTACTACTGATACGGTGACAAAAAATTTAATATTAATATCTGGTATTGGTTTGGAATTAAAATTCCATGGAAATGATACAATTTTAAAAGAGAGCGCTGCTTGGCATTTTATACCATGTCGGATTATGTCATTTTTAAAGTTAAGTAATTTGAAACCTTTTCGACTTGCCCCTGTGGCTTTATGTATAGAATACAGAAAAACTCTTTAAAAATATGCCAACATCCCTATTTTCGTAAATTCTCGAATTTGTATTTTTATCTCACAGTAATAAAATTACCGAACACCGAATTATTATATATTTTCAATTTTAAAAAATTTACAATTTTCAAATTGACATGTCAATTATTAAATTTTATGGTTTTTTATGATAATTTAATTTATTTAACATTTTGTTTAACAATATACTGTGTGTGTGTGTGTACATACATGACTATAAGGATAAAAACAGGAATAATATGTTATGATAATAAATTGAATTATTTTTTGGTGTATCGTCATTTTATATACTCCGCGTACTTCCTACCTACCTATCAATTTTATATAAAAAATTGTAAAATTGCGGTGTTGTTGTTGTTGTCACTGTGCTTGGCATTTATTCGTTTGCTATTATTTAGTGTAAATTGTTTGCGATGAGATAAATAGAACGAGTTAGTTCAATTATACATTTAATGCGAACCACCTAGCACAACACAACGAGGAGGTAAAAAAAAACGTTAATCGAGGGTAAGTTTCATTTTAAATTTATGGGCTCAGATGTTGATTTTAACAAAGTTTACGTGAAAAGTAAGATATGATTGAATTCGTTCTATCAGTTCAACATTTATCTATTTATATTTAGCTATACGAATACTAGAGTGATTAATATAATTGAATGTCTTACTGCAGTCAAATGACGTCAAATTGTGCCAACTCAAAGATATAGCACATTTTAAAATTACTATCAAGTGCTCCCAGAAAAAATATAATCCAACTCGTAACAATTCTCAGGTTAATATATAACAACTCCATTGTAGGGTAACCCTTAATAACTGTAAAAGCGATCAATGAGTGAAAGATTCAGTTTACATCTACTAAAATTTTTTTTAACAATTTAACTCAATTTAACTTTACAGATCATTCTTAATTTAATTTTCATTTATAGAACCGCTCCTTAGTTTTAAAATTGTTCTTGAAATTAAAGAGTTGAACTATCTGGAAATTGCGCCAAACATTATTTTGTAAATGTTCTGAAATAAAATTGGTAACTTCTTGGCATGTAAGCTTTTACTGAATGATAAGTTAAATACAATTTATAGGTCCTATTCTCTTAAATTTATTGATTTTAAGAACTGATTGTGGAAATATAAATAAATTGGCAAACATTAAAAATGTTTTCCTTAAAGCTTAAAAACATAATTACATACAAGTAAGTCATTTTAGACCAATTTTCCGTTTTTTAAATTATGAAAAAAATTTAGAAACTTAAAATGTTCTCAACAGATTTTATTAGGAAAATCATAGAATTCTGAATGAACTTAAATTTCGCAATAGTAATTTTAAACTAAAAACTTCAACTTATTATAGCTAAAAGTCACTTAAAAATTAATGACATTTAAGCTTAAACTGAAATGAATCTAATACATTTTTAAGTTCTGTTCAAAATTTAGTTAATTTTGTACTAAAATAATGCCAAATGTCAGATTTACAATTTACTGATTTACTAACAAAAATAATATTGAAATTGAAACTTTACAAATAATTGTAAAATCAGCTTCTAAAAAATAAAATCTTTAAAAGTAAATTATAGATTATTTAAAAAATTTGGAGAACTTTTTTAAAAAGTTCAACTAAAACTCGAAAGTTATCCGAAAAACGACATCCCAATAAAAATAAAGAAACGTTCAGAAACCTTAATCGACACTGAAAGCTCCATGACATATAAGCTTTTATTGAATGATAACTTTTTCGTATTTTATAGGTTCTTTTTTTTAAATTTTATAGCATTATAAACTTATTTTTACTACTAAAAAGCTTAAAAGTTATCAAAAATTAGTCATTAAAAAAAGTTGAACTAAGTTAATAAATTTTAAAAGGTTTTAGTTAAAGTCTAATCACTAAAATTAAATAAAAACAAATTTAATTTGCTTAAAAAGTTTATTTTTAAAAGGTTTTACTAAATTAGTAGTCTGAACTAACGCTTTTGTAATTGTAAGCTTTTAATTTGTTTATAAAAAACTTAAAACACAAATATAATAGATAAAATAGCCCTTCAAAACAGGCAATTTTAAAACTGGTGCTATTCTAAGAACCAAAGAAAATTTTATATATTTGATCTGATTTATATATCAACTTATTGGAAATATATTTTTAGGTGAGAAGCTTATTATGTATAAAAGCTCGATTTTACTCCTTTTTAATACTTTAAAATATGATTATTACATTGATCATGAAATCACATCGTGATTGACATAGTTTCAAAATAAAGCTTTTAACTGAAAGCTCTTTTTGGAATTCATAAATGAAAATTAGGATGAAAGCTTTCAATCTAGATTTATATTTGTCTTTCTTTTACAGAAAACTTACCTTAAAAGTTCCATACAATCGTTTTATATTCATTTTTTTAACAATAGAGCTTAGATCAATGTGTAAAGCTTTCTTGAACAAACTTGGTTAAAAACCAAAGAACTTTTTTTCAAATGGCCTGGTATTCTAAAACTCTAATTAAAGCAACTTTCTACTTGTGAAACTTTTACTGAATAATATCTGGAAGTTCTTGAAAAACATCATGAAAGAAAGCTTAGGTAAAGTAAAAAATGCATTAAAAGCTTAATAAAGCAAATTCCAAAATAAAGGTTTAAATTTCAAATAATTATTTAGTAATTATTCTTGAACCTTAATCTACAAGCCAATGGTATAGCTTATAAGCAATTTAATAACTAACCAATAATAAATCAGGATGAGAGATGTTGAATTAAGTTCGGAAATAAAGCTTTAAAATTAAAAATGTGTAGTTTCAAAAAATCTAAAACCATTTTGTAAACGATTTAAATAAATTATTCCAGTAGTGTAAAGCTTAAACTGAGTTTACAGATTTTTAAAAGTTCATCTTAAAAGTTCATTTCTCTTAAGATTATTAAAATAGTTATGTTGCTTTTCACCAAATAGTAAAAGGTTCATTAAACTGTCGTCTAATCAAGTTTCGAAACTGATCTGAAAATTGAAAAGTTTATCTAGAAGGAAACGGCTTCAAACGACCTTTTTATAAACGTTCAAGAACCTAACCCAAAATTGATAATTTCCAGACAAGTATAAGCTTTTAATGACTGATAATTTATATGTATATTACAGATTCTCTCTAGTTTGACATGATGCATGTTTAATAGGAAGATCATAGAATTTTGAATCAAGTTTTAAAATAGAGATTTTTATCAAAAATCCTAAAATTAAAAATCATCTTACAAGTATTTATTCTAGAAGCTGAATATTTTACGTAAAACATTTCTAAAACACTTTGAAAAAGTACTCCAGTTAGTACAGAACCCACTTAACATTTCATTTTAAGTTCATTACCTTAATATATATACATCCATGTGCCTTTGAATTATTTATAAAAATATTCCTTAAGCGTATGAACCAAAGAAATTTCATAAATAAAATCAACAACAAAAGCTTCAAGGTTAGTAAAATTTTTAAAATATAATGAATATTATAACAATTATTGAAAGTATTGAAGTTTTCAAAAAGCTCACTTAAGACCAAATGATCAAAATTGTAAATATATAAACTTTGTTTTACAATTAGAGTTTTAACATTTTTTAACAAAAAGCTCATTTCAGCAAACTATATTTAAAGAATTATTAATAACTAAAGTTGAAGCTGCAAGTTTTAAATTTATATTTAATTTATATTTTTAAAGCTTTCCGTTTTATACTTATGAACAAATTCAGCCTACTTCAAAAAAGCGCAAAGTTAAAAAAATAATTTCAGTCAAACAAAACGCCAAATGAAATTTCCTTAATTTAAACTGACAGTTTTTGAACAATTGTTTTATTAATAAGCTTATTTAAAATTAAATTCGCAGATTTTTAAGTAGAGCTTCGAGATTAAACTACAAAATCCTTTTTAAATTTTTTGCTAGACAACGTCTACAATTACCTATAAAAGTGTATTTACATTTTTGTTGCAGAAAGAAAAGTTAGCTCACAAAAGCTTTTGTTTTAACAAAAAGCTTGTTTAAATAAAATTAAGATTATTTTAAATCTTATACATAGAGAAATTAAAAATATTCAAAACCTGTAGCTAAGCTTTAAGCTAGATAAAGCTTAAAATTAATAAATAAAACCTTGGAACTTTCATATTGAAGAACTATATTCAGAAGCTAGTTTAAAAAGCTCAAAGTCAATTAAACATTTTAATCTAGTGACAGATTAAGAAAAGCGTTTTTTCTGTTTAAAAATAAAAGTTAAACCTTTGAGCTTTTATCAAAAAATCATATTTGTCGGAAATAAAGATTTTAAGCTTAAAGGTAAAAAAAACCGTCTGTTGGCATCGTAGTTCTCATCGTCTAAGATAAACACATACACAATCTAATAATATAAAATAATCAAGTATGTATATATATATCTGTATGTATGTACATTATTCTTATATCATATTATCATCCCCATCATCATATAATAATCTAAGAATAGCAATGGTTAAAAAAAATAATAATAATAATAATAATTTTCCATTCGTGTGTTCCCATTTTAAGATGGTGTGATGATGATGATGCCGTCGACGACATTGCTGATAAAATCTTAAATACAAAAGACTAAAAGTGATTAAGGTTCTCTCGTTCGTTACTATCGTCTTCATATATTAAATATAATTTAACGAGTGAATATCTTTACGTGATTCAAGTGAATATTTCGTTAAATTTTAGTAGAAATCAGAATTTCGCGTAAAATACCCTAGTTTTCTGATAAAAAAAACTAAGATGACCTCTAAATGACCTTAAACTAATATAATATTTTTTATCGGTTTGTACACTTGTATTACTACTAAGGTTATGTGATCAATAGGAAAAGTAATCGAAAATTGTATACTCTCAATCCTCTAGTCATTATTGCCTGAAAGCAGTTTAGATATGACTATGCCGCTTGGCTTTTAATTTAACAAAATACGAAATAATTAACGGTAAAAGAAATTAATGTTTAGTTTAATACCTATTTAAGTTTTAAACATCTTAAGTTTGATAAACACAAATGTGTCGGTATAGGTAATATAAATCTTTAGCTTTAAATCAGCTCTTTCCCGTTTAAATCAACTAACAAAGAGTCAGATCAAAACTCAAACATGCATGAGCTTAAGTGAAGCTTAAAGATCAAAATTAAATGAAGTAATTACAATGCATTCTTTGTCGGAAATTCTAGTTTTAGGCAGTACATCAAAAACCTTTCATGATATCAAGGTAGTAGATAATGCGATACTAATGAAACAAAGTTTTTATCCTGTCTCACCTATGCATCCAATTTTTACGCAGAGATAGACAGAATGCTAGCACTCGGAGTAATTGAATAGTCTCATGAAAGTGATTAGCATTCACTCTAAAGGATTCGTTTCCTTCACTAAATATCCATTTCTAGAATTGGCCTAAATGATGCGTTTTGGCAGATTCTCTCGATAAAGATTCGTCTATAATAATATCAATTTACGGTAATGCCTTTCGGGGTATGCAACGGGTTATGCAACGAAATAAATAAATAAAATAAGAACAAACTCTGCGGCTAGAGCTACCAATTGAATTTGTAAATGGGTTTACAGCCCAATGTTTTTTTTACTACTTTGCAGATATAAAGATCATTGTAAGGCTCGGGAATTAAATTGTTAGGATTTAATCCAATAATGCCTAAAAACTACTACGTTTTTCAATACTCGGTTAAATTGAAAATTATAAACTTAAGCTTTAAATTGACTTGAGTAAAGAAAGCTCGAAAAGGTGAAACTGTCATAATTGTCATAATTTCAATTGGCACCAAAAATCTTTTTACGAAACTCAAGATTGAATTGAGCAACGTTAGTCATGTAAGCTTTTAAAGCTTTTTAATCGTTTTAATAAAACTATTTGGAGTCTTTCGGCCTTTTTTCACTTGCAAACTATTACTCTAACGTAAACAATTGAAGATTTTTTTCATCGTACTGTGACTGACGTTAAAATGTAGATTCATCACGATAATGAAAAGTAAAAAAATAACAGAACACGGTTGGCCGGAACACGGTATCAACTTCGAAGGCCAAGTCAAACATCTATGGATCAAAGCTCATGATGTGTATTCCATCTTGGCATGGTAGTGTTAATGCTGATGTTGAGAGATTTTGTGTATTAAGTGGTACTATTGAGGGTTTATGTAAAATGACACTAATGCGATACGTTTGCGATATCTTAATGTCCCTTGTTACTCGTGACATTTATGTGGGAGGGCATATAAAAGTGTGTTTTGCTGCTGGTAACCTTGATTTGTATTCTCTACTTCCACTTATTTAGACTAAATACCTTGTAAATGCCAAAAAGCTGAAAATGTACAAGGCGTTAATCAGTCATGTATAAAAGATGACTGATGGCATCTGAGAAAACAATCGCAAGATTTATGGCTCCAAAAGCGACACTTATTGACTTATATTCAATCACAAGATCAGGAATTTGATTAAAACTCTTGATGCCGTTCATTAGGCAAAAGACTTGTGGGTAAGTTGGTTCCGATGAAAATAAATAGAGCAAAAGTGTTTATACGGTACGGAACATAGCAATGGCCACATATTTTTATTATTACTATGTAATACTGACTTGCATCAAGTTAAATGACTTACTCGGTATTTTTTTTGTTTTTTTACACAATTCAAAAAAGCTTGAGGTTGTGTATGAGTGCGAGTTTTGTATACGATGATAAATCAAAAGTGGTAAATTATTTTAAATTACTGCGCTGATAATGGCATTAAAGTGTTAAGTCTTTTGATTTATATTTTGGGTATCAATTTACTCGTAAATACTTAGATATTCCAATTTACTTACAGTCCCAATAAAAATATGTCCTTTTATATGCCAAGACACAAAAAAAGGATAAAACATCGAAATCTATTCATGGACATAAAAATAATCAAATTTTTTTTTTTTGGGTAGGTTATGTGCATTAAACGACATACCCGAATAAAAGGCGACCCGGATATAATTAGATTTGAAAAGTTCAACAAAAAACTTTTAGATATAAAAAGTTCTAAAAAAAAATTGAAGATGATCAAGTCAAGACGTTGATTATTTTTTTTATATGTATGTATGTATGGTAAATCGACATCCTTAAGTACCTTTTGGATGATATTTTAAAAAGTTTATTTTTTTTTTGTGTGCCGAATATGATGGCTGGAGAATAATAGTATATTGTGCCACACTAACAACACGAAAAGGTTAAAATCAATTTACAATAATTTTTTTTGTATACCGAACTGAGTTGACACCTAATAGACCGGATATAATGGTGCTCTAAATTGATTTTTTCCTCTTGCCTTATGGCAAAACCTTACAGTGATGTAATCATAGTACATCACTGTAAGGTTATCCTTACAGTGATGTACTATGATTACAAGGAAGAGGGTATTTTGATTTTGGAACGGGTTTTGATTTTCAATCCAACCTTGGGTACGATATAACATTAGGCTTACTTTTCTTCGAAATATTTTTGGGAGATAGCTGGCAAAGTTGTCAAAACCGATTCAAAGTGTAGTAAAATTCCACAGTACATTCAAACCGAGACGTGGCTTACCGCATGCGGACATATGGAAGAAGCTTGGAAAGAATACAATGACATTTTATACGTATTTATTCCACACCATGCGATGTTCAAACAGGATATCACCACAACAAAATTATGTCATTCTGCAATGAGTCGTGCAAGATGTACTCTGCTTTGGCTATTTCAAGGCTACAATATAAAACTGCGCAACATAATAGAAAACTAACAGCAGCATTAAATCATTAAACTATTACCTATTCTTTCATTTTCGTTTTCATTTTGGTTCTAATACTGAGCAATACTGAGCAATTGTTAACAGTTACTATATTTTGTTCTAACTTAATTTTAAAGGAAAGAAATAATTTTAAGCAAAAGTAAATAGTTTCGTAACAATGTATTACTTGTTCACCTAATCGTTTCAGAATACTAATAAACTAAAACTGAATTTAGCTTATATTGAGCGGTAAAATATTGAGCAATTTAATATAGAAATTAATTAATTATTTAATGAACGATTTCATAACTATTTTTAGAAAAAACTATAGTTTGAGCTTCGTTTTAACAACACTGCGCCATTTTAGCATGCAATGTGTTACAATGAAATTAAAAACTGAGCAACTGTGAAACATTAGAAAAATGTTAAATTTTAACTTTTTTTAAATGTTAAATTTTAAAAAAATTTTAAACTGAAAATTTGAAGGTTGAGGTTAACGGAAATATATTGAGCAACAATTATCAATCGTAAATTAGAGCATTGTAGATTTCAAATAAAAATTATTGAGCAATATTATATTGAGCAGCGCTAAATTGTTTATTGTCAATTTAATTTGATTGCTAAATTATGGCGATATAGGTTAAAACCACATTGTAATAATAATAAGCTTAACAAAATTATTTAGTTTCAAATAAATTTAATTTAAAAAAAGGACCAATAATTTTTAACCAAAACCAAAAAGTCTTTATTGCAATATTTTTATATTTAAATTGTATCCAAATGCTAAAAAAATTTGTTTTAAATTGAGCAACTTAATACAAAACCGCCGGAACTATATAATTAAGGATTATAATTCCTGTTAAACCTTTTATTAACAAGCCCAGCAAGTTTTAAATACCGATAACGGATGCTTATAAATATAATTTCAAAATATGACAATGAGCTACTTAACTTCAACTTTATTGCTATAATTTGTTATAAATATAATCTTAATAATTAAATATATTCTTAATATTTAGCAGAGCCTTAGGTTTATTTTTAAATGAATTCAATATAAAACGAAACAAATATTTTGAGCAACAGCGAAATATTTTAATAATGTAATAGTTATCTTTTGTACAAGGATCTTTTTTAATAAATAAATAAACCAGAAATAAACCAGAATTAGCAATAGATTGAGCAAAATGTCAAAAAACAAGTCACATACATGTTTTTTAACGTAATAAATACATTTGCAACATTGTTGCATGCCCAGCATACTATTAGAATTGTGTAGCTTAATTTTTTAGCTCTATTGTGTATTTCATTTATTTGAAAATAATACTAAATTAAAGATTAATGGTAAAAAATATGATCAAATAATAAAAAATCATACCAAATTGACCAATGTAAAAATTACCGCGTTATTTATTAAAAACCAATTAGAAAATTTAGTAAAGATTGTTATATGAGCTTCATTTGGTTTTCATACTTACAAATGTTGTAGTTTAAAGAAGAACAAATTTAAAATATTAAGCTACTTTTGATGAATGTATTTTTCACCGAAACGGCCTTGAAATATTGAGCAACATAGTACACAACCGGCCAAATTATTATTTAAAAATATAATCAAACACTGTAAAGTTTTAATTTTAGTCTTATCTTTATTGTGATAGTAAGCAATTCTTTTTTACCAACAAACACTAAGTTAACCGCTACAATGAGCTACAAATTTATTAAAAATCCGATTATGAAACTTAATAAAAATTGAAAATTTATTAAAAAGCCATCGTTAATAAACTAGTAGCAAAATCTTTATCTCTTTAGATAAAATTATAACCTTTAAAACTTTTTTATATTGAGCTACAGTGTTTAATTTGCTGGTTAAAAGTGAGCAACTTAGTTTGATAGTTTCACAATATAAAAGTTCAATTAGTTTTGACAGCGTCTTTAAACAAAATTTATAAAATTAATCATTGTTTAATTCCAAATCAATTTTATATGAAAAATTCAACAAACATATTTGCTCATTATTGCTTATTAATATAATATTTTTGCGTTTAAAGACATTCGAATCCATATTTATTAACTAAGTAACTAAATATAGATGTATTATTTATATTAAGAAAGCACGTTTGTAAAACTTAATGATGATAAAAACATATTGAGCAACACCTATAACCATAAATAAAAAGTAACATGAGAATTGCAGCATTATTTCAATTTATTCAATTCGAATAATATTTAACTAATAATACTAATTTTTTAATAAATATTGGATATATTTTCCTAGTATGTTTTAAAATTGAGCAATTTTAATAATTCTAATAAAAATGTAATTAAAACTGATAATTTTTTTATATTTTCGTTATTTTAGTGATATACCATATATAACTTTTGTAGAAACACAATTAATTTGAAACATAACCATTACTAAGCACTAAACATTAATGAACATTTGACGTTATTATAGTTTTTAATTGGTAATTGGAGTGTCATATTGAGCTACAAATTTTCTCGTGCTTTATTGTTTACATTTTTTATTGCCATATTAATTTTAGAAATTAATACTTTTATTTTTACTGTGTTTTAATATTATGATGCAAAATAATTGAGCAACACATTTAAATCAAACAAGAAATGTAAGTTATGTGATAGAATACTAAATTAAACGTAAATAATTATAAAATAAATTCAATTAAATTTTCAATTCAAATGTATATTGAGCAATACTTGCTTAGACAGTGTGTGAAATTTTATGCTAAATATTTTAAATTTATAGCTTAATGTTAAAACCACAAGGACGACAACAAACCAACAAGTGAATGTTACTTAAACAAATTCAAATTCTGTAAATGTTATTATCTTTTCTTGGCATAAAGTCAAAATGGTGAAAACGAATAGGAAATCCGGGGTATAGTCACGTGAAACCAAAATAAAATTACAATTGAAATTTAATGATGCATCAAATTTTAATAGGACGACATCCTAAAAGTGTCAGAAAAATTTAAAAAAATATTCTAATCGAATTCTAAATCCGTTAATCTGTATATCCGATTAACAGTTCACAATATTATCTATATACATTATAATAGCACAATTCTAAACCAAATCTAGATCTAACCTCCTACTATCTGTTTCCACAATAAAATCCATTATCATCACCATCATGACTTTTTTGTCGATATAATTTAATCGTGTCGTGTATTTCCATTTTAAAATTAAATACGGCAATTTATATTCGCAAACATTATCTTCGACCATTGTTCCACCATCGTAATTTCTTATCATTCAGCTGGCTTCTTAAATTATCACAACAACACAAATACAAAAGGAAATGTGATAACACTGATAAGGAAATTAATATTTTATATTATTGTTTTGTATAGCGCACATAGTAGCATAGAAAGAGGCCAATATTTATTCTGAATACCCATGATATATCCACAATAAACCAGTAAATATAGATAAAAAATAGCGTGAAAAATAGAGTGGGTGGATTATGACTACCCTTAAAATTTTAATTGAATTTTCCAATTTTTTATGTTCTACGAATTTTAAATTTCAAGACTTGTTTACTTTATTTCGAATGATTTGGTTTAAATGAACATTAAGGTCATGGTACTGTTTTGATAATTTAATAGTTTCAGTATAGTTTGTAAATAGGTTACCCAGGTCCAATAGCAGCACATAAAGCGGTTACAGTCACTGTACGTTTAACTGACTTACTTGTAGAATGGGTATCGATTTTATGAACAGTACACCATAGTATTACGCGAGAAATTATAGTTTTATCATAAAGCTACAATACTTGTTATTTTCAATAAGTTCCACAAATATTTTGTGTTTGCAAACCACTTACCATACTTGCAAGAAGTTTATATGATTGTATTGATTGAAACTCACCACAGAATGCATATTCCACAAAATCGTTTAAATAATAGTAAAGTTTTAATGGTATTTGGTTTAAAAAATTGTTTAGGTTCCACAAATCAGATCGTATAAACGAACTGAATAAGTGTTTTTGAAAAATAAATGCCTTAAACAGATGTTATTTGCAAGATAACTATTTGATTCAGCTAGACGTGGTTTTTAAGATATGTCCCACACAATTTTTCGAATAATTAATCAATTATTACTTTTTAAAATTAGGCATCATTATAATTATTTTAACGCGGTTAAGATTCCATAAACGTGATTGAATTTAAAACCACTCCGTGAACATACGTTCCACATTGATTTAATAAATTAATTTGTTTATTTTTCAATTTCAAGTTAAGAACATGTTCCGCATGATTTGGGTAATCAGTGTGTAGAACACTAATTTAAATATTTAACAAACATATGTTTAACAAACATACAGACGAATGAGTTAAAGTCCACATATTATGTAACTTTTGAAACAACTATATATTGTTTGGAGACAACGTGACCTGCTCATTATTTCATTACAATACAAATATGTAAGAAATATGTTCCATACAAACATTTAAAGTGGGTTGAAAAGTGGGTAGCAGAAATAGTAATATTTTAATAAAATCGCGTATAGGTTCCACCTATATACTCATTTCATTTGTATAATAAACTACTTTAGATTGATCTAGTAGCAATACACTAGGGTCTTTCAGACCCAGCTTGAGGCCATCACAAAAATGTAATACAGTGAATGAAATTTTCCGCTTTCATAATAAAATAAAATTATACTCGTTAGACATATGTTCCACACTAAATTACATTAATAATTATGTGTGTATGTTAAGTTAAAACACCATCTACGTTATTTGGGCCATTAAAATGCAAAACTAACGTAAACTTCGTAACTAAACATAAGTTCCACATATTTTTTTTTATGTTAAATTAGTATTTGTGTTTTAAATATTCTAATTTTGGTTAAAATTAGATCTAAGTGATCTAAGTTTGGCCCTCCTTAAGTGTCCATACTATACTGATCTCCTCCAAATTTGTATTCAGCATTAGTATAATTTTTTCAACAAAACTGTTTAGGATCCATAAACGAGTTTAAATTGAAAAACGATCGTTTAACATGATATGTTCCACATTTATTTATACTAAATACTTTAAAAATGTTCTACACGTTAAAATTATTTGAATACAGATTATTTTCAAAAAGCAAACTAAATGTAAACGCTTTCATAAAATGATTGTATTTAGTGAACATAAATCCAATTTTTAGAAATATGTTCCACACTGAACTAAAATAACAAAATACAAATTTAATTATATATTAAATTTCGAGCATATTTTTATTTAAAGTTAAACCATTATCCACAATATTTTGGCTATTATCAAGCAAAATTAATAAAAATTTCGCAACTAAACAAGTTCTACACTTTTTTTTGGTTAAGATACCATTTTTGGTATACACTTTGTAATACTAAATCTTACTTCAACTACATAAGGTTCCACAAATGATAGAAAGAAGTGAAAACATATCCACAACAACTTCGACAAAACTGAACATAGGTTCCACAATTTTTTTGTTTTAAAAAAAAGAATAAATATTTTAAATTTGGATCATTAGTGCCCAGCACTAAGCCTCAGCTCAGCTAAAAAGTTTATGTCACGCTGTTAGATGCATTACTGTAATTGAGCTTTACAAAATCATAGTTATTTTTATGCTGTATACATTCTATAATACAAAATCAATATGCTGCTGTAATATAGAAATACATGATTTTGATATTCTATTAAATAGAACATTATTAACATCATTTCCAGCTACATAGAGAAGAGATACATGTTTGCTATGCTACATTTTTTAATATGTTTTTTATTTTTATGTACGATGTATTGAAGCGCATTTGTGATGTTCATGTTGATGATGATGATATCCACAATGTGTGTGGATGGAAAATAATGATAACGCTAACAAAACTGTTGATGGATTAAAATGAGTTCAAAACACTTTTTGTTTCTTTCGTATTATAAAGTAACGATGAGATACAGGTTGACGTACCATTTAATTGCCAAGTACATCTTATGTCAAAATTTGAAAATGTTCGTCTACTCAAAATTTGCTTCATGTTTTTAAATTATTAATTGAACGTATTCCTCATCTTCAGACAGTGGTTGTAAAGTAAAAATTTTATCGATTCATCTCTTTCTGTTTATACACTCGTACTCCGTTTGGTATTTAAAAATGAAAATCTACCTTAAAGATATTTATCTAAATTTATTTTATGTTTTTAGCTCAGTTTGTTAAAAAAAAATGGGGAATATTTTCATTATTTTATCTCATCTCTTCGCCATCATCACAACAGCATGATATCTGCTTGAAATAATGAGACAATTGAAGTGGATAAATTTATTTTTTGAAATAATTAATTTCGAGAAGTTTATTAGGTATGTAGTGTTACGTTACAAAATGATAAAATGGATAATTGCAATTTCGTCTAGTTTATGATATATTTTGATTGCCTACAGAAAGGGCTTGATTTCGAGAGTTTTAGCTAATTGGCTAATTTAGCAGTATAAGAATTTACGAAATTTTACAATTGTTCAATTAAAAGTCGATTGGATAGTCCTATCAGTAGCCATTAATTAATAATGAAATATAAATATTTCGCAATAAAGGGATTCTTACAGAATGAACTTCAGCCTTCTTTATGTTGAACACTAAAGTTTACAGTAAAAAGTAACTGAACCGTTTAAAAATTTGAATCTTTAATTATTAAAATTTATCACACTTCGTCTAGCTTCGTACAGATTTTAAGATTTAAATTTGTTTGTGTCTTTGACTAAGAAATTAACAATTCAAAGCTTTTCAGATTTAAGTTAAAAGTTCACAAAACATGTCCAACTGCGAAGTTATATTAAATTAAATCAATATTTAATTTAATATGGTTACTTTTTTGAAAGCTTAATCCTTAAACTTTAAAGCTTACATTTCGTAAATGTAGCTTTAAATTACCACGAATGTAAAATATAATCGAAAATAATTTGTAGAATTCCTATTAATATGTCAAAAGCTTCAGCTAACAAAGGTTAACAAAACTTGCTAATAATCATCGGGCACGAATTGCAACTATTTTTGACCCAGTAAAAATAAAGAAACTTCGTGACGAGATTAAAAATCATTTAGCAAACTGTAATTTTATTTTTAAAGTATTTGAGATAGAAAATTGCAATCAACAGGCTTCACTAATGTGGTGCTAAGAGATTTGTAGGATTCAGGTTCTTTTTCTAAGAAGCATAGTAGCTTAAGTGAAAGCTCATTAATTTGTTATTAGAAAAGTTTAATCACGAAAATTGACGGACATGGGAATTATACGCAATGAACAAACTACCCCACCAATAAGGGACTGCTGAATTACTTGGCAAGTTGTACCAATTCCTTAAAAAACCATATAAACCCGTGCGAAATCTGTTGTTTTGATGATGGCCTCTTATTATGTGAGCAATTTCGACCATTATGTCAAAACTGCCATTATGAAGGTAGTTTCGTGATTAAACATCCGTTTTACCAAAACTGCGGTGAACTGGATTAGTATGTTCCGTCAGAATTATTGAATTGCTCAAAAGTGTAGGAATCTGAGTCGTCCTAGAGTATGTTGTATGTCTCAGATATAAAGCAAACGGCGTAATACTAAATCTAAAGTCATAGGTATAAACATTTGTATTACGGAGGATGATTATGCAGGGCCCATAACGGTAGCTAAAAGAGGCTGTGAAACCAAAATGATAAAGGGATATATTAACGTCATCGTAGTGAATTATCTGATCGCGATATAATGCTGAAGATTGTAAAAATCGGCAATTTAATCCGTTAAAATCTATCTAAAAACGCAACTGGATCAATAAATCTGACGTTTGGGGAAATGTCAAATTCATTGTGTTTATTTGAAGAAATTTTTAATTCGAAGCTCTATCACAATATAGCCAATGATTCAATATATTAATGATTCTCAAAATAGCTTAAAGCTTTTGCTCTGAAATGTCATTCTTAAAAGTTTTTGTGTCGGATACTGAGCAAGAGCTTTATAATAGGTCTCTAAGGTGATTATATTAAAACTTCCTTAGTTATTTTCAAATGGTTTTAAGTTAAATGCTTAACTTGTACTTTTAAATGAGCTTTTAGAAGCTCTTAATTTTTTATAATGTGTTAGTTAGTAAAATTATGGTGAAACAAGTCTAAAATGATGGAGAAATAATATATAGTGTATTTAGAAAGCTTTTATTTTTTAAAGCTTTAAAAGCTCACAACAACACTCAAATTTGTTAACATTTGGAACACATTATTAGTTTTTAGATATCTATCTTTTATAATATCAGATATTTAAACTTTTTCAAAAAGCTTCAAAAAGCTTCAAAAAGCTTTATTTTTAATTTTAAGTTTGCAAAGTTTACAAGTTCTTTAAACTTGACAACTTTTAAATCAATTCAAAATAATATTTGAATATGCTTTACTTTAGTGAATAATAGTATAAAAAGCTTGTAGAAAGAGCTTTTACAAAAATATTTTAAATTTTATATTAGAGGAAATTGTTCGATTTCACTAACGCAAAATAACGTAGAAGTTCCTGCTGTGTTACAGTAGTAACAGTAACATTCTAACCGAATTTGTGTTTTCAATTAATTAAAAGCTTTTTATTATGCATGGTATTAAGACATTTTAGTTTTAGTTTTAAAAAAGCAAAAGGTTTGCTTTGAATTATTTATCTGTAGTAAATGTTTGAAAGAATTTCACAACTTCATTCAAGTTTCCAATGAAAAGTTTATTTATTTAAAAAAAGCCAAATTGACATTAAAAGCTTTTAACTGTTGAAAATACTTTATGTATCAAAAATTTCTTTAGCCTTTCAAATTACCACATATATCCAAAATAATTTTTAAACTTGAAATTTTGAATTTTAAAAGCTTCTCTGCGAGCTTTAAGCTTTTATTTTTAACTGCGATTCATAATGATTTTTATCACAAGCTTTAAATTTATTTATATGATTCTAAAGACTTTTATAAATCTATACTTTTTTCGACAAAGCTTTCCAAAGTTTTCGAATAACTGGGATATATTTAATATAAACTATTTTTAAATCCAAAATAACAGTAAATTGATAGTTTTTAAAAACAATTAGCTGAAAGTTTCTGACTGTTAAATGACATGTTTAAAAGCTTGTTCTGCTATTTGTTGAACTAAAGCTTTATAATAAGTGATTTTAATTACGTTATCAACTGAATGTCTTTAAAAAAGGATTTAAACAAAATATGCTTGAAACATTTATTTAAAATTGTTGTTCATATATTACTATTTTCACAAGGTTTGATCTTCGGTAATGTGATTATAGTGAAAAACTTTTCATAACGATACAAATTTTTCGTATTTGTAAAATCTCTCCAAAGCTTTCAAATAACCGGGAGTTATAAAATATAAACAGTCAGCTTAATACTAAACTACTGCAAGACCTGCTTTTTGTAAAGTACATTAATCATTTTCAAAGCATTTTAAAGTGCTTTTCCTTTTAAATAACATTTTTCTAAAAATTCCTGTTGGTTGTTGAGCGTAAGATCAATATTAAAAGCTTTCTATATTAAAGCTTTGAAATTGGAGTTTTGAGTATCAACAGTTTTTTCAGACTTAAAAATTAATTACTTTACTTTTAACTTAAGTATAAGTATTACTGAAGAGTTAAATAAGTGTGTGAAGCTTTTACTAAAAGCTTTCAAAGTGACCAACTGGTTTTTCAGAAATTACGTTTTGTTCAAATATTTTATATATTAATGTGATGCAATGAAATAAAATGTATAAAACTTTAAGCTTTTTTCAAAGCTTTCTAAAGTTTTCTAAATAAGTTTTATTTTATTTTAAGTAGAACCTAAACTGCGTTATGTACAGCAATTATTTTTATAAAAGCTTAAGGTTTTTTGCTTTTAAGTGACATTCTGCAAAGCTTTTAAGTTCATTGTTGAACTAAAGCTTTCAACTTAATGACTTAAGATATTACGTTAAAATGCCTTACGCTTTTTTCAAACTTTGTTAAGATATTTAAGTTTAAACTATTGTTTATCTTAAAATTTGGATGGAAACATTATTTAAAAGCTCTTAATTTTTTAAATGACAATTTTAATAAATAAGTTAAATGTGAAGTTATGACTTGTTATGGTATTTACGTGAAATTGCTCTTACACCTCCGTCAATCGGTTATAAGACATAAAAGCTTCCTTTTTGAAATATTGAAAGCTTCTTTTTTTTAATGTCTTATGTATTTTTACAAAACTGTTAAGGATTCAAAGGAATAGTTAAATTATTTTTTAAAATCGACCAATGTTGTATTTCTTTTAATTATTTCTTTTAATTTTATTTGAATTTTAAGAGCCTGAAAAAGCCAAATCAATATTAAAAGCTTCGAAATTTTGAAAATGTGTTTTGTTTCAAGAGTTTCTTCAGACTTAAAAATAACTAAATATATCCGAAGTAGTATTGAAATTGACGGATTTATTTAATGTATTTCTATAAAAATAATTTCATAAAAATATTTTTTTTCCGTACCTTTTAAAGCTTTCCAAAGTTTTCGATTGAATTGTACATAGATGTATGATATATAAAATATTTAAAATTGCAAATTATTGTAACTTTTAGTTTCTGATAAGTTAGTATAAATTATAAATATGTTCTTAGGCTTTGATATTCTTTAAAGCTTTTCTGTAGGTTGTTCAGCTAAAAGTTTTTGTATAGATGATTACGTTAAAACACATTAAGCATACGTCAAATGGTGTTAAAATATTTCAGTTTCTTCTATTATTAATTATCTTATTTCTTCGAAGCAGCTTTTAAAAGTTTTTTAATTTTAAAATGTTAAATAAATAATGGATGAAAATTAAAAGCTTTATGTGTTTATGTGTTTACGTAGTATGTGTTTACGTATATTTACGGCATGTTATTAATTTGTTGATATCTTTTTTTCGAAAATTTGTTAATACTAAAAAGTACTTTCTGAAAGCTACAAAAAAGCTTTATTTATAATTCTAAGTATTTAAAATTTGCGACATCTTAAGAATTAAATAAAATCAAACTGATCCAAAATTTCATTTAATTTTGATTAGCTTTGATTTTGTGAAAAAATTGCAAAAAGCTTCTAACAAGAGCTTTTAAAACTATTGAAAGTTGAGTATTCGTTTGCGTTGCTAGTTTTTAAAAACGCAAACCTACTAGCAACTTCTTGCTTTATTAGAGATTTATGATTTTTGTAAAAGTACATACCTTAATATCTTGTGTATTAAGATATTAAAATTTAAATTTTTTTCAAGTGAATTTGAAAATGCTTATTTAAAGCTTTGACATTTTTAAATTTTTAAATAAAAGCTTTTCTTTACTTTAAGTTCACTGAATGCTTCCGAAACCGTATTTAAACGAAGAAGCTCTGTTTTAATACAGTGTTACTTTTAATGTGTGGAGCTTTTATTAAAAGCTTACACAATTGTTCACATATTAATTTGATTACAAGCTTTTTCTTCGGTAATACGATTCTATTGTAACTAACTTCATAAATATACAATTGTTTCGTATTTATCAGAGCTTTTCAAAGTTTAAAAGTCTAAATAATTTTTATTTTCTGTCAAGTTAGAGCATAAACTTCTTGTACAGTATACATTTGATAGTGAAATAATGGTAACCCAAAACATTAGATAAATAATTTAATGTTTGATATTAAGAGAGGTTTTATTTTTAGAAGCATTGTGTGCTTGTAAAATTCTAATTGTTCACATTAGTTACACGATATTAATTTCTTGATACCTAACAATTTGATAATAATAAATATTTAATGTTTTTCTGAAAGCTCCAAAAAGCTTTATTTTACATTTTTACTTTTTAGAAAGCTTTATTTAAACTGTATTGATATATTTAAGTTTTTTCTTATCAATCTTTACATGTTAAAGTAATAATGGTAAGGTTGGTTTTAATGGTTAAATTTCAAGTTTTATATTAAAAGAGCTTTTAACCGTAAAAGCTTTATATACTTGTAAAAACACTAAAACCTGATCACATTAGAAAGACATTTTTTAATACCTATATTTGGAAAAAAATTGTTAATATTAAATTTTTGGTCGGACTCTGAAAGCTTCAAAAAGCTTTACCGTTAATTGTTTATGATAAAAATATGAAAACGGATAATCAATTAAAAATTTGGTAAAAACAAAAATCGCACTTACCTTCAATTGTCAATTTATTTAGATGACACTGGATCACCAATTGAATTCTTCCCCGTCGTTCTGTATGATCACAACCGCATAAATTTGGTACACTCTCCTCGCATCGTTTGTGTACGTTCATGTCACATGCTAAATTTGTAATTAATTTAAATAAATAAAAAAAATAAAAAATTTTAGTTAACATTTAGAAAAAATAATATTCTTTTTTAGTGTGTGGGTGGGGTTTGGAAATTTATTTAAAAGTAAAAAAGGAAATCTATTAGTTTTTACATAAAAAAAAGAAAATTAGTTCAACTACTTATGGTAGGTAATTAGTAAATTAATTAATTTAATTTATTTAGTTTATTTTTAGTTTTTTTTTAGTACACATAAAACATAAATCGGAACATAAAATGGGATTTTTTATGTTTATAGTTACAGTATTTAGCAATAAAATTTTAAGAAGTTTTCGATTAGATTAAAGAGGTATATAGTGTTTTTGTGTAGCAGTCTGATAGAGTGACGTATAATATATTTTAGTGTACGAAGAGCGTGAGTATTTTGATTGTGAAAAAAACTATAAAATGTCAAATCTAATCTCGTTTATTTACAACTCTATATACATTTAAGGATACATACATACTCTATCTGCAATTTAATCCTGTATTAAAATTTGTAATAATTTTTTTTTTTTTTAAATTGAGAGGCTAATAATTTTTTTTTTTCGTTTTACTGTAGCATCTGATTAAATAAATAAATCCTTGTTTATATGTGCTGACATTATTCGTTCGTGCCATCACATTATCAATGTTTTTGATGCAAAATGGCTTAAGTTAAAGGACACATACGCAAACAAATATTCAATATCATCCTAATCATAGTCATCCGATAAGATCGTCATCAGACAATATTTATTATAAAGCAGAGTATATAGAAAAAAGCTCATATCGATGAAAACCAGACAAAATTAAGAAGAAGATCCTTTGTTTATATTAACAACAACAAAATTCGAAAAGGGATAGTAAAAAGAAAAAAAGAAAATTTAATGATTTTCTAAATTTGAAGTAAATTGAAAAACAACAATATTTTCCATTTTTTATGTTTTTGGGAAAATTGAAAAATCATAAAAAAAAAATTGGTGTGTGAAGACTTTAAGGTTTTTGCTGATTGTTAAGACATTTATTATAACCTTAAAATTTACAACAAAAACAAAATTAAGTTATTTTATGCTTTTAACTTAAGAACATTTTTTGAACAGTCAATATTTTTTATTATGTGCTGTTGTATCGATGATGATGATGATGATGATGATATTTTAGAGATTTGATGGATTTTAAAGCGAAGAGCTAACCATTTTCATTTCAATTTGCAATGCAATCAGAAACCTTCCATGCTGATTGCTTCAACGCAGCGAAATACTTTGTATCTTGCTATACTTGTGGAAAGGTTGCTTTGGCCGACCACATATATTTCTTGAAATGTTGATAAGAGCCAAAAATGGGAATCCGTTGTTCAGTTTTCAATGTCCGTGAAATATATAATTGTGACTGTGGGAGCAACAGTTGACACCTCCAAGAGTTATTTTACTAACTAGTAGGAACTTTAAAATTAAATTAGTCGACACATCGTATAAACGGCACAACGGCTCACTGACTGAAAATACCAAAAATCAACCGTTATAGCTGGATTAAAACTCAGTTGACAAGTTGTTGTTGAACAATTCGTTTAGTGTAGTTGTCTAGTACAATACAGAAATAATTCGGTCCAGCAGTGGCCTGTAAAAACCTATTACTTTGTTATTGGGACCAATTATTTAAACCATGAATATTTCATTCACCCCAATTACCAAAT
Organism: Tipula confusa; assembly: GCA_963556175.1. Lineage (NCBI taxonomy): Eukaryota > Metazoa > Arthropoda > Insecta > Diptera > Tipulidae > Tipula > Tipula confusa. The sequence continues at coordinate 28,879,984 of OY744476.1, forward strand.
TCTGCATTTCGAATGTTTGGCAATAATTCGACGATTTATACGATTGCCAAATACAAAGACATAATTCCAAATTACACCAACAAAACCAAAAAAAAATCCTAATTCGTAATGAATAGATTTTAGACATTAGATTTTGCTTTTTATAAATGAGGCCAGTTTATAAATTGGCAACAGTTCAAAATTATTATAAACAATTTTTTCAAAATGTGGACATAGGAATAGTCAACCATATATCGAGGGAACATTTTTAAGTTACATTTAACGAAGTGCTTGACTATTATTGTTCGATAATGTGGCTACTCTAGGATAGATGGCAATATTAACCAAATATTCAAAATGTAACATTTAACTTTATTGGTTTCGATCCCAAGTGTGCACTTTTTATTATTCTAGATAACCAGAAAAGGCCATTTCGTTCAAATGGAGAGTTTTGAAAATATGGAGTTAATCTGGGAAAATAGTTCAATTGGCAACTATTGAGTTGCACCATAATTAAAGCGGGAAAATGTAAAATTAGCACCAGATTAAAATTAAAAATATCATTACTGTATTTTAAAGTTTTATTGCCCGCAGGGATCCGCCAGAAGAAGTTGTTGTGAAAGTGGCATAAATTTACAATGAGCCAGGAAGAGAAATTATAGGAAAAATTTAAGATTCGGGCGGTGAAACGAAATTTTGGTAGTGTGCCATTGAGGTGAAAAACTTGGGCAATTCCCAACCATTCCCAAACTATGAATCCTAACCATTTTTGTTTCGTGATCGTCGTCCGGATTATACCGATCGATGAGCATATACTAAGGTGTCCCTTAATGTTGCATAAATACATTGGAGATATGCAATGGGTGGTAGAGATGGATGCTAAAGATAACCCTGCTTATAACGAAAAGTAAGAAATGGTTTGGAATAGTAAAACACTTAAAAATGAGAGCGGATATCGTAAAAAAACGATTCCGGGTACCGATGGTACGACAACCAATTGATCAACGTAAAGCCATGAAAACAGATGACGAAATGGTGACGGAACGTACCAATTTGAAATTAATACGATATCGAAAGTATACGATTTTTTATCGTTTTGAAAAAGAGGACTACAGGAAGTTCCTGGAAGAAAATTTTTATTTTGAACGTGAAATGTTTTGTTTGTCATAGGATTTAAATGTCGATATTGAATAGGTACTATAACCGCAAAATCTATACACACGAGCTAATCTAATGACTTGATATTGTAAAAAGTGTATGGTTTATCATAAACTTTTCCAATTCTGAAAATCACCAAAACTTCTCCTGAAAATATAAATTTAATGGCCCACAGTTAAACAAAAAACAAAAAAACAAAAATTGAAATTCCAAAGCAAAACAAAAACTTCCATAAAACATAAATTAAACTTGTGATTCCTTAATTTTAAATTCTTTAAAAACAAATCTTTCCACATGATTTTTCATCATCATCATCATTTTAATGGAAAAACAGAAAATGACGACCCACACAGGCACACACAACCTTTGCTATGTATATTTATATATAATCCACCCAAATAAATTTTTTTCGGTATAAATATTTTCCATCCATCAATTATAAATTAAAAGCTTTCAACGCAATAAACTTTTTTCTCACACTCTCTGTATTTGACGATGATCTTTTTTAATTTTGGGTCATCATCATTTTTTGTTTCTTGTTAGGGTCCTTCACATTTTTCTGTTTTGTGTATTATAATATTTTCGTTGGCCATTTATTATTCATTGGGAATACAAAACAAAAAAATAAAAATTTATTTTGATGTGAAAAGAAACATTTTTCCAAGATCTTTATCAGCACGCAACAACAAAAACATCAATAAGGATAATTAGATAACAACGAACGATTGATAATAAATCAAGGCGAACAAACAAACGAATGAAATATTGTTGCTCAGTTTTACGGTCACTTAATTTTTTTTTATGGCTTTATGTATGTATGTATATATTATTGGTGAAGGACACATCGTGTTTTATATATATGCAATGTCCTTTTCCTTTTTGTTTTGTTTTGTTCAATTTATATATTATATCCTTGGATTTAGAGCTTATTTCCCAAAAGAATAATTATCCTGATTTTTAATTTTTACATTTTATTGTTTTTTTCACATTCAAGTAAAATTTGTTTTGTTTATGCATGGCGACCATTTTGTTCAGAACACGTGTATTTTGTTATTTTAGGTTATGTATCGTATAAATTTTATTGCGTATGTATATATAGTTGTGCAATATAATATTTGATGATATGTAGTTTGGTTATTTATTAATTTATACAAGAAATGAAACAGAAAAATGTAAGAGAGAAAACACGAGAGAAAGAGATAGGTGATAGACATGCTAGCAATATAATTTGTACACATTTATAAATAAATTAGTTTGTGTTCGTAATACAAAAACTAAACAAAAAAAAAAAGAAGTAAAAGTTAAGGAAAAAAAACAAAAGATTGTTGGGGAAAACTTTAAATTATAGAAAAACCAAATAGTTTTTAGTTTTTTTTTTAATATTATGTATGTATATTGGAAAATTTGTTATTTTTTTTTTAATTTTGTTTTGACAGATGGCAAATTTTCTTATCGTCTACTTTTTTATAAATAAAATGTATTTTATAGTTTTAAATTTTACAGTGAAGGTTCTGAAATTTTGGTGGTTGATGAAGTTACTGGTGTTTTTAGTTTGACTATTGCTAATTTTAAGATTTATATATATATAAATTTATATATATATATATATATATATATATATATATATATATATATATATATATATATATATATATATATATATATATATACTTCTAAATTTGCGTTGCCTATTTAAACTTTTATGAATAATTTAAACTTCGTCAAATTTGTTAAACTTATGCAACATTTTAGATTATGTTTGATTTTTATTTTTGCTGCAAAATATGCAAAAAAAAACTTTAGCCTCTTAATATTCTGCCCTTAATATTAGGTATGCTACCTGATCAGATTATCAACATTTTTCGGTGGTTGGTCCCATGGACTCTAGAAGGAACCAACTATTGCTAAATATAGAGAATACAAAAAAAAGCCGAAAAATGGTACATTACAAGTAAATACGTTTTAGGCATTTCAAGATAATAGGATTAGTCCTCAAATTTACAATTTATTCAAAGTTTTAAAAAGGTTAGATATTACCATAAAATGGATACAGAAGGACAAAAAAGTTATATTGCAGTGCATTAAAGAAAAAAAATTAGCGGAAAAACACAGTACGTTTGGTACCGAAGTACAGTAGGTTGAGTAGCCCTGAGAAATTAAGGAAGCTATCTCTAAAGTAAAAAATTTGCAAAAATTTCGAAACTTTATGCTAGAATACCAATGGGCTTAAACAAATTCAGCATGAAGTGAAATTAGTCCTACAAACAATTCGTTTAGCCATAATATCGATTAAGTTAGCCAAACTTAAAAGTGAAGCAATACCATGTACCCAAATTATTGAAGTTGACTAAAGCAATCATGCTTCAGAAATTCGGAAAATCTTCAATGGAAATAACATCGTATATCAACATTTCTGTTTGCCAGTAAACTGTAAAGTATTTGAAAAGTTACTTCTAAAAAGACTACTGAAAATTGTGTCAGACGTAGTTAAGCTGGAATCTTCGCAGTTAGAAAATATGGGACATCACTTCGGCCAAAAAAACACAGCATTCAAGAACTATATTGAGATCTAGCGAAAAGCGATCCTTCATAGACATTTTTTCTGCGAGAACGTCGTTTTGCGATAAATAAGAAGGTAAACAGTAAGGGGTAGAAAGTGAGCCCTCATCAGCATAGTAGTATATTGAATTGAGGGTTGCTAACAGTATATTGAATTGAGGGTTGCTAACCCATTGATGAAAATTATAAAAAGGGTTGGAGAAAGTACAGATCCTCTGGTGAATATCAGCGTATAAACGATATAGTTAACCATTGTGCCATATGCGATCAAATCCATTCGAAATATCGAGTACAATGACTTGTGATTCATCAGATTGATGAATGCACCTTTGTTTAGTTCCAGCATTAATTAAGTCACCTGATGATCTTCCTTGAAAACCATACTGACGATCGGAAATTAGATGTTTATTGAGGGGAAAATGCCAGAAAACATAGATCAGTGGAACAAATATGATAGTGGCTTTGGACAGGGGTTTACAACAATATTTAAGAACGTTGTGGGAATACCATCCGGACCGGTTGACTTGTTAGTGTTAGTGTTTGCAAAGATTTGAGCTACATTTGAGATTGTAGCAACTTTTCGGAGTTTGTAAACAGTTTTTGGTATTCTTGTAGGCCAATCTACGAGCTATGTTTGTTGGTTTAATGCTGCAAACATTTCACCCACCTAACCAATCGGTATAATGGACATTGAATATGAAATGCTCCCGTCATTATATACATTAAAATCAAGTGCCACAGCGTTTTTAGCATTTGGTGATTTCTGAAGGATTCGTTCTCTAAATATTAATCTGGAAAAATATTTAGCAAATTTACTGACGATACCGCTATCTTGTCAGTGTGGAATAATATTGAAAATTTTTCCCTTAAGTACATTTGTATACATTTGCATTTTGCTAACAAAACGGTAGAAGATAAGCCAGTGGTCATAAATACAAAACAGATTCCAAACGCTAATACTGCCAAGTAATTTGGAATAACACTAGATGCCACTATGATAAAAAGTCCATAAAAAGAATAAACACCCAGAACTTGGAGAAAGTGTCGGCAGACACTTCCAAATGTTTACAAATAATAAACTATTGATATTAAAACCAATCTAAAAACCCGTGAGAATGCTATAATCTTGATCCCTATATATGAAGCTGCTCTTTAGAGAGTATCTTTATCTGTAAAAACTTTAAAAGAAGAAATTATGACGGCAATAATGCATAATAAAAACTAAGATGCAAGACGAGATAATTTACCAATATCAAATAGAGTTGAAACTGCCTTCCAGAGTGATACTGGTGGACCACAATTTGAACTATATATAATTTTATATGCACTTCACTTCAGGAATAATCCAAATACGGAATCTAAAACCAAAAATTCAGGTTCAATATTCTCAATTGGATAGAAACCAGACATTCCCGATGGTTTAGTGTAAGTGAATATTTTCCATAATAACATTGAATGGTCAAAAACTGGCCTAACCATATATCGTTGATGCTTTAGTTCGAGCAGAACTCAATGAGTTGCAATAGGTTAAGATTCATCAAGGTACATTGCGAGATGATAATTATAAAGAGTTAAAAGGTTACTTACTTACGTTGTGCAAATTAAAACTCTCTGAAAGAAGGAAAATTCATTGTTTTGCCAAGTAATTTTGAATTCGGGAACTTATTCCTACTAATGATTTGCACTCCCAAATGGGAAGTGAAAGTAATAAATTTGAAGCCATGACAAAGCACAGAATATCATTTAGACATAAGGATAAATTGTGGCAAGGATTAATTATATTCTATAAGTTATTGCTAAAATTTATATTTCAAAACCGAAGCTTCCCTAATGATCACATTTTGTTAAGACGAAATTCTTAACCCTATGTACCGCATTTCTAAGTATTTTTCCATGTATTTGCTCGCAATCGTAAACAGATTTTGAAAACATAAAATGGCAATCGATTGTGACATTAGAATTATGCATCAAAACATTAGGAATTTGTTGGTTGACTAAAGAGAATGGCTTTAAGTTTAATATACCAGTTCACTCTCCGCAGTCACTATGGCTGGCAATAGGATTACCACCCGAAAAAAATAGCATGGCTTACAGGTATATATACGTATACCACGATTCTTGCGACTTTTTTCGTGCCGAGTATAGAATATCATGGATTTTGTAATGACGATAGGGCCACTCATCTTAATACAAATATTTTATTCGTCTAATAGCCGCTAAGACAAAGGTTTTGCTTTGAATTATGTGCAGTACAGTACTATTTACCGAATAATTAAAAAAGAGAGCACATATCAGCTGCAGATATCAGTAAATGCATAACACGCCTGAATAGTTCCAAAAAACTGTGTTATTTTGGCTATTCAATATACAAATTCAGAGGAACTGTTTTGTAGCTGTTTATTTTAGAAGGTCTACCAAATAATTATTGGCCACACATCTGAAGTAATATAAATCCATAATCGAAAATGGTTGATGAAGGGACCACTCTTTTTACAAAAACCAAAAATTTAACTGCGGTTGCTTTGGCCCAACCACTGCAGAAATAAAGAAAATTTCTCTAATGATAAAAATTGGTCTGCAGAATTTAAACTTGGTCATACAAGCATTTCATTAACAGCGTTCAGGTCGATTAAAAGAAGCGACAACCCCGTGCTATATTTCGACGTAATCTAAATGAATTTATATATTAACGCACCACCTCATGAAAAACTTAAGAGAAATTGAATGAATTCGTTACGAATTGGTTCCGCGTCTAAAATATTCACCCGATCTAGGCCCTACTACTTCCTGTTCCCAAACATAAAAAATGGATTGTTGAAATGAAGTCAATTGACGAAGTTGAATAAAAACTCGGAATAGAACGAAGTTGAACTCGATGGCCCAAAAGGATAGACCCTACTCATTTTGCCACAATCTATGGATGATCTGATAATATTGATCACGACGCCAGAATAGTGATTGGTGACTTTAATGTTAAGCCTGACAATAATCAGACTAGCTTGTATAAAAATATAGGTCCGTACTCTCAGCACGAACTTGGCATTCGATAATGAGGAACGAATGATGTTTTCTGCACAATTACATTGACACAATTACATTGTAGCTAGCACAATTACATTGTAGCTAGCACATTCTTTCCTGTTGTTGTTGCCAAATTAGTTGTTGTTGTCAATTTTCGATAATACGGCAAAATATATGAACTTTGACTTTATTGTTACTAAAATATTTCTACGTAGCTTGTTTATAGACATAAACGTAGACACCAGTATCTCCATCAACAGGAAATTAAAAATTTCAGAACCATAATATTTTGCTCACTTAAATTTCAATTATATAATAGCATATTTTATACAAATTAATTTTACTGTGTACAAAGTATGTACACATATTTACAAAAGTGCTTTCATTTTTTTTTAAATAAAAAGCTTCACAAAATTATAATTATAAACTTTGGATTAATTTGGTGTTTTTTTTTCTTCTTGGTTTATTTTTTACACCATTTCGGATTTTAAAAATCACGCGCGTCCACCCAATTTATTAAGCGCTCAGTAGTAGGGTGACAATTTTTTTTTTTTTTTTAAGAAGATTAATTTCTTATAAAAATACAAAATTAATTTTTTTTTTGCTGCCGCCGTCTTTGTGCTTCTGTATGTCTGTGCATGTGTATGTGTGTGAGAAATAAAAGTTTTCATTTATATTTTGTTAAAAAATTTGATAGCCGAGCAGCAGTTAGCTCAACATTGAAAAAATTATGTATATATAGAAATCTGATACGGCGTTTCTGTTTGTTATTTATATTGAAATCTTAAGATGTTGGTTTTAATAAAATTTAAAAAAAAAATTTAAATATTTATAAATGAAGTTGTTTTGCGATATTTTTCCTTCTGCAACATAACATGAAAATGGAAAATTTCCGTTTTTTGTTTTGTCCATATATTTTTTTGTACTGTTTGTTTAGTTAGTTTTGTACTAAAATTTGTTTTATTTGGTGGGAGGATATTTTTTTAATACGAGGGGGTTGTAGCAAGAGAATATTGATGTTAATACTTTAAGCTTTAAGTTGTGTTGTTGGTATTATTTTCGAGATAGATAATTAAAACCTTAAATCGGATGAACATAATTTGTTATAAGGCTTTTTGGTATTAAGATAAGGCTTCTTTTATTTATTTTAGTTCCATAATGAACCCCGCCTATACACATAAAATTAGTGTTTAACGTATCATACATCTTTTTTTGGCTGTTGTTGTTGTCGTCGACATTGTCGCTATATAAAACCAAAATCCATTATCGTAAATTTTTATGAGTTGGACAATTTTGTTGTTTTGTGGTTTAATTACGAATTCCGGCATTTACACAATTTTATAGACTTAGACTATATATGATGAATGGATAAGCAAAGAGTAGTAAAAATATTACTATGAAGGCATCAACGTAAGGCGATAAAAACTTGTTGGAATTGCATATTGACCAACACAATTTTAAGGTGTAAAACAAAGTTTATATATATACATATATATATATATATATATATATATATATATATATATATATATATATATATATATATATATATATATATATATATATTTATATATAAATATATATATATAAGATAAAGTTTTTACAAAAGAGGTTGGATTTGATTTGCTGATCAAACAAGAAAAGTTAGTTGCTCAAAAATTATTATTAATAAAAGAATTGAGTGTACTGAAGTATGAAGAAGTATGAGTATAATTAGCTAAAATAGTTAAACTCCTTGGAAATTACATAATGAACAAATGATATTTGCTCAATAATATGATATCACTTCTGAGCACATAACTACTATCTATTCAAAATTGATATTATATCTTTATATTTATATGTAACTGAAACTGATTATTTAGTCTTAGAATATACAACTATTACATGGTTTTTGAGTTGCTCAGCTTTTGCATGATTTTTAAATTGAGTAATACAATGAAATAGTTGAAAAAACTTACACAAATTAAAAGTTGTATTGTGAAGCTATACAATAAATCCTAGTACAATTAGTATATATACAATTTATAATTTGACATATATTATTGTATATAATAGTATGAAATTTTAAATGTTGCTCAATTTTTTAAACTAGAAAAAATTTTGATGATTTTGTTAATTGAATTATTTGTTAAATTACAAAATAGTCCAATTGGAGTTGAAACAAAAACGACGCTTTCAGCAATCAAACCAGTCAAAAAATGCAGTTGCTCAAAAATTTCTTTTGATAAGAGATGGATGTAATGAGTTTTAGAAATGTTTTTGTTTTCTTAATTTTTTGCATACAATCACAATTTATCGAAATAGTTTTCTAAACCGAGATTAAAATAGTAATCATATTATTATTAAATCTGATTATACCATTACAAATTTGAAACTTTTATAGTTTTTTAATTGCTCAATTTATCTTTTGCTAATTAACTAAAATTGGATGGAACTAGTTTTTTCACTAATAAGAAAATAATTACTTACTTATGTAAAAAATATTTGTTTCAACTATTTAAATAAGAATAGAAGTTTTGAGAAATTGAGCTACTAAAAGGTTTGGTAGAAATATTAATGAAAAATTGTAACAAATAATTTCAAATATCTAACAACTAAATTGCTGAACTTACAGAAACCATTATTTTAATAGACTGAAACATTGATAGTTTAAAATGAGTTGCTCAATGTAACAAAAAAATCGAAAGAGTATTATAACGTCAACAAAAATGGTTGATTACCTTAAACGTTTTTAAAAATTATTTTTTACGAACTACTTTTTTTTAAAATTGTAAGTCGGATGATTAATAATTATATAATATTTTGAGCAACATTTTTAATTTGTGTTTAATAGTAATTTGAAATTATTAATTATTTTCAATACTCATATATGATGAGAGATCATATTATATGTTAATTATAAATACAATAATTTAACTTATATTTTACAAAAATTGAGCAACAGTAAATATTTTCAATAAAAGTTATTAAGAAAACGGTTTATGTTCAAAATATGATCTCAACACTTACACATAAACTTAATGCTCAACTTTTTTAAGTTAGTATTTTAAAGTCATATTTTGAGCAACGTCGGTTATTGGTGGGATTTTTGGTTTAAAATAACAAACAATTATTGGGACTTACTTAATAGATTACTCAAGTATATGAGGGTTACTAAATTAGTTTCTCATTATATTTTTGAAAAGAAAAAACCACTGCAAATATTACTAGCGTTTCAGGGATTCATTAAATCAATCAATCAGCATTTAATTGCTCTACCGATTACAATTAATGAGATTCAGCTGCCTGAGCAGCACTTCATATCATTTGAAAATTGCGTCGATTCATGGATAGCCTAAAAATATTCTTCGGACGTGGTATTGATACCTATGTTGGCAGAAAGAACTTTGAATAAAACTAAGGCTACCATCCGGATTTTTTACAAAATACGGCAGACACTTATTTGTATACCTTGCAAAAAAATTTACACTTGCTCCTCTTTTGCATTTCGTTCCTATCTCGATTTTTAGATATCTAATACCAGTGGTTCGTGATCGGCTGGAAAATTCAAATGGAAATTACGAACATTTAGTACACATAGTACATTTGTACTATGTGTACCTCCATTTTATACTACCGTCATTATATAATGAGCTTTGTGAATGTGCTAGAAGACTACACCAAAGCACTAACACTTGTTCATTTTATCATTGGTCAGCAAACGACGCTAATCTAGCAACTAACAAGTGACCTATCAGCCATTTTTATGGAAGTCAAAAGATTATAACCTCCCAACCAGGGCAGGACAAAAGGCGTTGGCATGAATAGAATAAGTTCATTAGATGCTAGACTTAACTATTCGGTTAGTAGCAGACAAATTAAAAGAGTTGAAATCAACCATTCAGTATATCAACAAGAGGACTTTATCACTTTTTTTGAATCACTAGGGTTCAATGTCATAATTAGTAGTGAGAAAATACTTTTTGACTAACAACCTGTAAATGAAAGGAGCTATTTACTGCAGGTCGATCGTCTATTCCACAGCAATTGAAAGTGGCAAAAGTGATAATGATACAAACCTCCTACCGACAAATATCTTAACCCATTTCTTCTCTTCCGACTATTTCAAAATTATTTGAATAGGTTTAAATAATTTATATAGAATTCTGAAGAAATCTTGTTTTTCACCTTAAGTAATTAGAGTTCAGAAAAAACATTCGACTATAATCTAAACATTCGACTATACATAATTAAAGAGGTGTGTTGGAAAGCAAAAAGTTTAAATATATAAATAATATCTAAAAATATAAATTACAGTAGCCAAATGAGCAAATTAATGAGCAACGAGTTCTCTTAAAATTCCAAATTTTAAAAGAATTTAATTTGTATAAAACGATCAGATTCAGAAATTATTTATAATATTATGAATATTAAAATTTGAGCAACTGTAGATTTAAGACGGGCTATAGTTAAAAAAGAAATTTAATTCTGAGTAAATTCATTTTTTTGTTGACAATTCGCATTAAATCGAGAAATTATTATGTAAAATTATATTGAGCAACTTTTTAATGTATTCTGTAGACTCGTAAAATGAAATAAAACGCTATAGTATGCATCTGTAAAAAAAACTTATCTTAATTCCCCTATCTGTAAAAATAATTACCATCATCATAACTACGATGTTGATATTAAAACCGTCTCACGTTTTTCATTAATTTTAAGGTACCTGCATTATAATACCAACAACAAACCGTAGCTTAAAGTAAAAAGTGTACATCACGTTAAAACGTTTCAAGATATCTGAAAATTGATTGTATATATAAATAAGGGATGGAGGTGGTTTTTAAGGTATTTTTGTTATCCCCTACCCCAAACCACAAATTTAATTAATAATAAATTTAACGATTTTTTATGTATATATATAGTTAATAAATTAGTATGACTATTTCTATTCTCTATATAATCTAATTACTCTAGTTGTAGAAATCTACGTATTTACACGTTAAATTATAATTTAAAATTGTTAAAAAAAATTAAACGGTAAAATTACGAAACATAAAAATTCTAATTGCAGCAATGAAGATGAGATTTGCATCAGCATCAACTTAACCAAAACCATATAAAGTTTAATTAAATTAAATATAAAAATAAAAAAAATTGTTAAAAGAAGCTTTTTCTATCATTTTGAAAATATATGTATATATATATATTTCCACCAAAGCTATACAAAAGCTTCGAAGTAGTTTTTTTTTTTTTAAATAATTTTGAAACATAAATGCCAAGACAAAAATAAATTATTTATCACAATACTTAATAAATTTAATTTATATATATTAAATATATAGAACAGAAACTAAAAAATTTAACAAAAAAAAGGACCAAAAGTACCTGAACATTTAAGACCCTGATGCGCAATCCCATGCAGCATAGTACCGCAATGATCACAAAATGTTGGTGTTAAATATGAATATCCTTGCCATTTATGCGGTTTTCGTACTGCCTACATAGAAAGTAATCATTTTTTTGGATATACTTTTTTCGATTTTTAAAAGGATGTTTTTATAAAAAAAAATTTTTTTTTTCTTTTAAACTAAAAACTTAAAATAAACTTAATTGTATCCCAAAACCTAAATATATAATTTAAATTATAAAATAAACTTATAAATAATAATTTTAAACTTAAAAACTTAATTATTTTCTTGGATTTTTTTTTTTAATTTTAAATCTAAAAGCATAACAATTGTCTATTTTTAAAAAATACAAAACTTGTCTAGCAATATTTCTTTAAAATATTTCACTTAAATTATAATATTAATATTTTCATAACCACTAAAATAAAAACTATAATTAAAACAATTAAATTAAATTATCAAAATTGTTACTACAAACAATATAAATTTAAATTATGTGTGGATATGTGTGCTTTTAGTTAACTATATTATGTTAGTTATAGACTAACCGAGACTACATAAATATTAAAAAAAAAATTAAAAAGCTTTTATTGCAATTTTGGTAGAATATTTTGTACTCCATAGCTATAATGTCGTCCGTCGTCTAGTATAGTAGTATAAACAATTCACATAAATATGTATAGTTTGTGGGATATTAAACAACCCAAAACTTAATTAGCATAAAACTGATGTTGATTTTTTGGTACCATTATAATAAAATTGTGCTTTTTTATACGCAGACAAAAAATTGGTAGAGCGGCAACAATGGTGAGGCATAATTATTTTTGACTAAAATGTTTTTCGTTTTTTATCTAGACTTGAGTAAAAACTTAGTATTTAGGTTAATTTATTAAAAAGCTTCATTTTATTATTAATTCTAGAAATTGCATTCACGTTTTTTTATATACAAAGCTTTTACTTAACACTTTAAAATTTCATTTACTATACATTTACTTATGTGAGATAATTTATTGAAAGAGCTTTTTTTAATCTGTATTGTTTGATCAAAACAGCTCTTTAAAAGCTTTTAGAAAGCTCAAATATTGTTCTTGTTCTAAAGTTAGTTTTCTTTATGTCAACTAATTGCCGAGGTAAAAACAACTCAATCCGCCAAACATAAAGACAATTTATGTTGAGCTTTAACATTCAAGTTTTTGGCAATCATTAAAAATAAATTAATTGAATTTGAAGTATAGTATATAAAGCTTTAAAATAACATATTTTAATTATTTGCATGGTCAATGAGGCGTACCATGGAATATAACCAAACACAGACACGTAGAGAAACTATCGTTTCTAAATATTTAAAGGTTCGTTCTTGCATTATGGCAATAAGGCAATAATTTTTAATTAATACCAGAAATTCCATATGTTTCGTGGGCCAACCAACCATTTTTTAAAGATTTTGTAAAAATACGATTAATGCCTGAAATTCTACATTTTTTCGGGCCATCACGTTTTTTCTGGATTTTAGAAGCTTTCGATTTATCGCAAGAAATTACATATTTATCTGTTGGCGTGACAAACGAGGTGCTAGACCACAGAAAAAGCGTAATATGCGGCAATAAAGTAGTTACGATTGCCGTAACAATTACATGTGACATGTGTAAAAAATAATTTAAAAAAGGAATATGTTTATGAGTGTAGGTCTAGGAAGAGCTGCCACACACAGTAGGCAAGGAAAACGTATAACAAGTGAAAATAAGCCAGAAAGGACTGCGTCAGTCCTTTCTGGCTTATTTTCACTTAATCCAATTTTACCAACAGCAATAATTAGAGTTTCAAGATAAAACGTCATGAACAAAATAGTTGTAGAGCCAACTAGGGAAATGACATTCCTTTGAATAGCCAGCAAAGTCGATGATGGCATCAAATTAGAAGTATATTTGTCCGAAAATCCACTATACGCAAATCTCACTGTCAGTCATAAGTTCAGCTGATATCGAACAAATATTTAGTAGGAAGACCAAAAGCAGAACATGGCAAAATCAATAGAACATTCTGCTAGGAGCAAATATTGTTTCGACATTCTAAGATCGGAAAACATTAAGAGTTTAAAAGGTCACGTTAGCGCCCAAAATACAATACTAAGCTGGATAATCATCAGGAAGCACAAAAAAAAATAACTCACTTCTAATCGAGCCATTTGCAGTCTGGATGGATTCAAAAATAGTTTTGGATTGGTTAACATGCAATCCTTGTACATGAAATACTTTTGTAGGAAACCAAACCTCGTAGTCTAAACTAGTCGTAGTCATTGGCGTCATGTACCAACAACGTCAAATCCAGCCAATTGCGCGTCAAGGAGTATAACAGTAGAATATCTACAAGATATCAAAACTTTGGCTTAGTGGCTACCGTAGCTTGAATAGTCTATCTGGCTCGAATAGTCTTCTAAGCATCAAAATAGGAGTGTATTGATGAGCACAAAATGTTCAAAAAAGATAACTGTGATCAAGCAGTCGACGGCCAAGACTAAATATGCAACATCATCAGAGATACAAAATGAGAGCACAGATGCATAAATTATCAGGGAATGCCATTACGAGTTGGATAACACGGTCAATTACAAGAGAAAAATGGTGCTATTTTATTTTGCATTTTGAAACGAAGCTGTCGAGATGGAGTGGCCATCTACAAAAATGAAATTCACCAAAAATGTACCACGGATATAACCTCCAGAACGTACACTATACGTACACTACATCTAACTCCGATACACCTTTTGTGCTCTGAAGAGCCATTATCACTTATCTCGTTGCTAATAAAATATTTTTATAGAAATAATAATCACAGAACTTCAAAAGCTCTGTGACATTTGAACGAAATTTAATTTAAACAATTGCTAAAATTTTAGAAATGGTATTAAAGCTTCAATTCCCAATTTTGTAACTAACGAGCTTTTTAACTAAATTTGAATGAATACTAATTTAAATAACTCAGAGCTTTTTTTAATAAAATATTATTTCAGTATTACAGATTAATTTTCCAAAGTTTAGATTTGTACAAAGCTTTTTGTGTAAAAAGATAAATAAAACTTATGTACTTCTTTCAATTGCATTAAAAGTTATATGTCTAAGCTTTAATGAATATAAAAAAAAAAATATATACATTTCTTTGAAAAGAAAATAACTTGGGAAAAACACGAGTATATAAGAGCTAAGAGCTTTACGCAAAATTATAGTTTCAAACGCTGTTATTAAATATTCTACATTTTTCATTACTATATGCAATGCTATTTTTAATTTTTAGTCTGAAAAAAGAACTAAATTAGATGTAAAGCTGACTTGAAAGCTTTTGTCCACATCCAAATAAATGTATTAAGAAACTGCCTAATTTATGTTATAATACATTTTCTCGTTTTACGATATTTGAGAATTTCTAAACCACAGCTTTCATATTTAAAATCAGTAGTTTTAAAAGCTCTCTACAAACAATTCAACAGAAATTAAAATTTTTTTTTATGAACAAAAATTTCCTGAACTATATTAAAGGAAAATATAAAGATTTCTTATAATTTATAAAAAAGCTCTAATGTAAAAAAATTAAGTCATAACAATTTTTGACAGTTTAATAGTTAGCTGTCACGTAAAATAAATAGATTACTTTTTTGCTTTTCCGTGTGGATTGTATAATTATTATTAACTGAAAAGCTTTTAACAGCCTCAATAAAAAATTAATAAGAAATTTTATTTTGAGCTTTTATATCAAATGTAAAATTAAAAGATCATTTAGATTTTCAATCCTACAAGTAAAACCTAAACTTAAGATACAAATAAGCTTTAGTTACAGCTTTCGGTAGTATTATCAAATTTCAACTGATTTTACTGGTCAACTAAAACTAATTTTCAAATATTTTTAAATATTATTTTAAACGACTCAAAGGTTTTTGTTAATAAAATAACAATTCAATATCAAAAATTAATTTTCCAAAGTTATTATACTGTATTAAAAATGTTTTTGCTTTACAATTTAAAAACTTAATTAAAGCTCTATTAAAGTCGTTTAGAATAATTTAAACTTCATAAACCAACTGTTATACTTTTTAAGTTTTTGGATTTTAGTTTTGCAAAAAACCACTACGAAATTTTGTTAAAGCTTTTACACAACAATTATTGTAATAAATAAAATTGGTTAAAGTTTGAGCTTTTCACATAATAATATCATAAACTACTGTTTAGATCAGAATTTTGAGGATTTTCTTATTTGATAAAATCTCTTTCATATAAAAGTGTAAAGCTTTTAAAAATATTATATTTTACAGTAAATATCATATATAGTACTTACACTTTTTGATTTGTACAAAGCTTTTTGTGTAAAAAGATAAATAAAACTTATGTACTTCTTTCAATTGCATTATAAGTTGTATGTATCTAAGCTTTAGTGAATATAAAAAAACACTATATACATTTCTTTGATATGAAAATAACTTGGGGAATACACGAGTATATAAGAGCTAAGAGTATATAACGCAAAATTACTATATTTTTCAATACTATAAGCAATGCTATTTTTAATTTTTAGTCTGAAAAAAGAACTAAATTAGATGAAAAGCTGACTTGAAAGCTTTTGTCCACATCCAAATAAATTTATTAAGTAACTGCCTAATTTATGTTATAATACATTTTCTCGTTTTGCGGTATTTAAGAATTCCTTAAACCAGAGCTTTCATATTTAAAATCAGTAGTTTTAAAAGATCTCTCCAAAAAATTCAACAGAATTTAACAGTTTTTTTTAATGAATAAAATTTTTTTGAACTATATTGACGGAAATATAAAGCTTTCTCATAATTTTCTAATGTAAAAAGATTAAATCAAACATTTTTGGAAGGTAAATATTTTTAACATGAAGCTTTCAAGTAAAATAATTAGATTGCATTTTTTACTTTTCCATGTGGGTAGTATAATTATTATTAATTGAAAAACTTTTACAGCCTCAATAAAAGATTATTGGAAACTTTTGTATTGAGCTTTTTATATAACTTTACTGGTCAACCGAAAAGCTTTTTTGAAATAAGCAAAAAAGCTTACAGTAAATTACTTTTTTATTAAATCTAAACAGAGTTTTACAACAAAATACAATTTATGAGTTTTTATTAAAATTTTTCGCTTTTAATGTTTCCACCGTAAAAGCTTATTTTGTATAAAAGTCGATTTATATTTTAAATTTCTCTTAAAGCATAAATTGTGCCAATTTAAACCATAAATTGTGTTAGTAAAATTTTATTTGACGTGAGCTTTTAGAGCTTTATTTTTAAATACAATTAATGTATTATATAACTTTATATGGTAAGATTTTAAAGTCTTGATTGGAACCTAAATTTTATTTTAAAAGTTTTTACTAATCCTAGGTTCAGAAAATGTGATTTAAAAGCTTTGATTGATTTAAATTTAGCTCTTGAGATAAATGTTTTTAAACCATAAAGCTTCATTTAAATCAAAAAAATTTACCCTTCAACAACTACAAATAAGAGTTTTGTCATTTAAAAAGGTCAAAAACAAATGCCTAATAATCAAATTAAAGTAGGACATTCCATTCGAACACTTTATCTCCAAGGATTTTCATCTTTAAAAAAAAATATTTTACCAACAAAAGCACCATAAACCAACTGAATGAAATTATGTTTTCTGCGTTTTATCGTCAATTCACTTTTTTATGTGATATCTTGTTGAAATGATTAATGTTTTATTTATTTTCATTCGGGAAAAAAGAGCTTTATCGTCTAAGTTAAGAAAATTTATTTTTTCTTATTTTTTTTGCAACTACAAGTTTCATTATGCTATATATAGATATAATGCTGAAAACAATACTTCATTTAAATGTTTGAATAGAATTGTTTTTCCTATGTTGAAAAGCTTTCACCTTAAAATTGTATCGAAATAAAAACAGTACGCTTTAGCGCATAAAATTTTAAAACAAATAGAATTTATTTTAATTAAGTACGATTTAAAATTTTATAGTTTTTTTTTATACATAAATTTAACTGTACTCTATACAGTTCTGTTTAAACAAAACTAGACGTTTGAATTTCATGTGAATCATACTAAAAATAAAAGTTTGTTATTTTAAGTATAGAAGAATGTAAGCTTTGCAGATTAAATCATCTGCAAAATAATGAAAAGATGAACTGCGCAAAAAGTAATATGTCCTAAAAAATAAACTTAACTTTTCTCATAATACTGTTGAGCTTTTACAAATATTTCACTTTTAGTCAATTTGACGCTTTAATGGTAAATCATAATAAAGTATGTTTATTTAAACTAAATTAGCAATGACGTGCTTTTTTTAATTTATATTTAAATTTTTTATATACGACGGAGCTTTCAAACTAATAATTTTATAAAGCACTTCAATTTTAGATTTAAATTTTAAAATACCTCCTTTCAAATATAAAAGCTCATAAATTAAGAAAAACGCAACATAAAACTAAAATAATAAATAAACAAAAGCTTTATCTTATTAGGGCAATACCAAACACACCACGTGACTTTTCAGAAACATTTAAAAACTGAAGAACTGACAGTGATCTTTTTAAGTTTAGTAATCAATTTTTTGTACAAGAAGCAGAAGAACTTTAATGTTATTTTTTATAGTCGACCATAACATAAAAGTGTACACGTAAAAACAAAATCTTATCAGAGAAATAGTACGTTTTCGCTCATAAAATTTATTTTAAAACAAACAAACATTTATTTTAGTACATCGGAGCTTAAAATTTTATAGTTTTCTATAAATAAATTTAACTGTGTTGGATGTAATTTTTTATTGATGGTGAAACTTAACTTTTGAATTATATATATGCGGCTTGTGTCTAAAAATATAAAGTTTATAAAAGTTTTACAGTGGAATTTAAATCAAAATATAGATATGATGCTCTGTGACTGTAATTTGATTAGTTAATCAACTAAGTAGCATCATTTATAATAAGCTTCCTCTTGAATTGACTTTTCATGAAACAGTTTGAACATTATGAAAAGCTTTTGGATTTTGAAATTTTAAAATGTAAAGTCAAATACGACAAAGCTTTTATTCGTAGACACAATATATTTTTAACTTATAAAGAAATCAGAGCTTTTACTTCAAAATTTTTTAAAACTATTATATCCTGCTGGTTTAACAGGTAAAATGGTAGTTTTATATCGTGACCATGAAGTTTTTTAAAGCTTTTATTCAAATTAATCCGTTATACGTGTTTCTTAAGTTTTTTATAGTTTCCAGTATTTCTATCAAAATGTGTAAGCTTTGCGATTTAAAATAGTTTGGTTATGTAGTTTTAAAACTAAAAGCTTTTGAACTGACCAAAACTTAATTTTATATTTGTAGGCCTGTACCCAAACGAGTTTTTTTTAAGCTTAAACCCTTCACTTATCTTGCAATTATTTAAGGTCTGCAATACAACAGAGCTCTTTAATTTGTTTAGGCAAAAGATGATTTTTCATATTTATTCTGATGTTTTTCAAAAAAAAATTCAACACTTTCCGGGCTTTTCATACTACTGTAATTTTTTTTTTGTGAAATTATAAAAATTGATATATCCTCGTCGCTTGCTGTTTTGTAAATAAGAATTGTGAGCTTTTAAGGTTTAATAATCGCATCTTCATAGTTTTAAATTAAAAATATTGAAAACTGTTAGATCCTGCTGGTTTAATAGATAAGAGCATTTTTTTTGTAAACCTGAAGTTTATTTATTTTTTATTTCAGCTCTCAGTCGAATTAATCCGTTAAACTTTTTTTTTTACTATTAAAGCTTACTCTTTAATCTAACGTTCATTCACAACTAGAATCTTTTGTAAACAATTGTTTTAAATTTAAAAAGCTCACTGTCGATTTGTAGTTCGAAATTTTCCTGAATACTCTCGAATTGTGTAACTAGTATTGCCAAAGAAGATAAAGTTTTTTAATACTGAATTATCTTTGTTATAGTATTTTAAGCAAAAATTGAAAGCTCCAAATTATGCTTTTCATATTTTAAGTATTTCTTGCAAAATGTGTAAATTTTCAGAATTAAAAGAGTGTATTTATATAGTTTTAAAACTAAAAGCTTCTACAGATCTCTTTTAAATTCGCTTAACATAGAAAAGCTTAAATTTAATTTGAACTGACTAAAATTCGATTTTACATTTTTAAGATTTAACCTAACCTAGTTTTTAAATTTAAACCCGCTACTAATCTTGCCGTTATTTAAGCTCTCCAATACAACAGAGCTTTTTACATTTTTAATTCGTAATAAATATTTCTTACAAATAAATATAAATTTACTAAAGCTTTAATCAGATAGAGCTTTAAAAAAACAGATTATCGAAAACAATTTAATATTAAAATATGTTTAAACACATTTTATTCTTTTCTTAATTCTTTGGAAATAAATAGCGTGAGCTTTTGTGTTTTAAAACTGAAACCATTAAAAATAGTTGATTTTTCTTATTTAACGTGAACAAGCTTGATCTAAGTTTAGTTACTGAAATTTAAATTTTACTATTTAAATTTTGTTAGACGCAGTATTTAGCTTTTCTATCTTTCATTTTACAAAGCTTTTTTGATTTAATTTGGAAAACCATCAAAATGGTTTTAAATCTATTTAGACCACAGCTTTAGATATTTCATAACTTTTAGACTAATCTAAAATATTTTATATATTTGAGAGCTTTTACATCATAAAAAGTTAGGTATGCTTCATTAACTAATCTGTTAAACGTGTTCTTGAGACTATTAAGGATTAATCTTTTTCAAATTGTTTTAAACTTAAAAGTTCACTGTAAGTTTTTAGTTTTAAATTCCGTTAAAACTCTCAAATTGTTTAATTAGTACTGCTCAAAGAAGATAAAGCTTTTAAAATTCTGAATCATCTTCTGTGCTTATTATAGTATTTCAAAAAAATCTAAAGCTCTAAATTATATTTTTCAGCATTTCTTGTAAAATATGTAAGCTTTCAGATTTAAAAGAGTGTATTTATGTAGTTTTTAATCTAAAAGCTTTTAAAGACTTATTTTAAACATGTTTACCAAAGAAAAGCTTCCATTTATTTTAAACTGAACAAAAATTAAATTTTAAGTATACGGCATAGACGTTTATTTCTTTAGGTAAAAAGATTGTTTTTCGATTAGTTTAAGTATTTTTTACAAATCTCAAAATATGAACTTGTTAAAGCTTTAATCAGTTACTGCTACAAAACAAAGCTTTTGGATCTTCGAAAACAATTTAATATAAAAATGTTCAAGCACTAGTTATACTTTTCTTAAGTCTTTAAATTTTTTGATAATAAATAAAGTGAGCTTTCGTGTTTTAAAACATCGTGTTTCAAAAGAGTTGCTTCTTCTTATTTAACGTAAACCAGCTTGATTTAAGTTTAGTTTACTGAAATTTAAATTTTACTACTTAAAGTTTGGTAAACATAGCATTCGATATCCGTTAAGTTTCCTTCAAAATTATGAAATGTAATCGCGATTTTGCGACTGAGCTTTTATGATTTAATAAAAGTTTAATTTTACATACATATCAAGACGGTTTTCAACATATTTAAACCGCAGCTTTACAACTTTCATAACTATTATACTAATTTAAAACATAATGTATTTGAGAAGTTTTCGATCATAAAAAGTTTTATATTTTTGTAGAAGCTTTTTGTATAATTACAATAGTTTTATTATAATTTAAAACATGTTTGAGTAGGTGTTAAATCGAATATTTAAGGATCAAATTAATTACCTTAATATTTTCCATTGAAAGGTTTTCATTACTTTAAGCTTTCAACCAAATACCAATACAAAAGCTTTTAAATTAAACTATTTAAAAATTGGACATATATACTACTTGCTATTTTAGTTTCGCAACAATAACCTTATCACAATTAAATAATTCAAAAGTGATGTATTGAGGTAGCCAAAAAACATGAAAGCTTTCCATTATATCAATTCACCAAAACTATAAAATTTCATATAAATGTCAGTCAAATTATTTTGAAATAGATCCATTTCCAAATACAATTATATATCGTTTCTAGATTGTTGTTGTTGCACTTGAAATCTACATTTTGAAATGTATATTTTGTACCTAAACTTTTTTTATTCATACTCAACTCGTTAACTTTTATAATTGTATTACAAAACTCAAACATAAATCCAATTTGAAAAAGTTTCAATCAATCAAGTTTTGTATTGTTTAGAAGAATAGATATATTTGAAGAAAACACACAAGCTTTAAACATTAAAGGTGAAAAAATATAACAAAAAAAATTTGTTTTTCATTTTCGGATAGTGAATACTATTACCTAACCAATCAGAAACGAGTTTTCGTACTAAATCGTGTAAAAGCTCAAAAAGCACGTCAAGTAAAAACAATATTTTCATTTTTGTTTGTGTAGCATTTTGCATTACACCAACGAAAAAATCGATCAAGGTAAAAATTTGCAAAAAAATAAAATCTTGGAAGGTAATCTAGGGATGGAAATGTTAATTGTTGCAAAGAAATTTTTTTCAATGGAAAAATCTTTTTTTTTTTTTTTTTTTAATGTAATATTAATGATGATATTTCATTGATTCTATGCAATATAATTAAAATGAATCAATAACTCCTCGTGGGAGTTATAAAACGAGCGAAATATAATAGCAACCGGATTTGTGATGATTGGTAAATTGAATCAATGGTTAATTGTTGGAAAAAATAAAAAAATAAAAATGAGAAAAGTTTGAGTTTTATCTCGATGCCTTATTTTTTGTGTATCTTTACTTTTTCATTCAAAGTATCGAAGACGTTAATTAAATTAAGTTTCAAAGCAATTTGTAATGAGATTTGCTTGAATGATTTATGCTTTTTGTTGAATTTTAGGTAGAAATTTGATTGACTTTTAATTAGGTGAAAAGCTATTTACCTTTAGGACTTTCTGTATCGATTTAGTTCGTGGGTAGTAAAATATAAAAAAAAATCCCATTATTTACACCAACAAACTCAACCATTAGTGAAAGCTCTTTTGATTAAAGTTGTAGATAATTTACAAATTTCTGAACTTTAATAAAGTTGACTTAATTGGTCTTAAAGTAAACTATAAAAAATACGACGAAGCTCATTTTTATACGTAAGTGAAATTGACCATAAGTAAAAATTGCAAGAGCTGCGTATAATTTATTTTACCTGTTAAAATATAATTTACAAACAAAGCTTTCAGAAAAAAACCTAATTTATGAAATTTGTACGTTATAAGCAAATTAAGCATTTTTTATAAAAAAAAAATTGCTTTTCCACGGCTTAATAAGTCAAATATTTCAATAAACGAAACTTTTAGAAAAATTTCACAAAACGATAATTATTTTTTAAATTAATGAAAAAATGTATTATTTAATCAACTATCTACACAAACACTATTTGTTAACGTGTGATAAAATATTAGTATGTTATTTTAAGTAAAAGCTCTCAAAGGAATTTATAACTAGCTACTGAAAAAGAAAATTATCATAGTAACAGATGAATAAGTTTATTTATTGTCAACATCGGTTGAAAAAGAAGATTAAATATAAAATTCAGAGTCGGAAACCTAGCGATAGGGGAATGACTATTCCTCGAAACGTTCAGTAAAGTTTCATCATTGCTCCATTGAAAAATTTAAATATTTTCTTAATTTATGTACATATACTTATATATCTATGTATTTAGGAACTTTTAAAAATTCAAAAAAGAAATTTTCAGAAAGCTTTTAATATAAAGATTTTAAGAACAGTTTTAAACTAAAATTTATGAAAGCTCCAATTTACGTTATTAACTAAATAAAAGCAAAGTTTATATTAAAGTTTCTGTTTGATTACAACACACATTTGCAAAGCTTTCATAAACTTTAGTTAAGTAATCACTTTAAAAGCTTGAGCTATATTCTTATATTAGGTTTTAAGTTTCCAGAAAATTGAAATCTATTTTGGTTATTAAAGTTTAAAAAGCTCTCAACGCAAGAAACGTTAAAACAGTTGTACAAAGTTTCTTTTCAGTCTGACTCTTTTGATGCATCGATTTCGTCTCGACCTAAAAAAAATAGTCAGTTGGTGATATTTCGTTAAAGCGAATTTTTAGAGACAGCCAGTGAAAGTGTTTGGAGATAGGTAACAACGAGACACAATATTACGTACGAAGTTATTTAAAGGATTACGAAACCACCCAACTAATATACATATTATCACTCAAAATTCCATCATATAAACTGAGGTGCTCGCAATTGTAAATTGCTGACAAAATGTCGCCTGAATCTGCTCAGATTACAGTTTATTGATTTAAACCGCAGGGTGGTGTTCTTCATCATTTGGGCAAAGAACAAAAATCAGAACTTTGTGATCAATGCGTTTTCAAAATTTGTACGGCTGGACCTAACGAAGGTGGTCAGCAGAGGCAAATTCCAAGGTTAATTTTTTTAATCATGCAGAAACTGGATGGAGACACACGAAAGCAATGGGTAGTTAAAACGAGGTCTTTCAAAATACAAGCATTTACTACGCACCAGTTACGGATGTCTATTCAACAACCAACTGTAATGCAAAGCCGTGTTTTAAATGCAAAGATCCATATAAACGATTTTTGAACACCAATATCGCGATATTGATATATTTTAGGAGCAACTCAATTCTTTAAAACTTTAAAATATGGGCAGCTTACAGGACACAACGACCTCATTGCACAGAACATGGCATTTTGATGGATTGTTTACGCAAGTTTTAAAAACTGGAAAGCTACCTTCCAGCCCAATATTGACTTTTTTACTACTCACGCCAGGGATTCTTTGTTGTCGGTTTATCGTGAGACTTCCCTTTGTTAAAGATACTAAACGAAGGAAAATATGCCAATTGGAACATCGGCTATCTCTTTTCCAACAATCCGAAGCATCCCGTCTATACGATAATTTAGGATGGCTTAGTCTAAACAATTAACCATCGAGATGAAAGGTTTACATCTCAAATCGAACCGAAAACATCATCTTACATGGATAAATCGGCAATCCAAACTCACGTTCGAAGAAATATTCACAACCATGTTATGTCAGATCAATGCAATCTTAAATTCAAGACCACTCACACCGGTAACAGAATACTGTGACAATGTGTTTGCATTATACGTCAGCTCATTTCTTGATCGCCATTCTGCTATTATCAGTTCCGGAGATCGATAACACGAACGTTCTGATAACCACTTAACAGAGTGGAACGAACTCCAAAAACGAGTAAAACTATTCTGGAAGCGATAAACAATAGATTACCAGCAGCAGAGTGAGTGGAAAGTACATGCAGTATTTGTATAGGTGTAATTTTACACTAGAGGTTAGACTTAGACAACAAATTGAGTTTTGTATTCTTCTACAGCAAGAAAACATTAAAAAATAGAGCAGTTATGAACTAGAGGTAATGGCAATCGTTACGGCGATTTACAAATTTAGGGTGTTCTTTCTCGGTTTACACATTGTAATATACTGCCTTTCAAAATTGCGAGATTATAACCGGTGGTGCAAGCGAGCTTAATATTACAAAATATTACCTAATATTGTGAGTATGAAATGTATTAAGGTAGTCCAAAAATGCAAGTAAAATATTCAATGTTAATGTAAATGTCAAGGTAAAATGACCAAAACAATGAATTAATCAATTAATTCTTCAACTCAAAAATTTTCGAAACTGCATTATTTTGGAGCATCTGATGATGACGAATGATGAGGAAATAAAGATAATGTAAAAGCTCACATTTTAATTTAAAAAAAAAACTAAACAACTTTACGCATAAAAGCTTTTGAAAGAAAATACCTTAAAAATTTTCGATTTTTTGTGTTGATTGATTTCGGCTTTTAATTATTTTATTGTTCTAGAAGTTGAAACAAGACACAGGATGAAACTTTCAAAATTTTGATTACAAAATTGAATCACTTTTTAATTTAAGTTTTCATATTTAAGCTTTCAATAGTTTATCTAAGAAAAAAGCTAGTTCTAAAATATAATAAATATAATAAAGCTTTTAAAGTAGTTAGTGCAGCTTTTAAAGTAGTAGTAAGTAAGCTTTTTTAAACTTTTTCGTATGGCCACTATTAAAGTTTAATTATTTTCATTATTTTTTTTACATTTCAAATTATAAAAATCATACAGTTAACAAAAGTTTAAAAAGCTTCTAAATATAAGCTTTTTAAAATTTAAATTAAACATTTTAACGGAATTCCTCTTTTCAGTAAAAAAAACCATTTTTAAACCATCGATCAAACAAATGACCATGAATTAATTTTAAAATAAAGCTTTCAATTTAGTAATATATCAAAATTGATACATTATGTTGTAAACAATTTCGATCCAATCAAAAAAATATGAATGTAGAATTGCATGAATGTAGAAGATTGTTAAATTTATAAATTTATAATTCGTCTAAGATACAAACGAGTCTATAATATTTATTTAGAAAGTATATTAAAAAAGCTTAAAAAATATTTGTTTTTAAACCATCGATCAAACAAATGACCATGAATTAATTTTAAAATAAAGCTTTCAATTTAGTAATATATCAAAATTGATACATTATGTTGTAAACAATTTCGATCCAATCAAAAAAATATGAATGTAGAATTGCATGAATGTAGAAGATTGTTAAATTTATAAATTTATAATTCGTCTAAGAAACAAACGAGTCTATAATATTTATTTAGAAAGTATATTAAAAAAGCTTAAAAAATATTTGTTTTTTTTTTGTATATGAAATCTGAGCTTTATATTTTTAAATTGTTATTATTAGAGATAAACCACTTGGGAAATGTATATACTAATAAATAAAATATCGTTTCGATGTTGTATGTGCTTTTGATGATTTTTACAAAATATATCACAAAAAAGCTATCAACAAGTGTTTTTCTATTGTTTTTGTTTGTTTAAAAATAAAATAATAATAATATTGACAAGCTTTTGATGATGATATATGCCATATGGTCGCGCAGCGTAAAGAAAAATCAACATCAATTTATTTATGCTTCCTGTACGTATATATTGTCGGATATAAATTTTATGCTTTTTTATTTTAAAACCCAAAAAAGCTCTTTTTTAATCTGAAAACCCAATTTTTTCGTCCAAAAAAACAATGTTGAATACTCTGTCATCATGATGTGGAAATTTTTTTGTCAGAAATTTGACCATTACATATCTACTGTACTTTATACACGTTGCAAGTCAATGATTCGCAAAAAAAAATATTTTTTTTGTTATTTCCTTCCTTCATCGCCGAGGAGTTAAAGGGTAGCAGGGTGAATTATGTTTTTACGACAGCATCGTCGATTTTCACTATTATATCCGTACATGATGGTATTTTATGACTCAGAATGGCCATAAATGATTATTATAGTACGAACATAATATAATTAATGATGCGGAGAGTTGTACAGAAATACCACACATACAAAAAAAAAAATAAAATTAAAAATCTATCTCGTGTATGAGTATTTCATATACGTATATCCAAAACAATGTGGTACACGAGTATATGAAAAGTTGTATAAGACAGACTCATTTTCATATTTTTTTGCAATATTCCTAATGAACTTTTAAAAGAGGCTTATATTTATAATTAAATGCAGATTCTTTTTTAAACTTTTCTAATTAAAGTGACTAAGAGGCGGAAAAATAAATGAATAAATTTATTTCGCAAACTCGAAAATGGTGGAATTATTTTTTTTTTCGCGAATTTTTGTTTTTTTTTCTGTACGCGAATTGATACTTGATTTTTTTGGTTGCATGGATTCGCCCGTCTTGGCCAAATAGATGACCATCATATTGCCGACTCGTTTGCTTCTTCAAATAAGCAAAAGAGATGACACTGATAATTTTACAACTGTTAAGAATTAAATGTAAATTTTAAGTTTAATTTTAAGGGTCACACATCACAAACTCTTTTAGTAAGTTGATTCATTAGAATCAATTTCACGTCTATCACATGGTAAAATATACTTTAAGCAACATTTTCGAAATTCTCACTCACGAGATAGTAATGGTCGCTATTGCGTTAAGTTGCCTTTAAAGAACAATAAATAAATTAGGGGATTCATTACAAACAGCAATGCGTATAAGGTTTCAATATCTGGAAACCAAGTTGTGTTCAAACCCCGATTTGAAATCACAGTATATAAATTTTAAAACGGAGTATTGTGAACTGGGACACATGAAGGCGTCAACAAGAAGGGGTGAAACTAGATCTAATGAGGAATTGTTATGCCACATCATGCGATGTTCAAACTTGAGTTGTCAAGCACCAAACATTGTGTCGTTTTTGACGCTTCGGCAAAAACTTTATCGGATATATTGGTAAATGACGTGTTATGTGCAAGATTATAGTGGTGCAGTCTGATCTTTGTATAGTTATGTTATGCGATAAAAGGGTTTATTTATTACAACTGATATACAAAAAATGTTTTAAAATAAAATTTTGTCGCGCTGAATTCCAAGAGAGATTCCTTAAAATAGTAGGATCCACTATTATCCTTAGCACTTTACATTGTACGCGTATAAATGTTGATTCAAAAGCTATGGATTTTAAAATTTATTTGGGATGACCAGCTGCCAGAAGAAATACAGAAATTATGGAAACAGTTTTGTGATGAATAGCCGAATTTAAATAGGCCGAGCTTTGGATAGATGTATTCTAATAACCTGTGATTTGGAATGGAAATCCATAGATTCATGGATGCCTTTAACGCCACTTTTGGTGCTTGCATTTATTTGAGATGAATTGATGAGTCAAAAAATATTAGTACAAAATTAGTTTGCAGCAAATCGAGAGTTGCACCACTGAAGGTTATTGAAGCGCTGAGATAAAATCAGAAAAGTGTGACGTTTTGGTCTGATTCTACAATTGATTTACAGTGGCTTAAAATTCAGCCTTGTATGTTGGAAGATTGAGGACAGTAAGGGCTGTACATTTAGAGATAATTGAGAATGCAACATCTGATACTTTCATTGCATGCCTGAAGCGATTTTTTATTAAACGAGGTCACAGTCCTCATTTGTGGAGTGATAATGGAATGAATTTCACTGGCGCCAATAACAAGCTTAGTAAAATGTTTTATGTTTTTAAAGGAGTGAGTAGCGATATTAAACGTACTGGAAAGGCGATGAGATGGGAGTCAAGAACAAAAACATAGCTGTTAGGCCTTTTCTCGAATCTATTCAATTATCATCTTGATTTTGAAGCAAAATACACTTCAAAGAAAAATATTATTTTAGTAACTATGACTCGAAAAATAGCAATCATTAAAACGAAAATAACCTAAGACGATAGATGGGGTTAAAAATGTGACAGAAATTGACCCTTTCAGTGCTCAAAAGGGTGTATTATTCTTCTACCGAAATATTAAATATTGATGTCATTAATTTCAACCTTCCGACTGTGGCTGCTACCTTAATTTTTCAATAACTCTATGTCTGCGACGAGAAAATGGACATAGCTTAGCAATAACTGTCAAAATAATCATCAGTTGTTTAAATAAACTCAATGCTATTTATTTTGATTTAAAATCAATAATCTGGCTTCATCGTATTCGATCCCGAGCTTGCTCTTCGTTTTGTTTTAAACTACTCGAAGAAGACAAGTCGTTCTCTACTCCCAAGCAGTCGATGTAACGCATACAAAGCGTGGTTGCCGGTGACAAGACGTGATTTTATATCCTCTCCTACCCAATTATCCTAGGGACAAGTGACCTTGAAATATCGGACATTTTTCGCTCCTTAAAATCTGTGGCCACCACTGTTAAGGTCCATTGGATCTTGGTCTCTAAGACCAGTGATCATATATTTTCTTTTAGACTCATTGATGTTGAAACTAACGGAAGCTGAGAATATTACAAGTGGATCCAGTAGTTCTTTAACACCGTTGCCATTCAATCCAATTACACAGGTAGCATCTGTATATCTTAGAACATGGTTGGACTACCGATACAAGATGTTGTGGTGCTTCGCTTTTACGAAAGATGAATTCTAGCATGAGATAACGGGGGTTAATAAAAGTAACGGGGCAGAGCATCTCTTTGCCGAACACCAGAGCATATTGCAAACATTTCTGATAGCTTGTTTATGACTTGATTAGTGACTGATCTATTAGCCTGAAATCTTGCTTAGAAGTCACCTACAATTGTCTGCGCTAGAGAGAAATTTGTCTGCTGTGCAAATGAAAGCTAAACCGCGATAGTTTTCGTATTTTGGGTGATCTCCTTTTTTAACGATAGGGCATAATGCTGCCACTTTTCATTCATCAAATAAAATTTTGCTTTGCCATACTAATCAAATAAGGCCTAAAAGATAGTTCCACAAAGTATCCCCTCCGAATATAAAGAGGTTGTAATAAAAGCAATCAACCCTAAGGGTTTAACCGATGTTTACACCGAGGTTTCCATCCTGGTCCCGCATGGCGATAGACTCAAGTCTAAAGGTATTGGTCAGTCCGGTAATTTCTTTAAACAAGTTACGAGAACAGTTATCATTGCTGAGCTTATGGTACATAAGACTACAGTCTTCCACCATTCACTCTTTTTCCTTCTACAAATTCGATTGGCAATTCTCCTAGCAAGGACCGCTTTGTTCTTCCGTGCGATTGTAAAAAGTATTCGCACTTTTTTATATAGGCTTTATTCTGTTGCTTGACAGCGAGACAACACTCCTCATCAAACCAAACATTTTTGGATATAATTTTTTACCATACCTAGAGTCACCTGGGCAGCACTGACAACCAAAGTTTTCAATACCTCCTATAGAGCGTTCACATCATCAGGACGGTGGTTGGTTTCCACAATGCTACTGCTTACAAGATTATGCAGTAACAAACAACCTTGAATTTGAGCCAGTTAATCTCAATTGTGACGGTGGGAAATCGATTACAGTCAAGGTCAAATGTGAATCTTTCTGGGAGTTTACATTCACTGTCAGCTGTCAGCATTCCGAAATTCTTTTGATAACTGCGTTTTGTTTATTTTCTTAGACGATACTAACTGTCTCTTTCATTCAGATGTTGTGATCTAATTCACTATCTCAGAAAATATAATGGGGTTAAATAGTCCAAATAATAAAATTGGTGCAAGCCCTGATGAGATTCTTCCATTTATCTTGAGTAAATTAGCGGACATTTTGGCGAAAGCATTGCTTTATTTGTGTAGTCAAGTCAGTCGTGCGGGGAATTTTCTGATAAATGGAAAAATTATTTTTAATTCCCATATTCGAATCAGGTATAGAAGGAAGATGTAGCGACTCATAAATTTGCGGTTCGAAGTAAAAAATAATTGGCGCCCAAGATGGGGCATTTTGTGATTTTTTTGACGATTAATTCCGATTATTATCGCATAATTTCTTTAAATACCTATGTCAATAAATCAAGTATCAATAAATAATTTTCCAATCGATAAAATAAATCCACCACATTACGATTTATATATTTAAGATATATGGAAAAGTGAAAACACATTCTCTTAAAAATAAAAAATTAAAATTAAATATTTTCCTTCAGGCAAAAAATTATTTTTAAATATGTGTATTATATAAAAAAAAAATTAAATTATCATAAAAAATTCATTTTTATATTATTTGTGTATTTATATCGATCATAATGCCATCTATTAGAATTATTTTTAATTAATTGTTGAACAAAATGGATAATATTATAAATAAAATTTAAAGTTAAGCGAATTAATTATATAATAAACAAAAATATATATTATGTTTTGGATTGAAATTTTTTAAAGCAAGAGAAAAGTGTGAAAATTTATTTAAAGTGATAGAGTTTTTAGAAAAAAGAACATAAAAAACATACAACAAAAGCAGATTTAAGTTTTTTTTTTTTTGTTTTATTTTTTTTAGGTTAGAAGAAAGCAGTTAGTTAATTAATTTTGTTTTAGTTTTATTAATTATTATAATAGTTAGTTGTTTTTTTTTTTTTGAGTTGTATTACACATAAAGTACACTATTGTGGTTGTTGTTGTTTTATTTGTTTACCTGTACATTTAATGCCTTGATGAAAGAGACCATATAATAGTGAACCACAATGGTCGCAAAACGTTGGACTTGCATATGTGCACAATTTAAATTCATGCCTGGTTCGGGTATCCTTTAAAACACATATATATTTATATAAAGATTGATTTTTACGTTTTAAAATTTTTTTTTTAGCACAATTTTAAATTTGGAAAAATTGCGATTATTTACAAAATTTGAATACAATGTTCTGTGTTTGTATTTTTGTTGGTGTTATAAATGTATTATGGAATTAGTGTATTAGATAAAAATTAAAAATTTAAAATTATTAGATAATTTTGTTTAATTTATATAAATTGGCCAATTAATTAGACCAATATATTATTTGGTCTCGTATAATTTTGCAAAATATATTCAGAAAATTATAATGTGTAAGGCAAAATTGTGTTGTGTTGTACTAAAACACGCCGCTTATTGGTGATGTTTGATATGGTCACCAATAAATTGTATACATTGTTTTTCTTCATTTTTATTTTATGATTTAAAATTATTATACCAAATATATGTTAAATGGCAGCTATGATTTTTTGGCGCCCACTATGGGGTTTTACTATAGAAAAGTTGTATATTATCATAAACTAAGAAATATATAGACATTGCACATCAGAAAATTGAAAAAGCAGCAATAACATTATAAAATTATTAAGATCCTAAAATTAAACAGAATTTGACTGAACAATGAAAGCGTTGTATTACTAACAGCCAGCTATCTACATAAAAGGTTATTTGTAAACGAAACGCATAGATTTTCTTTTGCATCATGGTACCACAGTTTATCAATCAAACTAGGCGTCATCTTTAATGCTTTCAAATTAGTTCATTCGAACTACCATTGAACGCGACAGTATGAAAATAGCTCGCATTTTCAATACATTGGGATTGGCCTTTGCAGAAACTTTTCATGCAGTAGATAATAAATTTGAAGCAATACTAGGAACGATCATTGCTACAAGAGCTATTCCAACGGTTGCAAAAAGTACGAGTCGATCTGCAATTACTAAACGAGATGCAACTACACCGCCATCTTTTGCTACCTAGGTCTAGCTAGGCACACTAGGTGTTTTCTGCAAGAAACTCAATTATCAAAAGGAAAATTGCACAAACTAGAAGGAATGGCTTGCAAAAAAGAATAGAGTTAACACCATACTGATGGCAAATCAACTGATAATCTGAATAAGATCCAAGATTCGGAGTTCTTATTTTTGATTGGTAACAAACCAAAGAAGGGATGGATCATCGACTCAGCCACTACGAAACACGTTGTCAGCAAAAAAGAATATTAAACTGAAATTGATGAATCATATAAAAGTTCAGTCGAGCTGGCAAATGGTGGATCAGTGAACATTTATGGAATAGGTAACGCCAATTTGACATTTTTAGACAAAAGTGGATGCATTTGTAAAGTAAAAGCAACCAATGTGCTGCATATGCATCAAAATTGGTTGAAAATATACTTTCTGTCAGACGGTTGGTAAAAAACGAAATCTGACAAAATGGTCAACGAATCGGTGTGGCTGATATAGTTAATGAATTGTATGTGTTGCGTCAACCAGATTCCAGACCAGATGCAAACATGAATGGCATTGAAAAATGGGGTATCGTGATCACTGCGACGCTATAACGGCATTTCTTAATATTAAGTTAAAAGAAAATTTACATAACACAGCCAGGCGGTTTTGACGATAACAGTCCAAAGGTATGCTTTTTGAACAGAGCTATAACGATTCTTGCCTAAGTAAGTTGCCAGTTGATTTTGCTATATAATTGTCGAAGTGGATGCCTTAATTGGGCAGGTTTGACAAAAAAGCAAATAACAGATATTGAAAACATTTTTAAGCAACATTTTGCGATGCAAGATTTATGGGACCAATAAATTAATATTTGGGCAAATACAAAAGATATTGATGAGAATTTTCGAACCAATCAATGAGCATACATCATGAAAATTGCATCAGATTTCGGTGATTCGGTGCAAAAACACCAATAGATACCAATTACGGAAAGTCAGACTCGACACAACCATTGGAAAATAATAAGTAATATCGAGCACTGATTGGACGATTTTTGTATTTATCAGTGATCTGATATTTTGGCCAGTGTTAGTATGTTGGCTCAAAAAGTCTCACGGCCGAGTATAGAAGATTGGAATCAACTCAAGCGTGTTGTGAATTATTTGAAGGCAACACATCAACCACGTCTTGTTGCGTTGATTGTTTTTTTATTTGTTCAACTATATAACAGATATGACTAGCACAATAATATAATATCGCTTTGCCTCATTTTTTTTTAACCTTCATCACTTTATATGCAATGTCTATATATAATTCGTTTATGATATTTTTTTTTCTGATTCAGAAGTTATTGAGAGAACCTTTCCTCCCGTTATATTATGGACACCAAGAGATTGTCAATTTAAATGTTGATCTTAGAATTAACACCAGTATTTGTTTCAACATTTCACATCTTTAGTTGTATAGTTCTCTTTTTGAAACCATATTTTGACGCCCACGATGGGGTTTTTATTGTAATTATATGTTGGCACCCAGCTTGGAGCATATTTAATTAACGTCATTTCTAACCAAATTTTCACCTTAAAATAATGTAATTTAGCTTTCTGTCCGTTTCTATAAAGTGTATTCAGCAAAAAACTACATATTGAACTAGTTAATCAGCATATTTGTCTATAGTTAAAAACTGTAACATGCGCATTCTTATAACTAAATCTAAACATCAAAATATTATTAGATTGTGCCATCTCACAATACATTTTCTGAATACATTTTTTATTGTTGTTATTTTCTAATTAAATATTTTTTAGTGTTATACCCACTAAAACCCACAAAAATTTCCCACAGCTACATAAAAAAAAAAAATTATAAAAAAATTGTGTGAATTTTTTCTAAACAAAAATAAAACAAAATTATAAACAAACCAAACGTAAAAGACAAATAAATAAAATGGCGGAAATTTAGTTTCAAAATCAAATAAAAACAAAAAAATTCGGTAAAAATTTAACGAAATAAAAAATGTATAGAAACCAATGGTAATTCACGATTTTTTCGGGGCTTAAACGGAAATTTAAAAGTTCCCTTAAAAAATGTATTCCAATACTCTTCCTACGAATTAAATAAATAAAAACAAAATAAAATTAAATAAAAAATTAAACATAAAAATTATAAATTCACACAATAATTAATTTTATATATAAATTATAATTAATATTTTATTATTCGTATACATGTATATAGAAGTGGTCGAAATTGTGCACACTATAATGTAATTTTAATTTATATAATTACGAACACCGTCATTATTTAATTAATTTTTAATTAAAAAATTAAAAAATTGTATACAGTATTAAATCAATAATATATAGCAACATTCAAATTTAATAAACATTTAAATTAAAACATTAACCTTAAAATAATTAAATTAAAAAAAAAAAGTTAATTAATTAAAGCTCGAATTTTTTAAAATTGTTTGTAAAGTTTATTGCTAGAAAAATCGACGAATTTATATAATTTTTACTACCACCATCCACCTAAAATGGTGATTAATTAACGGCAATTAATTTTTTTTCATGTTATTGTTGTTTTTCCAAAGTGTTTTCATTTTTATTTTTGTTTTGCGCGTTATGTTAATAATATAAATATGCGGGAGGACCAAAAGTTTTGTTGTCGCCATGGGTAACTCAGAAATTTTTCCAGCTCGTTATTTTAAATGTAGTGAGAGGTAAAATCATTTTATGATTAATTAGTGGCATCGTTTAAAAAATTATTTGGTGTGGTTTAGTAATATTTTAAGTATTTTATACCAAATTAATCAGCAGGTGAAATATTGTTATGGCCTCTCCGGTATAATGTTAAAAGGTCGGAAACAAATATTTTTGGGTGGTATATTGATAAATTGTTGCAGTGAAATATAACCGACTAAAATATGTAAAAACAGTTTTAAGATGAGTAGGAAAAACGTAATTACAAACATCAAAAATGGAATATTACTTCGAACTTCTCAGTAGACACACTCAGTGTTTACAACTTTGGCGCCCAATGTGGGGTTACTTATTATTTTACACAATGGCTAAATTCAGATAAAATAATTGTCTTAAAAAAGACAGAATTTTTAATTGAAAACGATCATGCCCAATAAAAGTTATAATCTAACCAAAATTGAGCTACTTTATCTTCATTTAATGGTAGAATAATTAAAATGTCTAACCCCATAAATCTACTGCAAAGGTCAAAAATTGAACAACTGACACAATTTTAAGTTTTATTATTTTTTAATTTTAATTTTTATGAAATTAAATAGAAACTAAAAGTGGCTCAATTTTCTTGACCAAGTTAATCAGTTAAATGGTGTTTAGGTATGATATCAAAAGGTATGATACTTCAAAATTTGTAAAGAAATACATATTACAAACATGAGAAGTACAATTTTACTTTAAACTGCTCAATAAACCAGAGATTACAAAAATGGCGCTCAATGTGGGGTTACCTAATATTTTACATAATAATTGGTTGTTTTGAATGTCGAATGATTTTTAAACACAAACCCATAAATAACAACTTTTAACTATTTATTCTTTCATTTAGTTAAAAATTGAGCAAAAAAATTAACCGTTGCAGTTATCAGGCTCCTTAGCTTTTGAACTTTTCAGTTAAAAACTAAAAGTAGCTCAAATTAATTAATTGATTAAAAATGACATAATTTAAATGTAGCTCAAAATGAAAATGACATATTTTTGGAAACCCTAAACATCTTGTGGTAGATCGTGGACAACTTTTACATTTAGCTGCATTTAGGGAATAGGAAAACATTTTAAACTGATCGACACAGGAAGTGACTTAACACGGTTACCAAATCAAGTCATATTATTTTCACCATTAAAATGATGGTACCAAGTAGTAATATTTTATTGTCAAAAGCTATGTTTACCGGAGAGGATATAAAACAGATAACATAATTATTAGAAAAATAGGGTGTCAAGAAAATTGGGAACTTTGTATCCTATTAACATGAGTAATATTGAAAATGTAAAACACTTTACACTTTATTTATATTGTTAAAAAATTGAGCATCTGATTAAAAATTACTTTAAAAAAACAACTTTTTTTGTGAAATTAAATAAAAATAAAAGTAGCTCAATTTAATTAATTTGAAAATAATTTTGTTTATAAAGACCCTTGAAAAGGAAAAAGTGACAAAAGTATCTTGCGTAGAAAATGTCTTTTTATAACTTATAGTGACAAAAATCTTAGTTGAGTGTAACAAGTTGCTCAATTTATTTTTTATCATCACCGCTTTTATATTACACAATTTCAGAAATTTGAAATGAATCCACATAAACTTTACGCGACATAAATATAAAAAAAAACTTTTCGGAAAAACAACAAAACAACTTTAATAATTTAATATTGCAAACAAAAAACTAAATTATCTCTATTATTTCTCTATTATGTGCCGTAAAATGAAATAAAAAAATTTTAGAAAACTAAAGTTAATTATATTTTTTATAGTATATGATAAATAGTACACGTAGAATATAACTGTTTGTTTATAGTAAATAAATATAAATATATTTTTATAACTAGAAACGCTAAAGCCATGCCCTAAAAAAAGTATTCGTTAAAAATACGTTAAAAAAAAATTT
The DNA here is from genome assembly GCA_963556175.1 of Tipula confusa. Lineage (NCBI taxonomy): Eukaryota > Metazoa > Arthropoda > Insecta > Diptera > Tipulidae > Tipula > Tipula confusa. Next base: position 28,917,789 of record OY744476.1, read on the forward strand.
CCAAAAAATTTTCCTCTCCTCATCTCGATTAAACGTAAATTTTTATAATAAAATAAATCAATAAATTATATTTAAAATTATAAAATTATAAATTAAAAATATATAAAGCTTAAAAATATTTTTTATTTTATTCGGAAAAAAATAGTTTACTACTTACATCCGAATCGGCACCTTTATCAGCTCCCGGACATTTAAATGTTACATATTCATGGCATCTTTTGTGTACAACAAATGAACAAACTGCGTGAAAAATAATTTAAATTGTTAGTCAATATTCATACGAATGCGGATCGTATTCAGTCGACCAAAACCGATTACCTTGGCATTGGAAGCCTTGTTTGCCAAAACCCCTAGAAATAAACAAAAAGTAAATTGTATAATTAAACGTTAATAAATATTTTAGTACATGTACTAAATATGTAATAATTACAATACTACTGAAATGGCTTATCAATATTAATAAATACGGAAACCTATTTTTAGTACTTGTACTAAATGTACAACCACTTATTCGTTTTTTTTCTTGGTTTAAACGTTAAAGATAACTTAAACTCAAATTGATAATTCTTTGATTATGCACCAGGACTGTGGTTAATCAAATGAACAGTTATTGTATTTTTTAAATAATGAGCAACATTCAGTTAAAAGAGGGTTTTTTCGTATAAAAAAGTTCCAATCTTTGATGTTAACTAATTCTTTAAACTTAAAATAGACTTAAGTATCAAAATATTTTAAAACATTTGAGCAACTAAAATTTAGTGAATTATTACTTCTTGTGGATTGAAAACTAAACTAATTAAAAACTGTAACAAATTTTAAAAAGTTAAATTTTTAATGGCCTAAAAATTTGAGCAATTTATTTTTTAAAGTATCTTATTATTGAGCAACATTTCAATTTATTATTTATTGTTCTGACATTTTTTCACCATCGTAGAAAAATGGTAATGCACGTAAAAATCGTTTGACAAAAAAAATATATTGAGCAACTTTTATACTGTGGGTTGCAAACGATTTTAATATTAAATAATTTTAAAGTTTCTGTCACAATATTTTGTTAACCGTTATAAATGAATTTTATGGTTATGCCCCCATAAAAAACGCCTATAACCTTTAAACGCGAGTCTTATTCGACTTATTTTTTTATGCCATTTCTAAAAATGTCTCAATTAAAATAGACGACAAAAACGTTTTTGTTTTACTCTATTTTATTTCGCTTTTGTCTATATCATATCTAGATAAATACTCGTAATAATGAAACAAATTGAAATATTTTATCTCTATTGTTATATCTGATTAAAATTTAATTAAAAAAAAAATTTGAAATTAATTGCAAACAATCGAAAATGCGAAGCAAAATAATTTTGGATTTGCTATTTTATTGTCGGTGAAAATTTTGTAATTCATTTTTATGATAGGTGGATGATACTTTGAAAATATTAATTTTTTTTTATTAAATAAAATGCAACCTATTAATTTCTCTTTCCACTCGCGGGATTCAGTGGTGAGGTAGGCGATAGAAAATGGAAAATTATTACAAAATCATGCAACTATAAATGCATGACTACAATATAATGGATGAAACGTGACCAAAAAAACAACAACGAATTTATTTTTGTTCTAATTATTTGTCAAATTTTCCGCACCGACATCACACACATTTGCGCTAAATGATTTTATTTAATTTATAATTTTATTTTTTATTTTTCGCTAAAATATTAATATTTTCCAATTTGTGATAGAATCGATTTTAGTTTGAAATGATCAATTAAAATTTTTACTCTTTATTTTATGGTTTTCAATTTGATATAATTGAGATCAACTGATTTAATTGAATGGCATCTGTTACATTTTAATTGGTTAGGATTGTTTAAATCAAACTTCAGATTATAAAATATAACAACGACACATGATATCATAGTAATTTGAAGTAAGATATCGATAATTAAGGAACAACATTACTAATAAATATCTCTGGTGGACTAATTAGTTGCTCAATATGTAATTAAATATAATTTTAAACTATAAATCAAACTCTAGTCAAAACCATCATTCATAGATATTTTATATTACTGTTTTTTTGGTTCGTATAATTTGAGCCACTTTTACAAAGTACCTAACGTGTTACAAGGTGTTATTAAGTTCCCTTCTTTATTAAGTATAACATTAATACTTGAATTTAATATATTAATATATTAAACAAAAATATATGAGAAATATACTTCAAAATTAAAATAAATCTAATTTAGAATAAAACTTTACAACTAGTAATAAAGATTCACTAAAAGTTATATATAAGGAACTTTTAAAGCATTCAGGGGAATTTTCCAATTTATTACCAAACCAAATGTACCATCTCTGACGGACGCTTCAATAATCACATTTTTTAGAAAAAACTTGGAATTACCAATCTTTTGGAGGTAAATTAAAAAAAACAATGGCTCAATTTGCTAAACATTTTCAAATTTTTTGAAAGGTTTTCTAAAAGGTAGCTCAATATAATAATTTTTTTGAAAAAACTTAACATTTTAAATAGCATAACATAATATAACACAAAAATTCATTCACCAAAAATAATCTACACATTTCAGCATGTTAAAATAATAAATTTGAAATTTGCTCAATAATATAATGAAGGTATCTTTGATAAATACGGTTATATAAATTGCTCAAATTTTTTGAAGCCCCAAAACAATTGAACAATAATCTAATTTTCTAATGTTTGAAAAGCATTTTCTATTTTAACAGAAAATTCTTGAACATAATTTATCCAGTAGTCTAATTTAATTTATTTCCAACTACAAATTTTTAGGGTTTTATTGTTACATTTCACAAAAACCCTTAATTAACTTAAAAAGACGTTTGCTTTAATAAATTACATACCATCGATCATTCGTAATTGCGCTCGAAAACGTCTTAACATCATCATAATTTTCATCGTTGACTGACTACTCAAATTTTTCAATTTTAATTTTCTTATTTCCATCATTTTTTACTCATGTTATAAATTCATGGTCGAAAAATGTAAGATGAACCAAAATTTTTAAGAAGTAAAATCTTTCGTTTTGTAAAGGTTATATTCATATACCATGTTACATTTAGTAACAACGAAATGATTATACGATATATTCGCGTTTGCACACCAGACAAATCGTTAACATTTTAATAGATAATTTAATGAATAAAAAGTAATGTACTCATCATTGTCAGCATAAAATAGACATGATGGATAGAGGCGACATGGCCGTTAATTTGTTAATGCGTTCGCGACACAATTTAATTAAAATTAAATCAATAAATTGGTGCGACTGAAATTTTTTATTTTACGAAAATTAAATTTGTTCTACATATTTAACTTTAAATTATTGGGTTATGTAGATAAAAAAAAATGTCTGATGCACGCGTAAATTCAAGGATAGTGTTTGCTCTCGGGAGTAGTAAAAACAAATTAAAATTCCATGTACCTTTTGGGAATGGGTCACTTTAATTTTTTTATCGCTTTTTTGTCATTTTTTATTCCCATAGACATTTTTAATTCCGTACTCTAATAAATTTAGTTAAGTAAAGTCACATTGGATCAAACTTAAATATCGAAATTGATGTGAATTCAAATAATCAATTAAAAAGACTTAGAACAAAATTCAGTATATCTTATTCTTGTAAACACGAGGAAATTTATAATCTTATAACTCTAACAAATTTAAAAAATCACTCAATAGGTAAAAATTTAAAATCATTTTAAAATGTTTGTTGATATCATATTTGAAGTAGCTAGATTTTAAGCTACTTTATTAAAGTGTAAAAAACATTCTAAATGCAGTTAAAAAACACTCGTTCTTTTATTAAAACCCAATTTGTAGCAAAAAATCCCACTCAAAATGTTTTATTAACGTTTAAAATAAACAAAACAAATCATAATTCAAATCAAACAAATTGAGCAAATACTATTAAATCTTTTACCAATTATTTGGAAGGGTGTTCACACCAACGGCAATACTATTTACTTATATAGATTTTATATTAAAAAAAAAATCAAAAACCATAATTAAGTTCATAATGCAAATAATAAATTTTTGGGCTACTTATATTGCTCAGTTTTGTTTACATTATTAAATGCTGAAATTTTGCTTAGCAAAACAAAATAGATTTGAAATAACTTGGATAGTTTTGAACTTTTAACGCCACTTAGAATAATTTAATAAAGTACAAACTTTGCCAAGACATTTCAAGTGGAGCTCAAAGTAGCTTTCTGCTATTATGACGGGTATATATGCGACTTTGACCTTTAAGTTAGTTTTAGAAACAAAGAAAACCGTGATACCAAGGCTACGAATGAAGGCTACGAACGTTCATGGTCGCATTACAAGAATCGCAGGTTGTCTTACATTTAACAGTGTAGCGGGAAATTTATTAAAAAGTCGGAGGTTTTTTTAGAATTTGTCGTTGGAATTAAAAGCTGGAAAGCTGAACATTTTAACTTTTGTCCATTCTGTGTCAAAATTAGTTCAGAGGTTAAAAATTCGGGCTGATATCAATTTTATCTACGAATGCGTGGATGAATGTGAACCTAGATGAAATGATGTATCGAGATGCTGAATTGCATAAAATCGAGCCGAAAAAACTACAAAATCATCGTGTGTCAACCAGCATCCCACCAAAAACCTTAACATCTGCATCCACAGATGCTAAACGCACAAGGGTACCTTTCTTCCCAACGATGCGTAAGCAGAGAAACTTCAGTTGTTGGAGCTATGCCGATTTTTTCCATTCGTTTATAGATTGTCAGCGGCCAGTTACAAAAGTGTTCGTATGAATGTGGAGCAAAGGAAGTTAAGAAGCTTAACTAAACACTCACAACACTTTACAATCATTGCACTCCATTGCGGGAAACGATTAATGTCACCAAGGAAGTGTCGTCTAACATTGACCCCAAACTATATTTGAGTTGCACTTTACGTTGCATTTTCGTTGTCTCAGGCGTTATATCTCGGGGCAAATTTTGGGAAAGTTTTAGGGTTGAATATATCAGTATCAGAAGTAAAACTGGCCGCTAAACTATCACAGTCCAGACACAGAGGTAGTGCGGCCACATGACCATACTGTACCCCTACAACAATCATGTTAAAGCTGAATTTCCATCTTCAGTACAGCTCGGATTGGGAAAAACAACCATATTGGAGATTAATACCGGGAGGCTAAACCGATCAATCAACGATATCATCCAATATCTTCTGCTAAACAGAAATGGACCAAGAGATTAATCGCACGTTAAACTTAGAAGTGATCAAGGAAACATCAGCCCATGGATCTCTCCAGTGACTATAATGTCTAAGAATAACGGTAAAGTAAGACCGTGCTTAGAACCTCGAAAGTTAAACGCAGTTACTCTAACTAATTGGTAAAGGAAGCATATCCTTAGTTTAAAGGTAATTGAAGGTTACTTAGTCGATTGGAGAATACCAGATACATATCCAGTTTGGACCTGAAAAAAACATTTTGGCAAATTCCTCTACATTTAGCATCTCGAGTATATGGAACTATTAGAGCTTGTTGCTAGTAGGTTAAACAAATCTAACAATTAACGTGGAAAGATCCAAGTTTGGACTCACGCAACTGCATTATCTCGGCCATGTGGTGGATAATGCGGATGTATAACTGCAGATCCAGAATAAGTCACCGCCATCCAAGATTTTGAAATTCCTTGTTGGAGAATTAAAATTTCGTTGGAAATTTCCGAGTTTAATAGAATTTAAGGGACTAAGGAAGACATTAAAAAGAAATTAAAGATTTACGAACTATTCAAGGTTAAATTTGCATTATTGAAGAATTTCACTCAAAGAATACAAAAAATATCTTTAAATAATCATCAAGTTAAAAACTGCTTTCACTAACTTCTAATTTGTAATTATGAATAATTTAAAACTAATCAAGTTAGTTAATTCAAAATGCGCGATTTTTTTAAAATTGAGCAATAAAAATAACATCAAATAAATATTCCTATAAAATGGATATTATATTAGCCTATTAGCCTATAGGTTAAAGTTAATATAAAATTATACATCATAAAATAATTGGATTGACAAATTGAGCAATTATACGTGATTTTTTCCATTTTTGAAATAATTGAGCTATTTTTTTTCATTGACTTAACTAGAACTCATATACTGTTGTGAGTCGCAAGCATTCGAAACATAAACAACTTGTTAAGGTACTTTTAGATTAGCTAATCATTAACTGCTTTACGAATCGTTTAATTGAGCAACAACTTTAATATCATTAATACTCCTATATTTGAAATATGAATTATATATTTCCTAAGGATTATTTCCTAAAGTCTTAGGTTGATATAAATTATATATTTCCTAAAGTCTTAAATTAAGAAGCTTTAATTAAGGCTGTTATCAAAATTATAAACTTTTGAGCAAAATAAATTGCTCAGTTTTCAGTTGAATAATTAATTAACTGTAACATAAATTTTGTTAAAGAAATGTAAACATTCAAAATATAAGTAACATACATGTTGAGCTAGTAAAGTACATGTTGAGCTCTTGATCATTTTTTGAGCTACAAATTTTGCTCAATTTTAAACACCTTATTAAATGTTGAAAATGTTAGTTAATAAAATAAATATAGTTTGAGTAATGTAAGCATTCGAAACATTAATCACATAATGAGCTACTTTTAGATTAATTTAGATCAATAATGAATTTTTATTGAGATTTATTAACAAAGAGGTGGCTACTCCCCTGGCAAGGGGCTTCATAACCGACTTTGGATAAAACACCTTCAATATTGGTGACAAAAAACTTAAAAAACTTAAAAGACAAATCATAGTCTACGATTCTTAGAAAAACCGGTGAGAAGCAAAAATATTATAAAAGCAGCTCTTTATGAAAATGGACAGTCTCATGTAATCGACTAAATTAATAATGAGCGAATTAATACAGGTTTTCGACTTTTTCAACCAACCACATTCAAGTCAATTTACATGCATTTTGTCATTTAACGGTTGTTTTTATTGATTTTAGTGTTGAATAAATTTATTTTAATCTAATTTATATAAATTTTAAAGTTTTGTGTCGATTGAAATGTATATAAGTTAGATTTCCGTGTGACTCCATATGATATATTTTAAAGATAGTAAATCAGAAAGTAAATTAAAATTGAGAATTTGCTCAGGTGCGAAACAGTAATTAACTTCCGACACCAAAAAATCACTTCTACCAATAAAGGAAACTTCTGAATATAACATGAATTAATAGTTTTAATTTAATTAAGATAAAAACCGGCAGTTAATACAAAAAATATCGTCATTATCAGTTCATTATCACATTTATAGCACATTGATTGAATGAACTTTTTATCGTTATCAATTCATATCCGATTTGATAGATTTCATTTGCCTCTACATACATTTTTCAATTTTTCGTTTTTCTTTTTTATTTTTATTTTTTTGTGTTGCTATCTAGAGCAAGAGGAAATCTAATTTAATCTAGCAAATTGGTTTTATCTACGGCATTGCCTTGTGCCCGAGACACACTATATAGACGATATACATCTATATACATATAGTTGGTGATATAGTGTGGAAGAAGATTGAATTTTTTACGTTTTCTATAATAATATGTTTTCTTAAGATGAGAATCTGTTGATTCACACCAATCATCGCGTTAAAACACACACGTATATACAAATTATATAAAAAGACCGACACATACACTCTGCTTACAAATCACCATCGATTTATTTATTTGATTTGTATATTAAACTGCCAGAGATGTGAATTTTAATTTTTATTTTTTATGAGTATGTGATGTATTTAGTGCAAGTAAACATGCACACACATACATCGACAAATCGTTAATTAAATTAACAAACATTTAACAGATTTAGAATTGACGTTATGAAAAAATATTTTATTTTATTTTCTTATTTGTTTGATCTTGAAGAAATATTTTTATTTTTTATTCCGGAAATTGTAGATGAATATTCGACAAAGACGCAAACGTATTTTTCCGGTCTTAAATTATTTCAACAGATAATATGACTATGTCAAGAGAACGCGTCCACACACAATGTACCAAAATATAATGTTACCTTTCATAATAGTAATTAAAAATAATTAAAATTCATCAGAATCTCATAAATCATGCCCTCCCAAAAAAAAAAAACTCATAATAATAAACCGACCACAACGTAAATAAATATTGATTCAATTAAGGTTAATACAACAAAACAACAATCGACCGTGGTACGATAATAGAACGGGATGAGAAAATATCCTGAAATTTTGATTGATTTACCCGCACCATATATATACACACACAGCACATTTATCACCCGACACCTCTCGCCCAGTACGCGCTCACATCAAAATCAACACAATTACTTGTGTGTAACAATGATTAATTATATATATTTTTTTGTGGAGGAGATATATGTATTTCATACCACATAAGCGAACAGTGACATCTTTTGATTGAAAATATTAATTAGTTTTGACAGGTGTCATGTTTAGACAACCGATGTTTTTTTTTGTTTTCCGTCGTATTTTGTTTAACGATTAGTAAATATTAAAATAATTATGTGAGAAATTTATATTTGTCGTGGGAATACAATTAAACAGGTTTGTTCGTTAAATACATCTAATGGAACTGAGCAAATTATCTGGAGCTTTAAGGACACAAGATATTTATACGTAAATCAACTTGAATCGTTTCCTATATATTTTCAAAATTAAATAATTTTTAATTTGAAATATTAATATTGAGCAACACATTGTATAGTTGCCCAATTTTATTAAATTGTATAAAGTAAGTTTACTTGTAAATATTATAAGCTTGTGTGTGTCTAGTTTTGTGCATCTTGAACAACATAAAATTAAAATGCTGCCAAAAGCGTGATTATGGTGAGTGTGATGTTTATTACCCAATAATAAAGGTGACTTTATAAGACGTTTTAAGAAGAAAAGGACAAAACCGGTAGCATCTACTAGAATTTCTGGAACTCTTTTTGAAGGCGAAACAACATAGCACTGTCAATTACACAATTACCAGTGCCCCTATAAAGGGCACAAGCTCATCAAGAATTCAAACGAAATCTGAAGAGACAAATATGATAAGAGCGGCCAGACTCATTGTTTGGGATGAAGCTAGTATGATACCCGGAATCACTCTTGAGGTAGTGAACAATTTTCTTAAGGAAGTTTTCAGTAGTAAAAAAACGTTTGATAATATGGTAATCCCCGTTGAAGAAGATTTTAGGCAAATACTGCCAGTTGTTCCACATGGTAACCGAGTTACTATAATAGAAGAAACCATAAAAAGGTGTTCTCTCTGACCAACAATTACTCCAGTAAAATTGACTAAAAATATGAGAAATCGGGGAGGACAAAGAATGGGTTAATTTAGTTATGTAAATTAACCAACTCAGGTGACCTTGGAAAATATATTTTTGAAATACTATAAGAGTTCATTTGCAAAGGATCATTGAAAGATGAAATTTTTGCAAACACGTTTACTGCTGTGGAATCTAAATGTATTGCCAATATAGAACAATATTGTGTCCTTTAAACGAAGGCACACTTTTTGTAGGGTCATGTGGGCATTGTAGCCATTAGCACCACGATCTTAAAGATATTTTGTGCCTAAACCCTTATTAACCAACCATCCAGTCAATATTCAGGCTCTTGATGAACCCCACAATATCTTTGGACGGTACATGAATAATTTGGTCTGGGCTTATTATTCTCCCACCTGAATGTTACAGTCATTGGTGAGAAATTGCTGCACTTTGGCACAGGACATGTTTCGCTGATTTCACTTCCATATTACAGTAGCGACAGACATCCATAGCCCTTAGACTCATATTCTTAGAAGTCCTGAAATTCGGCACCAAAAAGGATACCTTTCAATGTCCTCCCAGCATTTCGTCGCTGTACCAATGTGTGCCTTAGTGACACATTTTTCTTAAAAAGAAAATTTCTAAAAAATTCTGTGTTTACTCTAACTGAAGATCTAGTAACTACAAGTACTTTACAAGATATTTGATAATGACGTAGCGCGTCCGCATTCGAATTCGATTTACCAGGTTTATACCTCATACTGAAGTCAAATCAAATAACCAAATTCTTCTAGCTTGAGTTTTCATCGCATCAATCTCGATGTAGGATTTTTAATAGAACATAACCATACTAGTGGTTTATAATCAGTAAAAATGATGAAATGTCTACCGTATAGATAGAATCGAAAATAATGTGCGCTCCAAACTATAGCAAGCAGCTCTTTATCAACGGTTGCATAATTTTTTACTGCTAAATTAAGAGTTCACACACGCAATTGGAAGATCTTTATCTTCGCATTGCTGAGATAATATTGCGCCAATTGCCATTTCACTTGTATCACAAGTAATCGTAAATTCACGGTTGTAGTCAGGATATTGTAAAATCGGGGGCTCCAAAAGTAATCTTTTCATCTTCTGATGAGTGCTCCCCAACTAAAAGTACATTCTTGTTAAGCAAATTATCCATTGTTCTAGCTATTTTAGCAAAATTATGACAACACTTCCTGTAGTAACCTATTAAGCCCAAGAAGGATCTGACATCTTTATTTTTTTAGGAACAGGATAAAATTGTTTTGCTCGAGTTTTGGAATTATGTAATTTCTTTTCTCATAAATTGACATTTATCGGAATTTAGTTTGAGATTATGTTTTTTTAAACAATCAAATATTTCAATCAACTTTGAATTGTGATCCCCTAAATTTTTAATTTTTTTTTGTTCAACTTCCAATGAAATTAGATGATATCCGTTTGCCAAATAGTGTACAATTTGCTACAGTAAACATAGCACGTTATTACTTACATCCAGATGAAGCATTTCCAAAATTATATCCAAATGTTTTATCAAATAATCAAATGAATAATTTAGTAAGTGAACCCAAGCCAACCAAAATATCCGCTGTCATGGCAATCGAAGATAGGGAGGTATCATCTTTTAAAACAGTAAGCACTTCAACAACCAGTATTTTGCAAACTGCAATGGTGAAAACAATGGATAGTGATGCTGAGTGTTGTTAGATTCCGATTATGTCATCTTTGATTAATGACAAGTTCTGCAATCAATTAGCGCTAACACGAATACATAATCGAACCATCGTTACTGGAGTTGGTTCTACATAACAAGAGTTTTCCGGAGAAGTGTATATAAAATTAAGATCATTAAACGATTTGGCACGAGAAATTTCAGTTGTTGCATTAGTCTTGTCGAATCTCTGCGCACAATTACCAGTGGTCACTCGATTGAGTTGAATAAGATAGACTATGTTCAATACTTTTGGCTGATCCGAGTTTTGATCAGCGAAGCTAAATTGATATGATACTATAGGAGCGCGATCGGTTTTCTATTCATTGCTGAGTGGAAGACTGCCGATCAATGATGGGATGATGGCCGTAGAAAGATTTTTGGATGGGTACTGGGGGATAGGAGAGACTTAGATGAATGCCTATGAAGTGCATGTCATCACTCAACCACAACGGATGATATTTTTCAAAAATTCTGGCAAATAGACAATTCAAGGGATTGACTGATGAAGAAAGTCAATATTCAAGGAAGCAACGCAGAGGATCACAAATGGTAGATTCATAGTCAAATTACCCATCCAACCAAGAACTGATTAATAGGAGCATCGTTGAATTGGGCTGGCAGTAGCAGAAGTCTATGTAGAAGAAACTTTCACGTGGTGAATCGTTTGACCTAGCAAAAGCTTTATGCTATAGTGTGTTTTTTAGGTCATATATGTTTCAAAGTAGCGGGAATACTTCGAAAAAAATTACCACATAAAGGAATCGAGCACTACAACTAGACCGCGTGTTGTGTTTAATGTTTCCGTCAAAACGTCAAGTGGGGTTTCATTTAACGAAGCATTAATGGTGGGTGCAATAAAACAAGCTTCATTATAGAAGTAATACTACGGGAACCGTAGAGAGAGTACAATGGTATGCAATATCGAAAAAATTTACCGCAAAATATTGATACAACTCAACGATCGCCGGCCACATCAGATTGAATGTAGATTGGATGAATTGACCAGATTAACGTACGGTATGAAATCCGCACCTTACCTTGAAATGTGCGGAGGTTAATAGGATAAATCCTTAAATAAAAGCCTTGACTTGGTCACAGGGATGAGGTAAAGAATGTGGGTATCGAAATCGGCTGAAATGTTGCATATTGTTCCTGAATGTCATAAAGTTTTACGATGATTCAGGTATATCAAAAGTCTGCAATGGAACCCAACAGATGACGTTTTTGGTTATAAAATCGAATTGGGTATCTAAAAGTACTCGAATATTCGATCCTCTAACATCGTTAGCGCCAGTGATAATTGGAATCAAAATATTATTTCAAGAGCTCTGGCTAAAACTTGTTGAGTGGGATGATCTGTTACGTGAATCGATTGAATCAGATTGGCTTGCAATTTATACATATAAAAGCAATAAGAATCTCTAAATGGCCTAAAACTTCAAGTAAAACCGAATAGCATGAACTTTACAAAAACGCGTCTAATACCGCTGACAGACTAAGCTAATCGCGCTAAGCTAATCTACGACTAACTTAAATATACTTATATAAGATGGCACCACAACAAAAGGTTGATTGGTTGGAAGGTTTTATCCATTGAGTAAAATAAAACTTTTAATATAAAGAGTTGCTCAATTTTTTAAAAATTAACAAAACCATATATTTTTGTATGCAAATACAAAGTTAAACAAATGTTTAACCATCAATCAGAGAATTAAAGCCGATATTATGTTCCTGACGCAATTTCAAAAATCGAGCATGCTAATTATCATAAAACTGCCAACTCCTTATATGGACAGCATTAACAGAAAAAATATTTCCATCTACAGAAACTTGTTATACTTTTTTTGAAAGTATACTAAAATTGCAGAGACTATAATGATGTTGAGTTGTAGTACAACAAATTGAGCTACTATTATGTAACAACATGACGTAACAACGATTTTTATTTTGCATAGTTACTCTTGTGCAAAATATAGATAAAATTTAAAATTACATTAATTAAAAATTTTGTCGAGTCAATGGACATCATGCTATTTTAATTATGCAGCAATTCAAAAAAAAGCAATATTCATTAACCTTAATTTAGAAAATTGGGCTAATGTTCGACCACATAAATATAAATCATAATTTACGTTTTTTTTTTTAATATTCATACTTTTGAAGAATATATTTTTACCTACATCATCTCCCTCATATATATACACACACACACTCGATTAAAATCTCCCACTCCTAACTAAATCAATTCCTTTTTAATATATGTATGTAATACGGAATCACCTAGATATACCTCATTTGATAATATTGCAAAAAAAGTTTAATGTACATGAGCTCCGCAAAGCTCCAACCTTTACATAAAAATATATAAATCCAATCAATAAAATTACAATTCTCTAATGGGGATTGCACAACATACTCCTGTATGTGGATATATATATATATATATATATATATATATATATATATATATATATATATATATATATATATATATTTAAGTAAATATATTACTACTAACGGGCGGAAATTAGAAAAATAAAATGAGCAAAAAAATTAAACAAAATTAAATTAAATTACAACAAATTAATTTTCATTTAAACGAATGATTCATCAAGAATTCGATGAAAAATCTTGATTTTCCGCCACACACATACACCCACGATTATATATAAAAATATATACCCTGTATGTAAAGAACCGATTTGGCATAGATAAACTGAGCAACGTACAAAGAAAACATAATTCGTATCTTAAATAAGAAAGGATATGAGACAATATTTTAGGGAAGAAAGAGAGAGAGAGAGAGAGAGAGAGAGAGAGCTATTTAATCCTTTATTTGAATATGCATATACTTATATGTTTTGGATCCATGTTGTCGTTGTCGTCTTTCAAAAGGATATTCAATCTTTTTTATTGCTTTTCCAAATTGAATATTAAATTTTGGTCGTTATGTTGTTGTCATAAGAAAAGTGAAAATCTTAAATTTATTTATTTTATTTTTTATTTTTTTGGGTCGATGATGATACACTTGACTGTGATTTCCGGTTAACGTCGAAATTTAAAATCTGTCGACTAAATTATAGTTGAAGATGTTCGTAGAACGACATTTTCGACCCGATTTTCATTAGGAAAATATGGAAATCCGATTTTATTCGGTTTCATGCACATGTAAAAATTATTCAGGAAGGATTTAATAAAATATTTTTACGCGTGTGCGGTTTTTATTGCACTACATTTCAAAACAAATGAATTTTGGTACTTACACAAATTGGTTGAGAGTCTTTCAACGTTTAATTTTAAAGGAGCGTGAGCAGTGAGTATCAACATACCTGAAATGAAAGAAGAAAAAAATTGTACTTTGAGCAATTAATGTAAATTATTTTTTGATTTTTAACTTCGGGAACTTGAGTATTTTTAGAACAACGCATCTCTTATCGTTAATAAATACTTTCATTATTCTGATAACATTATTTTTGATTATTGTCTCGAGTCGAATTAGACCAAAGAGGTTGTTTGACTAATTCAACTCGTAAGTTTCTTTACTGGAAATGTTCAATTCGCACCCACGTGTGGTATCGTCGCTTCATACCAAATTTCAGGTAAATGAATCTTAGAGGAAAATTTGCTAAATCTCGGTGGTCAGCCACAACTGATTCTTCGTTCCACTCGTTGAAACTTTCTCAATGGGATGAGTTTATCTCGCATAAGCTCAATTCAGCGAAACTACTCCGAACTGGAATGCTACGCCGCGGTACTCAGTGTGCAAAAGTGCCGACCATATATAGAGGGGTATCCTTTTGTGATATATACTGATCATGCTAGTCGGTGCTGTAAAAACATTGACCTTATAGATGCTCAATATGAATGTTGTTTCTCCACTGTTATTTCCAATCCTCCATATCGATTTGAAGTAATGTTTATCATTTCAGAACTTCGATTATGCAGATCGTATAGAGAAAGTTCAACGGATGAACAATAATGACCATATCATGAGGATAAAAAGTGACAAACTTTATGTTTCTCCAGTTTACGGAGATTGATACCTAATCGACACGAACCTCTCTCTTCATAAACTCTTTGTGCCTTCGTCTATGACTAGGGATCTCATCGAACAGGCGCACACTCCTTCTACTTCAGGACACTTAGGCAGCCATAAAAGGCTGAAACGACTGCAACGACAATTTTACTAGCCTCGTATGGCGGTTCAAGTAAAAGAGTTCTTGGCGGCATGCACTGAACCCAAGTGAAATGCCTCTCCTTCTTAATTGTGCTCGTTCTTAGAGAATAAAGTCTTTCTATTGTTTTCTGTTCCAATGGTCGTTAAGTCCGATAACGGGAAACAGTTTCTATCTACTCTCTTCAAAAATGTATTGTGCAAAAACGAAATTTTTCTCGTCTACGAACCCCAATTTACTCTCTTCAGGGCAATGCCTCTAAGAAAGTAAATTGAGCTTTGCTGTCGGCCCTATGGGCATATATTATTGGTCGAGCATAGTGACTGGAATAAACATCCCCAAAGGTGGCCGCTGCGCTGTGCAATGCGAATCAATGCGAATTTTAAGATATGTAGTGTAATAAATATGATGAATTGGTGCACCACTTTCGGAGTTCAAATTCACAAATTTGTATGCTACTTGATTCCGATCTAGTAAAGATATCACCAATATAATAATTAATCATTGATTAAAAAACAAAAATTGATGATCTCGTAAATTTCTCGTTAATTTCGTATTTCAACATATTATAATATTTCGGGTTTGGAATTTCGATACAGAACTAATTAGTTGCTCAATATTCTAACTATTGTGTAGAGTACTAAAAGATCATCCACTAATAGTTATTCACTATAATAAAACGCGTTTTAATTTCTGAGAGATTGGTTATTTATATATATTTGCTCAATATATCTTAGTTTTAAAATTCTACTCAAGTAAACTTAAATCATAATTTTACTCGTTAAAAATATTCACTTAACAAATAACAAATAAAGCTACTGTTATAAAGAGACAATGCATGTTTTGAGCAATTTCGTGTCCTTATTCATTATTTAAATATATTTTATAACCCACCGGTTGCTCATTTTTAAGATTATTACAAATATAACGTGCCCTATTCTGGTGATGATTTTAACTAAATCAAATATTGACAAATTCATTTTTGTAAAATTTACAAACTACATTTTTTGGATTACATTTTGCTCAATTTAAATAAGGTACATTTGCTCAATATATTATATAGAATCAAATGTTAATGTTTTAAATAAAAATATTCAAAAGCAAATTATTGTTTGTTTGTTGCCCAAATTAGCACATAACTATGACGAAATGACTTGTCCTATATTTAATTCCTTTAAAGTTAAACATGTTGCTCAATTATTTAATAAGTATAAAAAATTTAAATAATTTACCATACACTTGATTTAGTGCTATGAAATTGGGTAGGAAAACCCGTTAAAATTTTTCAAATGTATGCCACAATCTTAAACTTTACAAAGACTAAAATTCCTGGTTAGCTCATAAATTGAAAATTGACAAATCCCTGGAAATGGTGATATTTAATATTTTAAAATCAAAATTTTTTAAAATCATGAAATCGTGACAGTTTGTCATTGAACTATGAAGCCAGTTTAAATTAAATTCCCTTGATTTAAAATAATAATTTAACCAATTTAAAAACTGAGCTACTCATATTAGTCATGTCACTGATTTATTCCTAATCAACCCAATATCGTCGACTCAAAAATCAATTGTCTATAAATGTTAGCTTTCAACAATAAAAAGTAGGTTAAAGTCATATTAAATCGAAAAGTAAAACTAACTTGTTCGATCTACACACAGTTTAAATACAGTTTGAGCAACAACTGAAACTTAAATTATTTTGACAAAGTTTCCGTAAACAAAAAATAAAATAAATTGAATTTTAAAACCAGTTCCACCCCTAAGATTACATTTTTTTTCTGATTACCTCATTTTCCTTATCAAAAAATTTCTTGTATGTTCCTCATCTCTTCGCAATATTTTCCATTTTACTTTTTTTTTTTTTTTTGAGAAAATGTTATACTTTTTGTTGTGTATGTACTCTAGTGTGTTGGTGCCAAAGAATGGGGTAATCATCATTATAAAAAATATTGCCACCCTTGAACTAAAAAATACAAAACTTTTTATGCTGCCATATTTGTGTTGTGTCTCTTTAAAAGAGGACACTGTAACAATAACAAATTTTGTTGTATAGACAAGTAAATAGGACACTTGAGTGTATTGATGCGACATGATTTTCAGATTTTGTGTGCAATAACTTCAAAAAAACATACCACCAAAGGAGTCGTAATAGTTCTCAAATGTATGTACTTTGTATCCTGATTTTAGTATTTTGTCTCGATGTCGTAATTGAAAAACGACACACACACACATATTCTACTCCATGGACAGAAACATTAAAAAAAAGATTTCAAAAGCTTTGTAGCTCATTTTTCCGTTTTGTGGTACTTTCGTTCATAGTTTATGTACATGACCCAAATAAATCATCACAGCACAGAGATGGTTCTTATCCTTTTTTAAGATTTTTAAAATTAAATTTAATTGAAACTTTCTGGGATAGCATAATAGTATGGATTAGTTAGAGAGCACATGATGTTTATAAACTTTCTGTGTATATATAAAACCCATATTTGCAATTAATTTTCTAAAGGATTTAGATAATTTTACTTGTTGAATATCAATATGTTTACTATATACAGTCAACGAAACGTTGTGCTAATCTTTATATGGTCGTTGCATTTTTAATGAGTTTACAGACAAGATTAACACTATTATATGGTTATAAGAAGTTAAATATCGTTTCTTAAATATTTATTTTTAATATTTTCCATTTCAAACAAATCGATATTGACTTAGAATCTATATTGCTGTTAAGCTTTCATTCGAAACTTTATTAAAACTCCAGTTATTTTTTACAAAGTTAGTGTTGCAACATAACCTTATTTACTTGTTTAAAGTATAAAAAATCAATCTAATAAACGTTGTTTAAAGTTTTAAGTGGCTATTTCCACATTTGTTTACTTGCTCAATATGATTTATAGTATTGTATTCATCATATGATTTACTCCAAAATACCACTAATAATAATTTTGTTGAAGAGGCTCTTCAATACATTAACTAAAAAAGACAAAGTTAAAAAAAAACAATATTTAAACTGAGCAACTTTTTGTAATGTGTTTTATTTACCTATTTAAAACAATTCTGTTTATTCAAAGTTATTTTAATTATAACAAAATTTGTTTAACAAAAATTTTAAATTCTAGTATAAATACCTTTAAGTTGCTCAATCTGATTTCTACTAATGTTAACATTAACCTAGTATTATAGTTCAAACTTGAAAGGTTTTTAAGTATATTAACTTTGAAATAACAAGGTTTAACAATTTAAATTGAGCAACTTTATATAGTACGTAGTATACCTAATTAAGAAATTCTAGTTACAACGATTCTCGTTTTAAGTAATGGGTTTCTTGTCGCTTAAACTGGTTTGCGCACTAGTCGGCGCAAGATGTTATCTTACTTTTAATTTTTTTAGTAGCTCAAAATACTATAGTTTTGACTACATAAAATGTTTTGCTCTATTATTTTTAACGAAGTTGGAGGGTTTAATTGAATTTTTATAAATTAACTTAAAAAGAACAAAGTTTATAAAAGCTATTTAAATTGGGCAACTTTATGTTGTGTATCTATTTAATTAAAACAATTTTAGTTTTAATAAATTCAATTCGACTGTTATCTAAATTAAAAATATTTTTATTAACCATATGTTTTGCTATATAATACTACAAATATTTAAATAATAATAAATTTTAAATGTAACATTATTTTAGTTGCTCAATCTAATTCATACTATCGCATGCGCAATATTTTTTCTCGAAAATATTTAACAAATCAAGTATTAAAAGTTAAAGAGGTTTTGTTGCATATACCATATAAAAGATCTAGAATGTAAAAAAATTAATAAAACTGAGCAACTTAATTTAGTAGGTTCTACGAAGTCAAATATTGTATTCCACCAACTATTAATTTTACACCATTTAAAATTTACAATCAAACTAGTTCAAGCAGTGGTTTACTTAATTTTTACTTGTTTTTTAAAATAATTTTTAGTTGCTCAATATGTTTATATATAAAATATATATAACGCGCAATAAATATTTCTTTAAAATACTACTATAATTAATGGTAATATTATAATAAAAAGCTAAAAAACTTTTGTTTATAATAAACATATAAAGGACAAAGTTTATAAAAATTATTTAAACTGAGCAACTTTATGTAGTATGTTGCATTTATGAAAAAAATTCATTTATAACAAAATGTTATGGTTCCTAAAATGTAAAATTTTGATTTTAATATTATTTTAATACTATAGGCTCAATCCGATTTATACTATTTTACGCGTCAACACGTTGTCAAGCTCAAATCATTGTGTTCAAAATACTATTATAATGGACAAATCTTAAAGGTTATTAAAATTGAGCAATTTTATATAGTACGTTTTATTTACAAACCAGTTTTATTAAACTAAAGAAATGTTACAACCGAATTGGTTTCAACCAATGGTTTTCTAAAAGTAAAATAGATACTTTAACATTTTTTTATTTGCTCAAACTGGTATTTACTACCACATGGTTTTACTTTAATTTACAAGTGGCATTAACCCGGTATTTTATTTGAAAACTAAAGTGGTTTTGTATAAATAAACTTAGAAGGGGAATAATGTATTCAAATATATTTAAATTGAGCAACTTTATTAAGTACGATTTTTTAATAAAAAACATGAAATTATTATTTTATACAGCGTTTCTTTATAACTAAAGTTTAATGCTTTTTGTATATATTAACTTATAGAGGATCAAGTAGGTTTAAAACCTTAGTTAAATTGAGCAATTATATGTATTGTTGTGTTTTAGTTTTCAGCAAATTAAACAGTAATAGTAATAGTAATAGTAAATTGTTACTATTGTTACTATTGTTATATATAGAGCAACTAATTTTAATTACTAAACGATTCTATTAACATTCAGCATATTAGCAGCATAAATTAATTTATATATTGAGTAACTAAATCTAAATTTCGCTTCGATTACATTTAGGCATAGATAAATTAAACAGACCAAACCACAGTCATATTACAAGTATCCTTAAAAATTCAAGCTCCTTAAAAATCGATTATAATTTTTGGCATTCATAATTCATATACAAAATCTTAAAACTAATTTGTCTTGTCGTCTTGTTAAATCATTTAAGATACGAAAATAAAAGAATCCGTGTCAATTTCGGGTATAATCCTATCACAAATTATATTTTTTATTTTTGACACCGTATCTCGTTTTTTTTGGTATGTAAGAATGTTCGTACATAACAATATATTACCAATTCATATCAATTCTGTTACTCATTTTTCATTCATGAAAGCTCTTTAATAAGATAAAGCTTTAACCACCATATTTACATCATACTCCATTTTGTGACATACCGCCATCGTCATCGTTCTTAAAATATAAAAATCACGTAAATAAAATTGTGAATAGATTTGTATCTTTCTCCCTACATCGTCATCATAGATGCATACTCTGCTAGGGTATCTGCCACTAAATATATGTCAATGTCTGTGTGTGTATATCATTGAAATAAAATCCTTATTTATTTTGATTTAATTTTATATCAATCACAGTTTGTTGTTTATCAGGATTTTGTTATTCCATCCCTATGACGATGCCCCAATATCATATCAAATCAATCCTTATTGTATTTGTCTCGTTCCTATATAGACTCGTATAATCGTTATCATTCATGAAATTAACATCCCTTTATCGAAAAATAAAATAGCTCAGATTTGTGTGCCCAGATTTCGTGTTTTGATTTCGATTTAAATTCGTATATATTATTTACCAATAGGGTGACATAGACGTACACATACTAGTTTTGATTTAGAGTACACAGAGTACAAATTACCGTTACAATTTTTTTTGTTGTCATCGCATGGACGTTTTGATAGACGCGCGTGCGGAAAATTATTTAAATGTTTTTTCTGTTTCGGGAAATTTTGTTAATTGAAAATAAAAAAAATAAATAAATAAAAAATATATTTTTTGGTCGAAAGGACACGCGAAATTGTGATTACGTATATATAAAAAACGATGGAACGTTTATTTTTAGGTGAATATTTTAGTTACTTACCTCTAAAATAACCAAAAAAAAACGTGTATGAAATTGTTCGGTCAACGCTGCGGGGATATATAATTACATGCGGAAATTGTTTTCACAACAATGAAGCAAAGAGATGGTTTTTTAAACACTAAAGATATTATATGTGACGTCATGTAATTTAAAACTAAATGTTTACCCACATTTTCAATAAACCAATAAACAAATAATTTATTTGCTCAATTTACTAATAAGTAAAAATGGTAAAATGTAAAACATATATAATATGTAATATAAAAATTTAATTGAAATGCTTTTTTGCTCTATTTTAATGTTTAATATTGATAAATGGAACAAATTTATTATTTGCTTAATTTTAATTTTAATTTTAATACAAGTTATTGAGCAATTTTTTTTCCAACGCAATTTTGAGTTTTTTCATGCAATTATGTAACTGTTGCTAAATACATTTTTATTTTAAGCTCGTGGCACTCTTTGCCAGAAGTTCAAAATAATTGATAATTCACTTAAATCAAATAAAAAAAATTCAAAAATTAAAAATTTAAGTTTTGCTCAATACTAAATTATAAAGAAATATTAGTTTAAACTATGTATTTATTTGAAACACTACAATAAATACTTTGCTCAATATCGCATTTTAGTAAATAGAATAAAAAAATTTAACTTAGTAGTAGCTCAATATGCCTATTATTGAATTATTTAAATTAATAAAAAATGCATTTGCATAAATCATTTTAACCTTGAACTCAGCTTATTATAAATCATATTTTATACCGTTGAGCGGAACGGCAGTTTCAATTATTTGTGCTAAGCCATTAACCCTTCATAAATCAAATCTAGAATTTTCGTTAAAACTTTGTTAAGACAGATACTTTGTCTGAACGTTGGCCTAAAGGAAGACACGAGGAAGACACGAGAAATAACGACATCCAGAGTTTTACCCCGAAGTCATTATATGACGGAATACAGAGTGTTAAAAAGCAATTTAATTTTTAAGCTTTGTTGATTTGTTTAGTTTGTTGATTATTTTATTAAATTATTTTATCGAACAAATACACAAAATAATTGAGTAGCTCAATTTAAATTACTAAATTTTATAAGGTAATTTTATTAAATCTCTAAACAATTTTATTTGAACAACCCAGTATTGTTATTTTGATCCATGGAACCTTTGAGGGCAGAAATTCTGGGCAAAAATTATAAAAAATTATAACCATAAATTACAAATATTTTGTAAAGTACTAAATGTTTAAGTTGTTCAACTTCGATAAAAACTTGTTGCTCAATATGATAAAACATAAATAAAGGATATTAGCTCAGTTTTAGTTTAGAATTTTAACACTTTGTAATCAAATTATGTTAAGAAAAATAAAACTTTAAATGAAAAAGCTGTTGAAAGCAACAATTTTGCTCAATTTTATAAATAAATTGTTAGGAAAGAATTTATTGTATTAAACAAATTCGAGAGTGCGTAAAACCCTTTAAGCTATTTCACATAAAACTAAATTTCCACAACCGAATATAAAATCGGGAAAAACAAAGTGAAAACTCAAATTGTTATTGAAAATTCATAAAATAACGAATTTCAATTTTAGTGCTATTTTCATAAACCAATCCTCCTTTAGCTGACTACCCCAATAGAAAACAAATTTATATATTCCACATCCATATTTAGACATAAACAAATTCAATATCAATTTCATTTTCAACTTTAATACGTTTACCTTTTTTCTCATTTTATGTACGGGTGTGTGTGTGTATGTGTATGTGTGTATATGTACACTGGTTGATATTCTTTCATTCAATATTGATCGTTACTGGTACAACGAACGAGATGTAAAACTCAAAATGATTTTTTTACTCATTTAATCGGTTTGAATGTAGGGTGGATATGAGGAATTCGTGATACACAGTTCTCAATTTTCTTCAGTTTTTTTCTCAGTAATTGATTTTCATGCTTTTCTTTTCGAAGCGATTTTAGATTTATTGCTTTTTTTCATTTTTTTTTTGTTGTTGGCAGTTTAGTAGTTTGTTTTTTGCTCAATTTTAAAAGAAAAATGAAATATGTGATTTTTTAGAGGAATATTAAATTAGTTTTTGGGTAACTTATAGATAGTAATGTAAGGAATATTTATGGGTTGTTCATTGAAGAAGCTGAATTGCTCAGTGACATCCATTTTATAACAGGACATATTGTTCAAATTTAACACTAAAATTTAAATTTAAGTGGATTATGGTTTGAACTTTTACAAACACAAGTTGCTCATTTTATTATTGACACATACAATCTAACCAAATTTACAATACACGTGTAAAGGCCGATTTTTTTTAAATCAATGATAGTGACCTTCGTTTAACAAACCAGACTTATAATTGATCGATTTTAGATTTAAAAGGTCAAATTGGTTCCATAACTTTGAAGAACGTAATAAATGTTTCGAGCCACCCCAAAACATTTATTTATTTGATAGTTTTTCATCAATATAATAATCTTTTATTGTAGTACTATTTTGTGTACAGACTAAAGGCATTAAAGGAATCGAAAAAAGCAAAATTCGGTCGATTGTCATTTAGATAGTATATTGGAGTGGTTTTTAACTATAAGCTACGTGGATTTTTCATAATATAATTAATACTTTTGAAATGTAAATAAACAAATCAAATCTCCAATCATATCTAATCAAATCTAATCAAATCTAATCAAATCTAATCAAAGCTAATCAAATCTAATCAAATCTAATCAAATATAATTAAATCTAATCAAATCTAATCAAGTCTAATCAAATCTAATCAAATCTAATCAAATCTAATCAAATCTAATCAAATCTAATCAAATCTAATCAAATCTAATCAAATCTAATCAAATCTAATCAAATCTAATAAAATCTAATCAAATCTAATCAAATCTAATCAAATCTAATCAAATCTAATCAAATCTAATCAAATCTAATCAAATCTAATCAAATCTAATCAAATCTAATCAAATCTAATCAAATCTAATCAAATCTAATCAAATCTAATCAAATCTAATCAAATCTAATCAAATCTAATCAAATCTAATCAAATCTAATCAAATCTAATCAAATCTAATCAAATCTAATCAAATCTAATCAAATCTAATCAAATCTAATCAAATCTAATCAAATCTAATCAAATAGTCAAATCTAATCAAATCTAATCAAATCTAATCAAATCTAATCAAATCTAATCAAATCTAATCAAATCTAATCAAATCTAATCAAATCTAATCAAATCTAATCAAATCTAATCAAATCTAATCAAATCTAATCAAATCTAATCAAATATAATCAAATCTAATCAAATCTAATCAAATCTAATCAAATCTAATCAAATCTAATCAAATCTAATCAAATCTAATCAAATCTAATCAAATCTAATCAAATCTAATCAAATCTAATCAAATCTAATCAAATCTAATCAAATCTAATCAAATCTAATCAAATCTAATCAAATCTAATCAAATCTAATCAAATCTAATCAAATCTAATCAAATCTAATCAAATCTAATCAAATCTAATCAAATCTAATCAAATCTAATCAAATCTAATCAAATCTAATCAAATCTAATCAAATCTAATCAAATCTAATCAAATCTAATCAAATCTAATCAAATCTAATCAAATCTAATCAAATCTAATCAAATCTAATCAAATCTAATCAAATCTAATCAAATCTAATCAAATCTAATCAAATCTAATTAAATCTAATCAAATCTAATCAAATCTCGAATCAAATCTAATCAATTTTGTATTGTCTGACATTTTAATCGGTTTAAGCACTTTGACTAATAACTTGCTTATTTATAAATGGCTATGTGTAGCATATTTTGAAATGGCTATATGTGTAGTATAATCAAAATGTAAGAAATACTGCCATGTATGTGAAATACATTGTATATTGATTCAAGAGTTTGTATGTGTGACTGTGTAGTAAATTATTTATTTTATGACATTTTAGCTATCACATTTCTCACATTTATTTAAATTTAGCTAAAATTAAATTGAATTTATTAATTTAAATAAGTAGTATGTAGAGTCTATTAACATTTTGAGTATACATCAAATTTTGAATGCGTCTCATAATCGTATTTACTGTCTGTGTATGTACACACAATGATGTAATTATACGTTGCCCTAATCCACTGGAGTACAGTAAATATTTATATGGTTGTGATATGACAGGGGACTACGATATGTACACGTTTTTGATGGGTATATAAAGAACACAATTCAAAAACAAACAGAATGTCATCTTTTGGTATTTTCCGATATTTTTTATATGTAATGTACGAGTACATTGCTAAGCACTGAGTCAACTATATACACGTTAAATATGTTGTCGAGTGAGTTGGGAAAAGGTTAAATGAAAAAAAATGGGATTAACGTGGAGAAACTTGTATATAGGTAGATTAGTATATGTGACATTATAATGGATAGTGTTCCGTTGATTCCGGAATATTGTATGTAGATAATACCCTATATAGTCGTATACAGCTACAAAACAATTAAAAAGTGAAAAATTATATTCTCGTTCGGTTTTGTTCTTGTATTTCGTTTAATCCATATAAAACTATTATAAATCGCCTCGTCTCCCTGCTCAGCTTTTTGGGTAGGTGTAACAAAAAATAAAAAAACAATTGGGTGGTGGCTAACTTAGAAAATGGACTATTAATATCCTTCATTTGATTGAATAAAAAAAAGAACATTTCGGGTTTTCTTCAAGATGAGTACATAATATGGATTTTGGGAGGGAGTATAAATTATTCTAAAGCTTTTTGTCGGTTATTGTTGTATGGCACCGTTTTTTTTTACTTTGTTGTTGTATATTTTGATAAGGGAAATCTATAAAATTCAATGTGATTTATTTGAAAAATGACAACAAGTGATTTAGATGAAATTGAGGAAATGAATATGAAAATAAAACGATTTTTGGAATAAGGCGGTCTTATAATTTGATCAGAATTTATGTAAATGTGAAGTAAGGGTTAGATACATGTGCTGCTAACAGATGTGGATAATTGTTTGGAAATTAAATTAATTTATTACATGTTAAGTATGTTGAGCTTAAGATTAACTTTAGTATATTTAATTAATAAATATTTTATGTTTATTGTTTGATAGATTAGATTAAACTAAATGAGGTTTGCTTAGATTTGATTAGATTTGATTAGATTTGATTAGATTTGAATAGATTTAATTAGATTTGATTAGATTTGATTAGATTTGATTAGATTTGATTAGATTTGATTAGATTTGATTAGATTTGATTAGATTTGATTAGATTTGATTAGATTTGATTAGATTTGATTAGATTTGATTAGATTTGATTAGATTTGATTAGATTTGATTAGATTTGATTAGATTTGATTAGATTTGATTAGATTTGATTAGATTTGATTAGATTTGATTAGATTTGATTAGATTTGATTAGATTTGATTAGATTTGATTAGATTTGATTAGATTTGATTAGATTTGATTAGATTTGATTAGATTTGATTAGATTTGATTAGATTTGATTAGATTTGATTAGATTTGATTAGATTTGATTAGATTTGATTAGATTTAATTAGATTTGATTAGATTTGATTAGATTTGATTAGATTTGATTAGATTTGATTAGATTTGATTAGATTTGATTAGATTTGATTAGATTTGATTAGATTTGATTAGATTTGATTAGATTTGATTAGATTTGATTAGATTTGATTAGATTTGATTAGATTTGATTAGATTTGATTAGATTTGATTAGATTTGATTAGATTTGATTAGATTTGATTAGATTTGATTAGATTTGATTAGATTTGATTAGATTTGATTACATTTAATTAGATTTGATTAGATTTGATTAGATTTGATTAGATTTGATTAGATTTGATTAGATTTGATTAGATTTGATTAGATTTGATTAGATTTGATTAGATTTGATTAGATTTGATTAGATTTGATTAGATTTGATTAGATTTGATTAGATTTGATTAGATTTGATTAGATTTGATTAGATTTGATTAGATTTGATTAGATTTGATTAGATTTGATTAGATTTGATTAGATTTGATTAGATTTGATTAGATTTGATTAGATTTGATTAGATTTGATTAGATTTGATTAGATTTGATTAGATTTGATTAGATTTGATTAGATTTGATTAGATTTGATTAGATTTGATTAGATTTGATTAGATTTGATTAGATTTGATTAGATTTGATTAGATTTGATTAGATTTAATTAGATTTGATTAGATTTAATTAGACTTGATTAGATTTGATTAGATTTGATTAGATTTGATTAGAATTGATTACAGTTGACTTGTTTTTATTAGATATGATTAAATTTTTTTGTATAGAACTATACGATGTATAGAATAGAACTATACGATGAACAAGCGGGGACCGTTTATTATAAATTATATTATTATTATTATTGTGAATTTGAATACTTCCTTACATAGGCTCTCCACCTGCCATTACCATCAAGTTATACCATTAATATTATAACAGTTTGCTAGTGGAGACTCGCAATTAACATAACATTGCCATAAGTCTACCATCAAGTTATACCATGATGGTATAACTTGATGGCAGACTTATGGTATACAAAATTATGACATTTCGTTATTTTCAAAATGGCGTCATTATGACTTTACGTTGAAACTTTGTGTTATGCATAATTTTTTAAACCCAATTTCAAAATAAAAAGCAAAATTATATTAAAACTATAAAATTTCTATAAAAACAATCAGTATCTATTGAGTATATCGAGGTATATACTCCATAAATACTCATTTTCACGAATGATTCCTAAATGTCAGATTTATCGTACATTGACCACACCAGACGCCATCTTTAATACTTTAGTCTTATGGTATGTTAATGGTAATGGTATGATTTATATCAGGTGGAGACGTAGGGTTAGACAAAATTACGTTGAAACCGGATTTTAAAAGTTATTTGTTTTATTAACCCTTTCAAACCACTTGTCTTTTAACAGAAACATAAATTTACCATTAGTATTAATTTGCTGCACAGGAAAATGAGGCTGCTTGTGGTTGACTCGATCCATAATATGCCGATTTTCACACACATGTATACACAGTTATAATTTAAACGTGATTTATTTCTAGGATTATCTTCCAAAACAAAATTCACCTACTTAGCTTAAATAACTTTTGGCCGAAATAAAGCTTTTTCTAATGGTACCTTGATTTTTGAAACCTTATATTTTTTTTAATATGCATATCAGAACTGGGCATAATTTAAAATTAAAATAAAAAAAGTTGATTCAAGCTCTTAAGCTTTTCGCTTTTATACTTTTAATAAATCACACCAAATGTAGACGTTAAGTCCAATAAATATATGTTTTTGTTTCGAGCTTTTAATAAACGTTTCATTTTCCAACTAGATTGACCTTTCAGCAAATTAATATGCCAACGTGATAATAATTAGTGTTGATTTTTATCATATTTCAATTTATTTTTGGACTTGTGCTAATACTTATGTCCAGTGAGCTTTTTAAAAAACAAGTAGTTTTTTTTTCTTTTTGTGGATACCTTTTATTTTTCTAAATCGAGCTTTTTAATATCTTGGTATAGTGATACACTTTCATTTTTTGTATTATCGGTAATGACAACTTGTGAAGTTTTTAAAAAAATTAACTTAAGCATTAAGTCTGAAATGTTTATGCACAAATTTTGTTAACTATGGCTTAAATAATTCTTGATAAAAAAGCTTTTGCTAATGTTAACTTGATAACTACAGATTGTCGATAGTTCCAAGGTATTTAGACTTTCAGTGGACGTTTGCATACAAAGCACGGCTGTCAACTGTCAGACCTGCTTTTTGATCCGCTTTTACATAATTGTCATGAGTTAAAAGGGATCTATTTCAAATGTATGGTCGCAAGAGCCAATTAAAAAATTTACGGATAGCTTGTTCTTAACTTTGACACAGCATTGTGACTGCATTACATAAAAGCAGATATTTTTTAGTTATTCCTATATAGTCATTGCAAAGCAAACCATAAATCATAAAGAACACCTGATACAAATCAAGTGAGGTTTCGTAATATTTAAAAAAAAGGAACATCTTCAGCAAAAATAACTTGATCAGTGACTAGCAGATTCGGACGAAACCTCTAATTGACATGATTGCCTACCATTTCCGGTATCCTGATAAATTGCCCGAATAGCAATAAATCTTGGTTTAGAATAAACGCACCGGGGTTTAAAATAAACGCACCAAGTCCGGTGACTCCTTTAAAATGTCCTTGTTTCAAATATTGTCAAAGAGAATGTTTCTTGTTAATGAACACTTACCAAAACTCCATTTTTCACTGCTTTTTAAATAATATATCGTTCGACCCTAAAAAATGTATTTCTCAAAAAATGTTTAAACCATTCCCAAAAGCTCCTCTTGCTAATACTTTACGAATGAACTTTGTATATGGCATGAACATATTTTAAAAAAAAAATCAACAAAACCTCAAAAAATTACTCAAGGGAAATATGGAAAATTATGTTACGTTTTGTTTTTTATTTTTAAATTTTTAAAACTGTTTTCCAATGTTATGTTATTGCTTCTATTTATACATATTATGTATGTATGGTATATTGCTTTAATTTAAAACTTAGTTGGAAAACTTATTCTATCTTCTAATATATTTACACAAACAATGGAATACAAAAAAATGAAAATAAAAGCTTTCGATGTTAGTTTGGCGTTCACACTCGGTTTGTACGTGATGCGATAGTAAAAATCGAATTAAAGTTTGGTATGGCACAATAATAATGATGATAATGGTGATATTTTCCAACAATTTAGTGCGGTTGGCCATAAAAATACATTTTTTATGCAGCACGTGTGTATATGTGATTTGATTGGTAAATGTTAGGAATTTATAACGACAATGTTTGATGTCGTTATTTTATAGTCTTGGATTATTAAGTGTGTTTGTGTGCAATAATGCTCAGTTTTTTATCAGGGTGAGTACTTTGTAATAAGTTTTGTCAAAAACTGAAGTTCATCTCATTAGGCCACTGTCGACTGAGTGTAGACTCTAAGTTACGGTTATGGAATATCGGGCGTTCCTAAATATTTATCAGGGTTCTATAAGAGGCACTTAACACTTTTTTGTTGTCAAACATCATAGGGTTATGGAACCAATCCCGATTTTTGCGACGACTTTAAAGATTTGATGATACCGAACAGCTTTTTTATTCCTTAGTGGAGTTCTTCTACTTGGGAACTCCACTAGTAGTTATGGACTGGTTGCTGGCGGCTTCTCTAAAAGTGTTGGTATTTATTTTAGTGTTACTGCATTTAATTTGTACACAAACTAGTATTTGTACAATAATCTCGTTGCTTTATTTTCGCGCTTGTGTAGCATTGGTAGGCAACTCTGCTTTTTTAGATGTCCAGTATTATTTGTCTTGGAAGTATACGCATATGAATACCATCTAAATATCTTCTTTTATTGGTGTAATAGTCTCGTTTATTCTGGAAGTAAATGTTCCACTTCGATTCAGGAGTTTCATCTTCTCTCACGAATCGTTTCCGTTTTGCAACATTATAGAAATTGTTCCACTGTTCATTTTTTTGGAAGGAAACAAATTTTCCCACCATTAATCAACGTGCAATAAATTTTGGCAATCAACCAATTTACACCATGATCACGAAACACAATCAAACTTATCAGTTGTCGCTTGTAAGACAGTTTAAATACCTTCAACTCTCTCATTCTTTGGTTCCTAATCATTTTCATTTTCGTATACGTATATGTATACAGACACACACACACAAAATTTATTGCATCGCATGTTTTCTGACAATTTACAATATTGAAATTGGTATTATGGCATCCACAAAACCAAAAACCAAAAAAAACATAAAATCGAATGAAAAGCACAGCCAAAATCTTAGACAAACATAAAACGAAAAATCACAAAAACAGAAAATAAATTGAAAAAAGTCAACATGTGGCCAATTAGAATATTTGCTGGCAACAACAAAAAAAACGGAAAAAAGGAAACAAAAGGAAAAAATGTTAAGGTTTTAATTTGGTTTATCATATGACACAAGCAAACACCAAAAAACCTATACAATGCTGTCTGATAAGGTCATTAGAACATCTTTCCATGGCTAAAATTGGTTGTATATATATATAGTTTTAGGTGACCGCAAATGAAATAGGTGACATTATACGTTTGTTCCATTGTCACATATATGTATACATACATGAATTCAACACATAGATCTGCTCACAATTGCGGTAAAGTTTATTATTTCGTAAATGATATATTAACACAACAAAAATTGGTTGTCTCTGCGTCATATTGTTCCGGGTTTTAAAATTATTTATATACATATCCTTTATCCTTTTGATGTACACAAAAAAAAATGATTGAATAAACACAAAATATTGATCAAAAGGATTATATGTATGTATGAGCGACAGCTGAGTGAAGCAGGATAATGAAAATCCACCCATTATTCCATCAATCTATCTCGAAAATAAAATTATATAGATATTCGTCTTTGAAATGTGTTCACAAACAACATACACACAAACCAGCCAACGACGACGGAAAATAAAAAACTAACAAAAAAAAAAATACTTTTATGAAAATTCTCAAGGGTGACATCTATATGCTATTAGCATAATTAAATAGTTCTATCGCTTTATATTAATATCTAAAAAAAAAAACAAAAAAGGATGATACGAGCGTAATGGGATTTGCTTTAGAACACCAATTTAATTTTTAGCTACAGGTATCGTTGTGGAGTTCATTTCAAATTTTTATATTTTCGAGAGTGACATAATTTAAAACTTTCAAATGAACAATTTGTTGCACATTATAACACAAATTACATAGTTGGTGGTAGTAAATTTAGACGGTATTATACTGGTTTGGGTATATTATGTTTCTATGCTTATATATTTCAAAATGCATATCGCTCAAAATAGTTTGTTTGTCTAGCTGTTGCTACTTAATTTGATACAAGTAAATTATTATTAGCTCAAAATATTGTAAGTTAGTTTCTGGTTCTCAATAATAGTTATTAAGCTTCTAAAAATCCACTTGTACCAATGCTTTTATTTTTATTATGAGTAGCTCAATTTATACCAAATCAAATTTAAGACCATTTTATTAGCTCGATGATTTTAAAACCAAATTTTCAAAAGTTCATATAGATTGGAATGCATTAAACACTATTTGTTAACAATTTAGTTGCTCAATTTATTTTAAAGATATGATGTATAAATTGATGAACTAAAATAATTTGTAATATTTCATAAAAGTATTAAGGTTGCTCAATATTTACGTGGCCACACAGTTCATTTCAAGTATCACTATTATAAAGAGATTTTTGTAAGTGTGATTTTTGCTCAATTGTGTAACCAATTTAATTTAAAAATAAAGACACTAATTGTATTTTTGAAGTCTGTTCAGAATGGTTGTGTAACTTATTTATATAGTGACGTAATTTAAATCTTTCAAATTAATAGTTTGTTGCCCATTTTGTCATAAAACTACATCATTGGTGTTAGTAAATTTGATTTGTTTGCCTTTTAACCTAACGCTGTTATTCTCATAATATTTTGCCACGCTCATGATTCGTTAGATATTTAAAAATAAAAATTGCTCAAAAAAGTTTTATAGTACTTCAAACCAGCTCAACCACCTAAAATAAAACTAAAGGATTGCTCAAAATAAATAGTTGCTTAAAATGTTATTGTTAATTTAAATTTCCTGATTTTGAATAATAGTAACTATAAGCTCTTAAAAATAACAAAAGTACCAATGATTTTATTTATTTTATATTTTTAAATTATGAGTAGCTCAATTTATAATAAACCAAAATTAAAATCCAACATAAACTGGATAATATTACAACCTTTTTTTTTAGAAATACTATGTAAATCGGAATGCGTTTAACAGTGCAATTAATACTTAATAACAATTTAGTTGCTCAGTTTGCAGTGCAATCCAACAGTTTATAAATTGGATAACTATCATTACTAGGTAATATATGTTAATTACTTAGTTAATTTTAGGTAACACAAATATAAAAAATTTTTTATTTTTAAGTAGCTCAATTGTGTAACTAATTTAATTTAAAATAAAATACTAACTGTACTTTGAAAGGTACAATTCCGAACGCTTCTAATTAACTATAGGCTTATTAACTAAACAGTTGCGCATTTTACATTTAATGGTGATGTGTTTGTCAAAGACTTACAAATAATTTTAGTTGCTATATTACTGTAGTACAGCTACAGTTATCGTAGGAAAGTTAATTTAATAATATTATATTTTTGATAATGACGTGATATAAAGCTTTAAATAAACAATGTGTTGCTCACTTAATTACACCACCTATGTAATTACATTGTTTGTGGTAGTAAATTTCATAATAATATCATTCAAAACATCTTTTAACCTAATACTGCTATATTTATAACATGTTACGTTTATTATTTAAAAATAAAAATTGCTCAAAATATGTTGTTTCCCAGTTTTTGCTACTTCAGTATATTAACTATTGTAATAATGATTCAAACAATCACAAC
Organism: Tipula confusa; assembly: GCA_963556175.1. Lineage (NCBI taxonomy): Eukaryota > Metazoa > Arthropoda > Insecta > Diptera > Tipulidae > Tipula > Tipula confusa. Next base: position 28,951,668 of record OY744476.1, read on the forward strand.
CTTATAAAATGCAAACAACTAAACGATTGCTCAAAATAATTAGTTGCTCACAATATTATTAATAATTTATAATTACTGTTTCTCAATAATGGTTTCTAAACTATTGAAATACCACAAATACCAATGGCTTTATTTATTTTAGGAGTAGCTCAAATTTTAAACCATTTAAAAAATTTATTTTCAGAAAGTCCATTTAAATTCGTATATTTCGTATACTTCATTTAAATTCGTATTTAAATTCGTATTTAGTTGCTCAATCTATTTTTAAAAATATCGTCAGTCGCTATTTGTGTATGGTAAATTTATGAAAACTGTTTGGAGTATATTAAACTAAAATAATTTGTGACATATCATTAAAGTACTAAGGTTGCTCAATACGGCCACACTGTAGTTTTAGCTATTGAAATAAATTTGAATATGCAATCATTTAATAACTGTACACTTTATGCTTGTTAATGCCAATCTTATACTTCAAGGGCGAGGTATTTAATTTTTATAAATTGAACAACAATAAACATTATATTTTTTTTATATTAAATTGTATTTTCATGATTTCATTATTGGTTACTTAGTACATTGCAAGTAACAATATTTAAAAGAAATTATGTTGTTTTGTAAGTAGCTTAATTTTGTAACCAAGTGAATTTTAAAATAAACCTCTAACTATATTTTTAAAAACTGTTTAAACAGCTTATAAATAACTATAGGTTTTTTAATTATATAATTGTTATAATTTAAGTGTTACATATTTGTTTATCAAAGTTGTCAATTTGCACGTACAGCTTAAAGATAATCTAGGTTGCTATTATAAACAAATTTGTATTATAGAGAGTGACGTAAGCTAAAACTTTCTATCTAACAATTTGTTGCTCATTTTATTACACAATTCATAGTAAGTGGTATTAAATTTGCTCAAAATATTTTGTTTCTTAATTTTTCCTAACTAATTTAATTTCGTATAGTAATAATGTATTAAGCAAGCTTAATTATTTAAAATAAAAACAGTTAAATGACTTAACAGTTAAATGATTTAGCTCAAAATAATTCGTTGCTTAAATTATTATTAACAATTTAAAGTAACTGGTTTTGAATAATGGTTACTTAGCTATTAAAAATAACACAAGTGAAATCAATTTAATTAATTTATTAGTAGCTCAATTTATAGCAAAACTATAAATAAAAAATAGAAAGTTCATATAAATTGATATGCATTTAACATTACATTAAGTGTATAATCCATACACTTAAAAATTTAGTTTCTCAATTTATTTTTCAAAATATTCACAGTCACTATATAAGTGTAAGGAAAGTTTATGAGAATAAATTATTTGGTGAACTACGCTAATTTAGTAAGTTTCAAATATTTTTTGTTGCCCAATATGATTGAATCAAAATGATAATTTTACTTATTGAGATTTGAATATTAGACAATAATATCAGATCTGAGCACTTCTTAGAATAAATTGCTTTTAATACCATAACGAGAATAGTTGCTCTGTTCATACTTAATGTTATAGGACATAATCTCCAGTGTTTCATGTGCATTTGTTTGTCAAAGTCTTCAATTTGTACGTACAACTTACAAATAATCTAAGTTGATATATTTGCTGTAGAACAGCTATAGGTATTGTTGTGGAATTAATTTAAAAATCATTAAAACTAAAAGGATTTCATTTATTTTATGAGTAGCTCAATTTATCAAATTTTAAACCATAATATTAACTAGATGATTTTCTTATCAGAAAATTCATATAAATTGGCAATAATACATTCCATTCTTATTAATAATTTAGTTGCTCAATATATTTTTAAAATGTTGACAGTCACTAATAAATATATATTAGTTTTATTAAAATTAATTATTTGGAGTAAATACCAAAAACTTTAATAAGGTTTCATTGGTGAACCAAAAATGTTTAATAAATTAGTAGTGGCTCAATATTCACGTCGAAACTAAATAATAATTTTACCTTATTACACCATAATTTATGTATGTATTTGAAGACGTACTTTATATGCATACTGAAACCACGATTTATTTATTTTCTTAGCATATATTATCTTTTAATACTATATTCCAACCTTTTAAATTTTTATAAATTGAGCAACTATAAACATTACATTTAATTATTAAATTATATTTACTAGCTTTTTCTATTGGCTTTGTTCATTTTAACAATATTATAAAAAAAAATCAGTTATTTTGTAAGTAGCTCAATTTTGTAACCAATTTAAAACAAAATACTAGCTGTATTTTGTAAGAGACTATGGCGAAAGCTTCTAATTAACCAAAGGCTAATTAACTATTTAGTTGCTCAATTTATATTTAATGTTGAAAGACTTTATGTTACGGACAGTACATTTTTAGCCTAATGCTTCTATAGTATTTTTCTCGCTTAATTATGTTAGATATTGAAAAATATAAATTGCTCAACTTATTTTTTGGTCCAGTTGTTGCTACGTAAGTTTACTAACTTTAATTATAATGAATCAAAAAAGGTTAGCTGTTAAAATTATAAATTAAATAATAATGTATTCAAAATAGTAGTTCGTTTCGGTAGAAGCTTTGTTAGTTGCAAAGTGAAGTTGTACAAGCAGGCGAGATTGGAATTCCAAATCGATTCGGTTCCTTTTATCAATTGCAGCCAAATTTGATCTAAATGTCTGTCACCTGGATGTAAATTCGACCTTTAACGGCATACTTATAGAAGGCATATTCAGTTATATGACAATCTATAATTAACTAATATGCTCATCAACTATATAGTTGCTCAATTTATATTTAATGTCGAAAATAATAAGTTGTACGTACAACTTATGATTATCTATATAAAATTGGGATTCTTGAACAGGTTTGAATCGTTAACAAAAATATGCTATTTAATTGAGCAACTGTAAAATTTATATAAGTATACGTAATATTTTTTCTAAGCGGCGTGTTTTCCAGCAGAATTAACTAATGTAACGATTACATCCGAGGGAACTGGTCGATTTGCAACATTAAACTTTCGTTTAAAACTAAGCAACTGAATTAACTGAAGAAATATCGAAAATTAACTGAAGAAATATACACACTCAAAGAGATTTACACGTTGTATTAATCCGTAGCCCTATTAATAATATATCAAACCAGTTTTTTCTGTTTTTAAAGTAGCTCAATTTTAAGAAATTTTATTGAAATGTAAACTTCCCAGTAACTACAGTAAATCTTATTATTGCAACTAATCCTTAGAATTAAATTGATTAATATAATAATTAAACTAATAAAAATTAAGCAGGATTCTTTTAATTAGTACTTACATAAAATGTAATAATTGTCAGTTAAAACTTTTAATTTGAACTAAAATCCCAAAACCAATCATCAACATACCTGAAAAAATAAAGAAAAAAATTTATTATACACTTCAAATTGTAACAAGTATTTGAAAAGTTGTAAACTCATCTTAAAAGTTTTCAATTTTTATTTTACTAAAAAAATAAAATCATGAAAAAGTTACTTTTCAAATTAAAGGTATTTAAACTTCTAACCTCAAATATTAAAGCGCTAAATTATTATTAACAAACCGTAAACAAAATTCATTAATCTTGTGTTGAACTTAATTTTAGTAAAATGATTACATAACCGGCTGAGATTACATCATAAAAACTTGGGTAGTTAAAAAGTTACAACAGTTATAAATAATTAAACGAGAAAAGCTCACTAAAGGTATTAAAGTTTTGCAGTATTTCTAAATAATCGAAATGTGATGAAAGATATAGTTTAGGGACCAAATATTAAATGGTAAAGCTTTTAATATTATGAAAATATTTTTCACATCAACTTAATAAGCTCAAAGTTTGTTTTTTAATATTTAAATGGCGAGTAAAAGCTTTCAAAATGCAAAATTAAAGAATTTCACATAATTTTTGAATTACCTGGAAAATTAAATTTCAAGAAGCTTGTTATAAATTTTAACCAAAAACGTCAATTTAGTCATAATTTATATTCGTCAAAATAAAAAAGCTCACTTTTAATTTTGGAAATTACAGGGAAGTTGAAATTCGATTAAAAGATCAACTATAAGTTTTTTAAAGAATTTTAAAATTTTAAGCAAATCAAACACAACGAAATGGAACTTATTAACTAGCTCACTACTGAGCCTTCAAGCATACAATTTATGATTGCAGATAGCATTATAGATCCCTTTAGTTCATTTAAACTAACCAAATCTTAAAATCATCCCAAAACAGGTTGGTTTTAAGTTTTCTAACTTATTAACGAGTAAAAGACAAAATGTTATGGTTTTTCAAAATAAATTAACTTAAATTTCCATAAAACAAATAAAAGCACAACTTTTTTTAAGGTTTTCATAATTTCTAAAAAATTAATTGGGGAGATTGCAACATTTAACAAACAAGTAGTTTTAAAAAAAAAGCTAGACGATTTCTGAGAGCTTTTTGTTATAATGTTTGATAAATATTTTTTTAAAGTTTTTCAGCTTTATTTGCTAAATTTGAAAAGACAACTTTATTTTTTGCTTTCCATTATTGAGCTTTTGAAATTTATAGATCAAAATGTATTTAAAGCTTAATAAAGTAAATAAAACAAATTAAGCTCCTTGATATGGATATAGATACTACTAGAGTTATATAATAAAACATTTGAGTAAAACCGCAAAACCAGTAATTGTGCTTCTAAAAGTAACTCCAAATTTTCGGGCTAAAGAATTATTCAATACCGAGCCAAGAAAAACCAATAAACCAATAAAAGTAACTCCCCATTTGATATGTGAAGTAAGGAAAGAGGATATTCTAAAACCAGCATTTTTGGTCGACCACGGCCATTATGAATATTTTAAGAATGCTCTTCAGCTTAAAAAAGCACCTTTGACCTGCCAAAGTCATGGACATTATAGGAAACTCACAAGAAAAATCGTACATATGGATGCAATATGGTCGAATTAATTGTCTTCTCTTCATCTATCCTGGAACGTTTTCAACATGCTACGAAAAGCTAATTCAAAGGTGCAAATGGACAAATCGGAGTTTTTTAACAGAAAAATTGCCTTTAAAAGAAACTAAGCCCTTAAAGGAATGTTTGAGGAAAAACAAAACCATAATATTAAATTCAAGATACATAAAATGTTGAAATTCCGAGACATTTCGAAAAAAATCGTTTTTACAACCGATGCGAGCAACGTAGCCATCGGAGCCGTTTTCTCACTAAATGGAAAAGACCCATTTGATATGCGTCTAGAACCGTAACGGCTAGAAAAAGAGCTTCTAGCCATAGTCTGGTCTAAAAAATATTTTAGAACTTACTTGTTCGATAATAAGTTTGAATTCATTAATGAGCACAAATCACTAACGTTCCACCTCAAAGAGCCTACCTCGAAATTACTTCGATGGCGCTTAAAATTAGAGGAGCACGATTACGAAATCGTTTATACGATTCATTTTAGTAAACAAACGATTATATTGATTAATCCGGCACCATTAATGATTACACCATATGCCCCTTACAAACTAAATAGGACGCGGGCATCCACTCAAATTAGAATAAGAGGTTATAGAAATACCAACAATACCGATGGAAACATTACATATGAACTTTTGTTTTTATTTTTTTAAAACCACGCATTTCTCACACTCCTGGATAAATTCACAAAATTTACTGGAGCTTTCTACATATAAAGACTCGTACCAGCCACGAATTCTAAAAGAAAATTACCAAATTTTTCAAGTGTTTTGAGCCTCGTCACGGTTTTTATGTTCCATCATTTGACTGTGCACGATTATAAGTGGCTACTGTTAAACTTCTTGTGTGCTGCAACTGGGAAAACTTCGCTACACGTGCGAACACAAAGTAGTTTTTTTCAATTTTTTAAAAACTGTTAATTTAAGTGCTTTTTAATGGTCAACATTTATTTTTAATTTCCATCTGTTATGTCAAATAATGCCTACTTGTGGACGTGCAATATCGAGTGGCCTTGAGCTGTATTGATTGTGATCGCAAAAGCATGACGAACAGGAAATTGAAGGCGTTAAAAATCAAATAGCAAGTTATTGGAATTCTGAGAGTCAAAAACTATTTGCATTTATGTTTTTCTTTCAGTCTAACTGCTTCGAATAAATTACTTATTAGCTTTTCACTGCAAGTCTTTAGTCATTACAACCTTTTCTTGTGAACATCATTCACTAGCTTGTACCTCACTAATTGCCCTGTTATGACATTTCAAATATTCGTGTTAAGGTCACTGACCTCTTTAATTTTTTCTGCCTATATTGCTCTTTCGCTCAAACAAACATGTCTGTACTATGAGACAGTTCTATTGAGAACACATTTAATTCCAATTTTAAGATTAAAACACGCGGAAACTTAATCAGCCGCAGTAGATTGGGGAATAACAGGTAATGTTTATCAAAAATCACCAACTATCAATACCATCAAATAGTTCTTGGTTTTCTCGTAGTTCCTATAAAATTCTAACAATTGTTAGAATTTCAATAATTTTTAGAATTCTGTCCCAATTATGTATTTTTGAACAACTTTTGCCATTCCAGATGTCATATATTTTAAATGCATGGTTTTCGGTCAACTGCATGCTCAATCAAAGCTTTAGTTTACAGAGCGCGGTTTGATCCAATAAAGAATCAGCAGTTCGAAAAAATTTCGAAACTTTCATTCACATTTTTCATTTTTTACCAAAACTTACTTGGAAAAAATTCACAATTTGTGGTTATCCTTATGGTTATCACATGAAACCACATCTTTCACAATATCACAAAATAAATATCGCTTCTTTAAAGAATTCTATAATATTCATCTTAAACTAACAAAACAATTTTTTTCTTCTTACAAAAATATTCAACTGATTTGACATTTCAAAACTAAAAAATCATGGCCTACTAAAAAAATTAATTATTTTTTGAAAGTTGAAGCAAAGTGCTACAAATTTGAATAAATTTGATTTATAAGAATGTTGCAGTATTGCAGTAAGAAACTCTCTAGCAAATTAATTTTCAAATCTTTCAATGGCTTGTTTTCATGGGCTCCAGTTTTGTATAATTTACATTTCTCCCGATCTTTATAAAAGGTTTGGTTAGAACGATGGTTGCTGAGTAGTAGTCTTTCGGTTTTCGGAAAGAAAATCAATACTCGATTAGATTTTTTTTAATAACATGACGCATGGTTATCATTTTTTACACTGCTGTAACTTCTTTTCCCGAAAAAAATTTCAAAAATTTAATTCCCATCTTTTTTTGAATTTTTTAATTAAAGCTTGAATTTTTTAATCTTAAAACATGTCAATAAACTATATATTTAGTGACACAGATGTTCTATCTAAATGCCGACATGCTACTTATAGCTTGAATTTATAATTTTCATCAAATCTACCTGTATTAAAATACATCATTCACATATTATGAAAATCAAACAATTCGAACACCTTTCGGTGTAATTAAATAAATGGAAAATTCTCTTACGGTAAATAAAACAAGTTGTACGAGTATGTGAAGAATAAATGTACGTGGAAATAATATTCCGAGTCGAAATATTATGTACCCATATTTTTTCATCTTTTATCTCAGCCATCAGCATCATCATTATCATCATCGTCATGATCATATTTACTCGTTTTTCACGTTCAAATACCAAAAAACAACAACAAAAACAAATTAAATTAAAAATTAAAATTTTCTTTGCTTCGTTTTATTATTATTCTTATTAATTTTCATCTTAGACATTAAATTATAATATAAATTCGCTTCTAAGAAACATATTTTCATTTTTAAATAATGTAAACGGGTGGCGGGGACGAGTACACACACAAACACACTTAGAACATACGAGTGTATAGAGTGGTAGCGGCATAGCACCAGCACCAAAATAAAATTATAAATAACAAATAATTTAATTAGAATAATTAGTGTATATATGTATATATATATATATATATATATATATATATATATATATATATATATATATATATATATATATATATATATATATATTCACAATATATATTGTATATATCGCGTTGTTGTAATTATATAATTATGTAAATATAAAGCAAAAAAAAAGAAAATTTCCAATTTTCACTTGCCGTATAATGATGATGGCAATGAATAAGAAAATTATGAATAACTTTAGGTTTTAAATCTACGTGACAAATAAGCACTGAGATAAAAATGCGGGCGGATTAAATAAAATTATATTCAACTGGCGGATCTCCGGTTATGTACAAAAATGTGTCCAAATTTGTAGAAATGTTGATTATGTGATGCACGATTTTAGACGCACAACCAATTCTTGCGCTTATAGTGTTTTGTGCTGAGCGCATTTATATCTATTTTAACCTATTTTTGGCAATCTGTCAGTTTATTTTTCACATGATTTGATAACAAACGTGGTGATATGGCAACATTTTTAATTTTGCTATATGATATGTTTATATGTACATGTGTGTGGGATTAGTTAAATTTTTAGGATTTTTTGGTTGTTCTACGAATTTTTCTACTCAAGTTTCACAATATAAATGTGAAGGTGAATTGTAATTCGAGGTAAATTTTACCTGTCTCACATCTCCATAAATAATAAAACCATACCTCGATTAATTCGTGTGTTTTATGAGCATGAAATTAGACCTAATGAATTATTAAATTTTTACATGCTTTGATATCAATTTGAGTCATCAATGTGAACTAGAAATTTAACGATCATGATACTCATAATTATTCATGATCAATTAAATTAAAAAAAGTAATTATACCTTACAGTTGTTAAATTATTCTTTGAATAATAAAAAAAATTGTATAAAATCTATGAAATAAATGACCGCAAAATTGGGATCGTTGATCATTAAATCACGATAACTTTTGAAATTGTGATCGTTAAAATATTTTAATATTTATAAGCGATCGTTCCAATTCTGAAAGATAAAAATATTGCAGTTTTTGGAAAAACATACAACTTAAATAATATAGTTTTGTATAAAAACAATATTAGTAAACGCAAAAAAGCTTTAACGATTGTTTTTACAACTGAAATAATTCAATACTTTTCCAATTTGTTGGTCTCATGAAAGCTTTTTGTCTGGTAAGATTTTACTATTTTTCCATGTGATTTTACTGTAAAAAGTACATCGTAAGATTTAAATATTTATTTTATTTGAGCTTTTACGGTTTTGGGAAAATTAAATTATAAGAAATTATGTTTAAAAAATTTAATCGATTTTTGGCCAAAAAGTCCAACTTATTTTTTAAATTAAAGGTATACTAAAAGCATGGCTAGCTTCGTGTTTTGCTTAAAATTGAGCTTTTTCATAAATGTAAGCATTATTTGATTTCCCACTCAAACGATTTAAATAGGATTAAGTTAAGTTTTCTGTGCTACCTAAATAAAAATTATAGTAATAAAAAATTATAATAAACTGAACAACGAAAGCACTAATGTAAATTATGCAATTTGCATTATGTTAATGTGCAAGTGTAAATTATTTATTATTTCATGGTTTATAAAATTAGTTGTAGAAGCTTTTGAAAGTTACCTTTAAAGATTAAGAAATAAATATATTAAAATAAAATTTAACAAAATCGTCCGCTAAATAAATGTTTACAGTTTTCATCCATTACATTAATTTACACTACCCGAACTTTAAAGCTACAAATATAATATTGTCTTTTATAGGAGAAGGGAAAACCTAAAAATTATATTTTGACTTTTAATTTAAAAGAGCTTTCTATTTTGCAAGAAATAAACCGTTACAATTTTTAAAAATTTCAAGTTTAACAAAAGCTTACCATTAATATTTTAGTTTCAAAACGTTACCAAAACATTAAGTGTTTACTTACACATAGTTCATTTTTCAAAGCTCAGTAGAAAAGTTAAGCTTTTAACCATAAAAGGTGGTCCTAAAAATGTGTTTGAAATACGGGGTCCTCAAAAGGTCAAAACTTATTGGGAAAGCTCTTTCAATAATAAAGATTATTAAAGTTTTGTTATATGCTTAAAATTAGGCTTTTGCTAAAAACTAACTATCATAGTTTATAAAATGAATTTAAGTAAATTTTAACTTTCCACTGATTTTATGAATTCGCATAAATTGTGCAATAAAACACTTTATAGTGGTCCAATTTTGAGGAGTGATACTTAAATCAAAAGCTCTCAACATTCGGGCTAATACAGCTGTTTGGTTAAAATTTATAATGCTTAAAATTGACATGGAGGAATTTATATATAATTTGAGAGCTTTTGATTGAAATAATTCCCAATATATGATATATTATTCTATAATTTCTATTAATTTAGGTCATGTAAAATTCATTCAAATTTCTAAACAACGAAACAATTGTAAGCATGAAATTGATGTGGTGGAGCTTATACATAATTTGACAGCTTTTGCTTAATATGTGTAACAATTCACTCTTATTAATAAAGCACACTCAATTTTTGTAAAATGTAAATTAATCAGATTATGATAAGTACATTTTATGTTTAAAATGGATCGAAACTCAATTCGAACTCGAGCTTTAAAGTTGCAAATTGACTATTGTATTTTATAGGTAAAGAGACCTCCAATAAACTTCATGTTCTTTTTTTTCTATAGAGCTTTTTGATTTAAATTTATATGATAAAAATAAATTAAATAAATTAATAATGACAGTTTAACAAAAGCTTACTAAAAATGTTTGATTTTCAGAAATTTTCAAAAGCTTTAACCAATTTTTAAAAATCCATTCACGTTTCAAAGTTCAGTGTCAACACTTGAGTTTTTTACACAAAGCTTTTTTAATTCACTTAGGCTTATGAAGCTTAATTATAAAATTAGAATTTATTCAGTGATTAAAACATAATGTTATTATAGGAACTGAGCATTAAAAAATAAATCTCAAAACTGCAAAACAAATTTAGAGGCCTTTTAAAAGCTTATAAGTTTAACTTTCTATAAAACTTTAAAGTTCTTAAAATTGAAAGCACTAAAAATCAAGTCAAATATAGCTTAGAGGTAAACTTTTAATTTTTTAAACTTCGAAAGTATTAAATCATAAAGCTTTTAGTACTCCATAAACCTTAGATTACTTAATTATTTAAAATCTTACTTAATTTCGATAACATACTCTATTTGATGATAGTCAAATTAAAATTTCAGGTAGCTTTTAAAACAGCTTTTATTTCCTAACCAAGCTTTTCTAAGTAACAAAAAAACTTTTTGATTTAAACTTTTCAAACTTTTAAACTTGCTAGTAGATTGTTCGATTCTATAGATTATTATAACTTAATAATTTTTTTGAATAAACATATGATAAAGCTTAACTTTAAAACCTAAAAGTCTAGAATTTTTTAAAAACGCTTTTAGTAGATAAAACCTAAAAGTCTAGAATTTTTTAAAAACGCTTTTAGTAGAGACGGTTTGACAGTTATTTTAAAAACAAAACAAAATCTTCAAATTCCTCTTTTGTTTAAAGATTGTCGTGTTAACTTAAATATGACAAGCTTTTAATTTTAAAGTAATAATAATTATTAAAAAAGCTCTTATTAAAACTATCTATATTGATTTTAAATGCTTCATATAAGTTAAAAGCTGTGAAAAATCACAGCTACAAAACTTAATAAAAATTAACTAAAAAGCTTTGTTAATTTTTGTTGTGCTTTTGGCGAAGCTCAAATAAAACAAAGCTTTGTTAGTTTATAAACGTGTGAAACTTGCCAAAAGCATTGAAATAGTAATAATATTACAAGTTTCTACGTAAAAGTTTAATTTAAGTTTTAATCAAATGTGATTTTATTATTGCAGATTTTGAATGTTAAATTCAAATTAAATTAACTATTAAATTGCTTTATTTTTGACATTTAAAAACTTTTTTAGCATTACCATTTACAAATATATAACCTTAGTATAGGTCTAGATGAGCTTTTAGTTTTAAATCTGATATATTTTTTCAGATTATAATAAAAGCTTTTAATCAAAAATTATGATCAAAATTATGCTTTTGGTTAACTCATATGGCACAGATTATAGATTATAGATTACTCTACACTTTAGAAAATATTTATTAAAACTAGTACTCTTATTTAGAAGGCGCATCCAAGTGTTGTCAGATTATGCAAATTTAATTAAAAGCTTAAAATTGAGCTTTTGTTTAAATTAATAAACCACGTTCGTAAAATAAATCTTTTAAGCTTCGAACTCGAACTTAAAAAGTGCAAAGTTACAGTTGTATTTTATAGGTAAAGAGACATCTAACAAACTTCCTTTTTTTCCTGTTTAGTAAAGCTTTTTAATTTTACTTTATATGATAAAAATTGTTAAAAATAAATAGTTCAATAAAAGCTTACCATAAAATGTTTGTGTATACAAATTTTACAAAAATCTTAACCATTCTTAAGGGCTTTGCTCAATAGAAACACTTAAGTTTAAAAGTTACTTCAAGTATTGACTTATTTAACATAAAGCTTTTTTAATTAATCTGCACATAAAGTTTAATTGTAAATGTGAAATTGCAGATCGTATAGTAATTATTGTGATATGAATTATAAAAACTGTGCTTTAAATAATGAATCTGAAAATTGCAGAATATATGTTGAGATCCTTCTTGCTTTCTTCTTTACTTTGTAATGTCTGGAAAATAAAAATCTTTTTTCAGGAGGGAAAAATTATTTATTCTTAAACTTCCGAAATACTAAATTATGAAGTTGTTTAGTACAATTAATGACTTTAAAGGTTTGCAGATTTTAAGCTTTTAAAAACAAACTACATTTAATGGAAGCTACTTTAAAGTTTGTGATAAATGAGGTTTAATTTTACATTTTAGGTTTTTCAATGTATTACTAAAAGCTTCTTTTTAAACTTTATTTTTAATAGTTTGTTTCGATTTTATGAAAACCCAATAGCTTAATATTTTGCTTATCTGACAAAAGACGCAGAGTAATCTGGAACCATAAAAGCCATACCACCTTTGGTATTTTAATAACATTTTATTAACTTTTACGATATCAAATAACTGTTAAATCTTTTTCAAACTTAAATTTAGTTAAAATTAAAATTAAGAGCTTTTATCAAAAATATTTTTTATGGTTATGATAATTTCTTATTCAATTAAGCTTTTGAATATAAAAATATTAAAAGCTCAATTTATAAATCCAAGTTTACCATGCACGAAATTCACTTTTTCGTCGATTAACAATTATTCTATTAAGCTTTTAAGGGTTAAAAAGGACTAATATTCAAATATGTTGAATGAGCTTTTAATATTTAAAATGTTTTATAAATAACTACTACTTTGTGAACGACGAATTTTTTGAGTTGAAAGGACCATAGTCTCAGCCAAGAAATGCGCCAGCATTTTTCTCAGAAGCTGCATAAACGTGAGCGTGGTTTTTTTAAACGTGAGCGCGGTCTTGTAATTTAAAAATTTTTGGAAGACACACTAAAGACAAGAGTTTCATCAGCCACTCAGGAACGACCTTCTATAATTTCAGTTCGATTCTGAAGAATTAATATTTTTGAATTGCTCAAAACCAAATTGAGCAACCACTAATTAAAATAATTAAAATACAACCGCACACCTAAATTAAACGAATTAATGCTCTATAATGTAATAAACAGTATCGTTTAAACATAGATAATGTTTGTGTATGTATTCGTGAGAGTGTGTGTGTGTCAACACATAATTTAATTAGAAAAAACGTAAAAATTATTCACATTTAGCCTCACCCACATAACATAATTAAATTCTATTGTATTTAAATTGCCTATTCGAGTGCGAACATATCGAATTTTATACCCTAATCGATCTGTTGCATTTGCCACTATGTTATGCAAGTCAATTAGTAGTTACATCGGACGTGCAATAGATGTCACTCAAAAAATGTATCTAAATAAAAGTGATAACTATATATTATTGTGATGTGCCCCGACGCATGTCACCACTCACTCGTTTTATATAGTTTTGTTTTTTTTTTTGCTTTTTATGATTCAACAAGTTTTTCAGTTTTTTTTTTTTTTTTTGAATTTTTTGTCATTTTCAATTTTCCATATTTTTATTTTGCCTGGCAAATCAACCATTTCTCCCTTGTGCCAATAAATTTTTTTTTTATTTTTCTTTTGTAGACACAATATGTATATATGTATGTATATTTAAACCCCATTTCATACTCTTTCCGAATGTTTTATCCGGTGATGTTTATTTTGGTGGGGATACATATGCATATACATACATATATACATTAAGTGATGGGGTTGAAAAAAGCTTTAAAAAACAAATTTTCTAAATTTTATTTCATTCCAGGTGAGCTGAATCCATTGAATTTCCATTTTGTTACATTTAAATGACATTTTTTTGCACGTATGTATTCCGGAATATGAATATACAAACACAGAACGAGATTGATTTGGATTTGTAAAACTCTAACGTCATGTCGAGAATGATATATGTTCACGTTTGAGGGGCGGCGAAGAACCGTATAAAAAAATACTGATGTGAATATATAGATTCGTTGACGGTAAATCACTGGCAATTAGGCAAAATTGTTCGTTGTCAAATCAAATGAATATGTACCAAACATAATTACTGTGAATGGCTCCGGAGAACAGACCTCAATATATGACAAAATATTGATTTATACCGTAAATGAATATACCTATAACCGAAACATCGAATTGAAAGTTAGGAAAAACTTGGGAAAAAACTACCCTAATAAACACATACCGTCACACACACACACGTATATACAGAGATATTTTCGAATGGAAATTTTATTTTCCGTTTTATGTTTTGTTATCGCATCCATCAACATAATATTGATCCAGTGCTTTTAATGTTTTGTTGTTGTTGCTGGTGGTAGTATATATATATATGTATATATGGATGTACATACATATTTTGTATATATGTTTGAACGAGGTGAGATTAAAAAGTTCCGGGAGAATAAACTTTTGTAAAATTATGTGGATTTAAACTTTGTAATATTGGAAGATATTAAGCGCAAGCAACAATAAAAAACGTTGTGGGTTTGGGATTTGAGCAAAATAATTATTTCTAATCGAAATTTTTTTTTTTTTTTTTTTTTTTTTTTTTTTGGATTAAAACTTTTTAGATGTTGCTTCGAGTGTTTCGAATTTGTCGCCGCATTATGTTTTGGTGCAAGATTCGTATATGTTTCATGTATTTGGTTTCTAGCTATAGAGCTTTGATTTCGAATAAAAAGTGAACATTCAAGTGAAACTTTACCGATTTTAGACTACAGGAACTAACACAAAATAGAAATATGTGGTGAGATTGTTGTATTGGTTTTGTCTTAGCTAATTTTATCAGACAGTTGAAAAAACAGTGATATACAAAATTTTACCTGTTGTCATATGCGGTTTCTAGATGTCTGATGTCTTTAGGTTTTTTTTTTATCCAACTTGTTTCAAAAATCATGCCAAAGTATCCTAAGCTCATCAAAGGTGGCGAGTAAATAAAGATTGGATCATTTGGCTGACAACACACATCGTTAAAAAATAGTCATTAACTTCTAAAAGCCATTACCGCAGCGAAACATTCCAGCTTTGTCACACTATAGTTTCTCTGAGCGCCGTTAAGTTTTTGGACATAAAGGCCAAGAGCCAATCGTTGCCACCATCATCGCGTTGGACCAAAACTATTTCAATACCAGTCGAACTGGCCTTGCATTGAATATAAAAACGTTTTTTTTTTTAAATTAGGAATGACAAAAACCGGTCCCGAATGAGAGCCTGTTTTAGTATATTAAAAGCTCATCAGACCACACGAACTTTTATTTTTTTTTTGAAGAGAAGTAATAAGGACCGATAATGTAACGGGTCTTCCCGTTAATTAAACGCCGTTACCATCGCGCAACACCCAGAAACAGTCCAACTTGCCGCACATTTTTCGAGGTTCGAAATTTGATAATGACCTTGAGGTTTATTAGGCTTATTTGTCCATGGTTTTAGGCCTTGCTCACCAACTACATTTTCTCGATATTCAATCTATTTCAGTAGAAATTTGCATTTATGAAGATTTATCGTAAATTCCATATTTTGCGACATTCTGAAGTAATGATTAACATTCAATGAAATCAGTAGCGGTGATTAATAGGTCATCTAGATAGATGAATATCTATATTCTTATAGATGGTTGGGATAACTCGAGACATCTCGTAATAGGTATGAGCCGCATTACACAGACCAAATGGCATAACTTTAAAATGGTATAATGGCCATCACAGAATTGTGAAAGCTGTCACTTCTTTCGATGCTATATCCAAGGGCATCCTTTAAATTCCGACTCGAAATCTAATGGGTACAACATGCATTAAAACATAGTCAAACGCCACCGTTTTCCTTCTTAAAAATCACCAAAGGGTGAGCTCCACCGTTTTCCTTTTTAAAAATCGCCATTGGTGAGCTCCATGCGCTGCGATTTTCTTCGATTATATCAAGCGCAATCATCCAAAAGGATTTCCTAATACATTTGCTATTTTACAACGGATGAGATAGCGTAATGTCGTTGTTTTATAGGTTTAGTATCCCCAATGCCGATGGTGTGAGACATCAGATGCGTTCGACACAACCACCAATAACGGGATCCAATTTTTTGCACTAATCCACAAATAGAGGATGCCTATTATAATCGGGAGGCATGGAATCTGGCGTGAGGGTAACAGGCAGAGAGGAAATATTGGAAATAGAAGAAATGATGGAAGGTTGTAGTATAAATAGCCGCCAGAGGTCACATCCTAAATACGGAGTCTGTTTGAGAGTCAGAAGTAATTTGGGTCTTTACAAATACATGTATTAGGAGTGACGAATCGTTGACAATCCGGACAACCGCAGGAAAGGGATGAAGAATAAGTTCATGATCTTTGATGATTTGCAGAGCATTTTTACCTAGAGCAGAAATATTAGCCCAGCTATCAAAAGCAAGCCTTGTATGACCGTATCTTTAATGGTCACCACCGCATAGGGACCGATTTTTTAAGTACCTGATAAAACGGTAATTTCAATATTTATTGTACTAACGTGAAGTAAGAAGTTGGTTTATTAGTATAGTTCACTCTAGGGCGAGGAACTGTTGATAGTGCAGGATGGGAGGGCCGCTGTAATATTTACATAGGAGGACGAGTCGATTTTATTGTTCCCTTTGTTGAGTTTAACTCCCTGGGTAAAACAAAATGCGCAATGGGAGGCCAAAAGTTTTGCTTCTTCACATCCGTAGCAGAATATGTGGAAACGAACCAGATCACTGTCGGTATATACATGACCAGTATGTCAATAATTCCTGCAAACGTAGGTGCAGGTTTTTAGGCATTGTCGTTTGTAATTTTTGAAGACCTTCTACTTGTGGATTATAGAGGTACTATACATGGGTCGGAGGAAGTGATTTCTCCATCTGAAGTAGTTGAATCGTATATGATATTCAGCAAATTTTGAGCCTCAATTTCATGGATACGGTATGTTGAAAAAGAATTTCTCTGAACTATTAGTTTCGGGACAAATCCCATACTTCGGCACACGTTCACGGGCGACACACAAAAACTGACCAACTCCGGGATGGATGAAATTGCAACCTAACGCGCTTATTCTTCTTTAATATTTCTAACACATGTAAATCAGGTAATGGTATTTTTATAGTCAGTGCTAGCTTAAGAATCTCATAATAGAATTGTATAAATGGTTCTTTTGGACGTTATTCTCGTGCACCAATTAAAAACATAATATCCACATAATGTTGCAGATTTAAATGTTGAGCTCATTTGAGCTTAAATGTTTGAAGTAATGTCACTATAAATAGTTACTGTCGTGTTTTTTTTTGAAACAGAAACACTCATTAAGAAGAGAGTTGACTATACTAATAAACCAACCTCATCCTCCTCTAACTCTGACAAAATGAATAGTTTCTAACTTCTAAAGAAGTGGAATAAAGCGTTTAAACCATAAATTCGATGGACAAACATAGTCCAAATATAATTATTCGTCCACATGTTTTTTAATTTTCATACGTCATCACTTAGTTGATTCACCCCACCATAACTATCAAAATTAAACCAAATTTATTACCAAATTCCTCATTTATCAATAATCGAACCCAAATCATGACATATCAACAACACACGATTGTATAAACATTTTTATAATATTTCAATACGACTTTCGGCCCACAATCATTACAAGATTACATTAATTAATTTATTCCAATAAACCGAATGCCCTCATTGAACCACATACAACACAAAAAATAAATAAAAATTGAAATAAACCATACACGATCAAATTAAATTTTCCATTATTGGAAAACCCTTAAAGTTATACAAATCAGATTAGAAGAATCAAAATGAAAGAAAACAGCAAGTATACAAAAAAAAAACACATAATCGGTTGAGGTCAAACTTATTTCCATGAAAATGGTAAAAATGTACAACTATACAAGAAAAATCCACAATGTCGAAGAAGTAGAAAAAAGTAGTATGAATACTTTTCAATTTATAATCCAATTAAAAATCCATTACAATGAAATGACCTGTGATGCCAAACCAAATTATTCTATAAATAACAAATTTACATGTCTATGGTTCTTCCTCTTGTTACCACAATAAGCACGACCGATAAGGTAAAATTTCAAAATCATGATAAACATCTTCCACGGTAATCCAAAGTGAGGTTGACAAATTTATTAATTTGCATCACACAAAATGGATGACGTTTCGTGTAAAAGGCAAGGAAAATTTGATTCAAGATTGAATTTATTTGATTAAGTTTGAAAGCAAAAAACATATGCTGTTGAATTTTAGCCCAGAGAATAAATGACTAGATGTTTATCTTGCCTTTTCACTTTACTTTCGATTTCACTTTTGAGTTGACTTTTGTCTTGGCTATTGGCTTGGCTTTTGGCTTGACTTTTGGCTTGACTTTTGACTTGATTTTTGAATTGACTTTTGATTAGAATTTTGACTAGTCTTTTGATTTGAGCTTTGACTTAACTTTTGACTTGACTTTGACTTAACTTTTGACTTAATTTTTGACTAAACTTTTACTTAATTTTTGACTTAATTTTTGACTTAACTTTTCGACATGAATTCTAATATAACTTTTGACTTGACTTTTGACTTGACTTTTGACTTGACTTTTGACTTGACTTTTGACTTGACTTTTGACTAGACTTTTTACTTGACTTTTGACTTGACTTTTGACTTAACTTTTGACTTGACTTTTGACTTGACTTTTGACTTGACTTTTGACTTGACTTTTGACTTGACTTTTGATTTGACTTTTGACTTGACTTTTGACTTGACTTTTGACTTGACTTTTGACTTGACTTTTGACTTGACTTTTTACTTGACTTTTGACTTGACTTTTGACTTGACTTTTGACTTGACTTTTGACTTGACTTTTGACTTGACTTTTGATTTGATTTTTGTTTTGACTTGACTTGACTTGACTTGACTTTTGACTTGACTTTTGACTTGATTTTTGACTTGACTTTTGACTTGACTTTTGACTTGACTTTTGACTTGACTTTTGACTTGTCTTTTGACTTGACTTTTGACTTGACTTTTGACTTGACTTTTGACTTGACTTTTGACTTGACTTTTGACTTGACTTTTGACTTGACTTTTGACTTGATTTTTGACTTGACTTTTGATTTGACTTCTGACTTGGCTTTTGACATGACCTTTGACTTAACACCTTAATTTTTGACTTAACTTTTGACTTATCTTTTAACTTAACTTTCGACTTTACTTTTTCAACTTAACTTTATTCACTTAACTTTTTGGACTTTACTTTTGGCATAACTTTTTCGACATAAATTTTCACATAACTTTTGACTCGACTTTTGATTAGACTTTTGACTGAACTTTTGACTCGAGCTTTGGCTTACCTTGTGACTTAATTTTTTAGATTTGAACTTACTTATGATTGTTGACTAGACATTAGATTTGACTTATGATTTCAGTTTTGACTTAAGTTTTTCATTGTTTGATTTGACTTTTGACTGAACTAGATTTATCTTTTAACTTGACTTATTTTTGACGTGACCTTTTGACTTTTAACTTAACTGGTAACTTGAAATAAATTAACTTGTAGCTTTAAATTTAGTATTAAATGTTTTTAGAATGTTATAACTTGACTTTTGACTTAATCTTCGACTTGACTTTAATTAAATTTCAACGTGAAATTTGGAATTTTAAATAAAAGCTCTGACTTGACTTGATTTCGAACTTGTCTTTTGATTTGACTTTTGTTTTGCTTTTAACTTAACTTTTAATTTAACTTCTGCCTTTACTTTTGATTTCACTTTAGACTTGATTAGATTTGATTTGATTTTCGACTTAATTGTTAACATGAATCGTGCTGTGACTTTTGAGCTGAATGACTTTGGACTTGACTTATGACTGAACTTTTGAATTGACTTTCCATTTGACTTTTCGATTAACTGGTGACTTGACTTAAATTAACTAATAACTTGAAATTTGGTATTTAACTGTCAATAAATTTGACACTTGACCTGATTTCGAACTTAGCTTTTGATTTGACTTTTGACTTAACTTTTGATTTGATTTTTAATGTGAATTTTGATTTGGCTTGACTTTTGACTTAGCTTGTGACTTGAGTAGTGACTTGCTTTAAGACTCAAATTTAGACTGTTTTTTGATTAGATATTTGCTTTAAGTTGTGACTTGCCTTTCGAATTTGCGTTTGACTATACTTTTTACCAACTTTACTTAACAATTTACTATTAACCTGATGTTTATCTCTTTTGTATAACTTTTGTTTAAGTTAAGTAACAAGCTTTTTCAAAAAGATTAAAACAAGCTTAACATTATTGATTCTTCTGTGTAAGCTTTTACACTTTTTGCACTTTCAAAGAGAATTATGAATGTTTTAATAAATATTAAGGCTAGTTTTTAAAATAAAAACTTATTTTTCAAAGAAAAATAATGGTTTTTGTTCAAATTTTGCAAAATTTTTAAGTTTCTCAATTTTTAATAAAAAATTTGTAAATCTCACTCACTATTATAATTAAAAAAATCTATGATTAAGTTCAAGGTTAGATTATCATTTCGCCAATACATGCCGAAAAACCCAAGCAATAAGGACGACGATGAAACAAGAGAAAATAGTAGTAACTCTGTCATGGTAAATCAATCCAAAGCAACATAGGATACCCAGATCAGGCCTAAATGACAAAAAGCACTCTTATAATGATTGATAGGAAAAAACATTTTGTAGGTTCTAATACAATAAATTCTTTTGACATAATGTTAGGGTTGATAGGTGCAGCGTAAAACGAATAGACGAAGTTGTGAAACTCCAGTAATATACTATAAGACTTTTATACTTTTAGAGAGGAATGTGAATGAAGCAGCACATCCGCTTAAAGTACATAAAGTACACTCAGAAGAAGTGTATTATACAGTTCAGTTGCTAAGCAACACGAAACAAAGTGTTTCTGGTTAAATTGTAAAGTAAGACTTTATGTATTAGATCATTTGAATTATAAAGTGCAAGCTTTAGGTTCCAGGAGGTTTAGTTTGTGGCTTAGCTCTTTCTCCAGCACTAATTTATTTTAATCACTGATCAGAATTTAGGCACAATTTAATTCAATGCAATAAAATTATAATGCTATAAAATTGCATAGGGGACAAATGGTTTGGAAATATGGGTCTCAAAGGAAATGAATTACGAGTACGTCACACACTTATAAAAAAACGAGTTGGGCTACAGTCTAACCATTGACCGTTTAACACAACGAATTGTGATTTAACACAATGACCTAGGCAACGGTACACGGACAAGGCTTTACAAAATGGGTAATGGAACATACTAAGCCTGTTAAAACCTAGGAGTCTCTAAAAACTATCCAGTCAAGGGGATAATTAATTACTCAACATGGTGGGTCCTGGAAGAGCTCAGTAACATCACGCCAGTAAAATTCCATGCTATGACAATAAATCATCGTAGGAGATTTTAATAAACAAATCTCTAGGAATGCAAAACTTCGGAAGTAAGAACAAACGTCGGGCTAAACGGCTTGTATCAAGTGAGTTACAATAATAGATTTCATGCAATTAAGACTTGATATTTAATCTGGTCATCACAAGCACATTTCTCCCTTTTAAAAAAGTTCACAAAGTAACTCAAATCGATTCTGTAATGATCTCAAAGAGACACTCACGGTACCGATGTCCGAAAATTTAGAGATGCTGACATGGACAGCGATCATGTGCTTTTGATTTTTAAATATATAAGTGTAAACTGTAGCCAAGCTTTAAAATACCTGCAAGAAAAACTGAGCCCTTTCGATTACCAGACGGCAGTAACAAAATACTTATAATTGCAAACCCACCCTAAAGATTCATTCAATATCCAGCAGCAATCCGCCCTTACGACCGGTGCACAAACGACAATCGGAACGAGACCTCGCAAAGAATAGGACGTTGATCAGTCCCATCGTAGCATTGTAACTAAGCGGACCCTGCGTAAAAAAGGCTAGACGGTCGAGTACAATATATAGAGAAGCCGTATTGAAACACTAAACTCCGCTTTAAATAAATCTAGTAAACTATTTGGCAAATGAGACAGTTCTGCTAGGTCCAACACCGAAAGATATCTCTAACATCATACCTCTGAACTGAAATACCAGACGACACGATTTAAAAATATACACATACAAGACTAAGTTATTGTCGACGTCTAAGAGTATATCTAGTACAAATTTTGGAACTGATGATCATGATTACAGCTGCGTTGAAGACATTATATACCTTGAGTAAACTAAACGATTCCAAAGTGTTACTGGCCTGTACAGAGTCAACAGTCTGGCTCTATCAGATTCGATCCCGAGTTTGTTCTTCGTATTGTTCTAGACAACCTGAAGAAACCTGCCAAAAAAAGCAGGCTTATCTTTGGGTTGGCTTATGAACACAACTGATTGACAGTTATCAACTGCTTTGAAATCCAAAAGATCCTTTTTTATCTGGGGCCCAAGAAGAAAACCAACATTAAGATTGCTGAGGTTATTTCCACTGTAAAGCAATCTATAGCCTTGGGATACATGATTTTAATTTGTCATCCATCGAGTTTCTTGGGGAGCAATGAGTTTCAAGCGATACTTTTATTCCGATTTATGTAAACGGGGGTCTGGTTAAATTTTGGTACCTTTGTAAGGATGCAGGGAGTCAGTCGACAAGCCACAAATGATGTGGTCGAGTTCTAAGGAAAATATGCTCGTTTAGGAATCGTTTACGAGGTATATGATGGTGCCCCATAATTACACTGCACACTAGTTAAATAAGACTGATAATGCTTATATGTAAAATGCCCTTGTCGAACCCAGCTATCGTATTTAGGTCGACCATTATCCTGTTTTTAATTGGTTCATTCCCAAATATCAGTCGTAAAAAGTCTGCAAAAAATTCCTGCGCAACAATATATTCTATAAAGAATAATCCGCATACACCTTTCCGATGATTTATCTAAATTCCACAACACCTATACAATATAAAAAAGTTGTGTTATAAATCAGCATCATAACCCTTTCTTCCCCATCACATTATCATATACAAAATTCTATTGTGAATCGCAAATAATTTCAGATGAAAGCTTACATTTTTTTTTTTTTTTTTTTGTTTGTTGTGTTGACTGAAGACAAAATAATTTTTATTTTATTTTTTTGTACGCTATTCAAAAAGCATTCTTAAACATAAATAATTCATAAAAAAAAAAAATATTTTCATCCAACTTTTTGTGTTACTTTTTGTGTTGCTTGTTGTTTTTCACGATACAAACGAAGCAAAAAAAAACACAAAAATGGAAAAACTCATATATATAAATCCACTGTAACAAAAAACCGTTAAATTTTTATGAATTCAGTTTTGTGTTCGCGTAACAATTTTCATTTTCTATTATGACGAAAGCACATGATCACACACACACAAACAAGCAATATAATGTGTGCGAGTATATCTACTTACTTAGTTGTATATATATGATTTCGGGGGTGGGAGATTTATTTTATATTTCCTCCCCCGAATAATTTGTATATATTGAGACGAGTACAACACATAAAATAAAAGTGTAAAGTAGAAAAATGGAAATGTATGCACAAAGAAAACCGATTTTCTTTTAACAGAATTATAAATTAAGGAAATTAAATTTTCGTAAAGAAAATTATTCGTTCTAATGTCGACGACGACGACGTTTTGAAAAGGTTTCATTTCAATCCGATTTTGGTTCGTTCGTCTCAATATATATACGTATGTTTATATACACAAACAAACAAACAAACATAATTCTTAAGAATTAAGGGTAAGACTTTTTGTGCTTTTTGTTTTGTTGGAATGTTACTGTGTTGCTCATATAAATATCTCGATGGAATATAACATCGCGCCGTAATTATCGTTTAAATTAATAATTTAACGATTAATTAATAGATACAATGACAATAATTAAAGATAATTGATTTATAATTTGCGGTGGTACCCGTATAACGATGTCTCTTATGGAAATACCGCACATTACACACTTTTATGAGAGGATGCCGATTAAAGAAATCGAGTTACGAATAATTAAAGTTGATGGTTTGTTATTTAATCGTATGAAGATAATTAGTTAATTTAATACTGCTACTGCGGTCTC
The DNA here is from genome assembly GCA_963556175.1 of Tipula confusa. NCBI lineage: Eukaryota > Metazoa > Arthropoda > Insecta > Diptera > Tipulidae > Tipula > Tipula confusa. The sequence goes on from OY744476.1 coordinate 28,976,294, forward strand.
ATTGAGTCATTAGATAGATTATGTTTGATTTCATTTTATACATAGCATCCCAAGTAAATTTTGATTTAATTGGATTTGATTGCGGGATATGACTTAGTGTGCGATGGATATTTAATTTCATTGCCTTAGTGAATCCGTTCGTTTTATTTTTAAAATGTTGCAATTTATTTTTAATTGCTATTCGGTTTATTGTTTTACACTGCCGGACGAATTTATGATAAAACAGTTAGTTCAATTGATTTGTAATGTTCAATCAATGTTTTTGAAATCTAATTTATAATAATATTAAAATTTTGTGTCAAATAAAGTATATATAAATTGAATTTTCGACGATTATATGACGTATTTGTCATAAAATGGTTAATTCAAGTGATATGTTATATTCAATTAATTTTTTTGAAATTATTTAATTTTGAAGTATTGGTCAAAAAACAGTTAATTCAATTGATTAATAATGTTTAATAAATTTTAAAGTTTTGTGTCAAATGAAGCGTATATAAATTGGATTTTCGGCGATTATATGACGTATTGGTCATAAAACGGTTAGTTTAATTGATTTGTAAAGTTTAATCAATTTTTTATAATCTAATTTATTTTATATTATAATTTTATATTTTTTGTGATGTAATAACTTAGATAATTGTAAATTTCAGGCAAAAACTAATCCAATTTATTATAGCATATGGCTTGTAGAAATTATATTATTATATTATTATATTATTATGTTATTATATTATGAATTAATTATTTATTACAGTCTACGGCTTGGAGAAACTAGCCTATTAATAGAAATTGTTTTTAAGGAATTCTTTGACTGAGTTACTGTGCATATTGTGGGCGATACCAATAGTGATAACAACAAAATCCAATGGATGTAATGTGAAAATTTCAAGGTCACCGTTAATTTACAAATCGAGTCGAGCTATTTCCAATTCCAATGGAGAAAGCTGGAACCTGCTCAGGAAAAAGCTTTTCATTTATGGAAACTTAAGTTATTAATGCTGCTAAACAAGTTCATTTTTGAGATGGCTACTCGGTGGTGCTAACTACATATGCTGCAAGCTATGGAATTAGTGAAGTATTGTTTCATCGTTATTCTGATAGAAGAAAGCATTTGCCTTTGCATCAAAAATATTGAAAATAAATTTTCAATTTCTTAGATCACTTTTTGAACCCCAACAGCTCCAAACAAATATTAATATAATGTTGAAGTACTGTGGCTACAGCGCTGTGTGATGTTAAGCCTAGAGTTGCTCATTTGTGGGCTAATAGCAATGATTTTGCTAAATTTTGTTTTGCTGCCCTAACTGTGTCTTGTCATTTGACTGACCAAGTGATATTTTTGTGTATATTAGGCTTTTTTACTAAAGCTGCTAAATGCAGCTTTATTACTACACCATACCGACAAAGCGTTGTATGCTTTTTACAGTTATTGAATTCGGTCCTGCTGAAGTATCGATACTCATTGTATGTGAAACCATATGTAATTGATACGGCCAATTTCTAATTCAACCATGTATTGGAATTCTTTGAATTCAGCTTTATGTCGCATCGAAATTTAAATTAAAAATAAACAAATTTCATTATAAACCATTCACATTCCACAAAAATGGGTTCCACAAAAATAAATTAAAAGCCACACAAAAAAAGTAAATAGTACTCAACAGTTCTTTAATAATCTACTTCCCCAAAAAACTCCGTTCTACAAAATATGAATATTACAAAAAACATAAAATTAAGTCCCACAAAAAAAATAATAAGTACATATAAATTGTTCGATGGCATAACTTTCATTATTGTACCAATAAAATAACTTGGAAATAAAGAATTCGAAATAACAAAAAAACATATTACTAATTAATTTAAGTTCCACATCCAATTAAAACTACATAATTTGAATAAAATTACATAATTTGGGATATTTTATGAAAGATTTAGTTTCTATCGACTGAACATTTTAGACCATAAATGAAAAAAACTCAAATAGCAAACCAAGTTTCACAGAAAAATAAGTTCCACCTTATTTAAATTAAGTTTCACTTGTGACCTCATTTAATAAAATGAAATAGCAAATTATAATGTGTATTCCAAATTAAATTCCACACAGGTACTATGCTTAATTTTTAATTACAAATATTTTTCATAAATTAACTTCTACAATTTTTTAGTTTCCTATTGAATTGCTTTCGTGAAATAAAATTGATTAAGATTATTTTCTATTTTAAAATGTTGCTAAATTTCCACTAGATTAAGAAACTCTTAACTCTTATCAAAATTATAGTTATTAAAAAAGTAAAGGTACACCTCTTCGACGGAGTGCAAAACATGTTTGCTACTTGCAAATATGCAAATACCACAAAAAGCAAAATTCTAAAAAGTTTCACCATAAATTTAGCTTCCATAAAAAATTTACGAAAAATGAATTTTCCACAAAAAACATGAAAAAAATTTAACAATTGAAATTTAAATCAGAAATGACAATGAAAACATATTTTACAATTTAAGTTCCACATATATTTACGTGTGAATATCAAAACTTTGGCAATTGAGCATCCAAATTATTACCCAACAATTGACAAGTTTGTGCTGTACAGAACTTTTCAACGAAATACCGCCAAAATTCAACCGAGAATTCGCACGTGGAACGTTTTAATAAACTGTAGCTTTACTATGACTTAACGGTGGCTCAACGACATATAACTAACGGTATATATTCCAAAACACTGATATGTCAATTTATTATTATATAACTCAAGAAGAAAGATTAGGAACCTAAAAACAAAAAAAACGTAAAACTTTCCACAAAACAAAAATTAATTTTAGAACTGTTTTCTAATTGTAATCATAACTAAAACCAATGTATAGTGTTAATCCTTTAATTTTTACTCATTTTATTGTGATTATTATTTAAATTTAATTAAGTTCCACAAATAAATAGAGTTGATTCAGTATGTATGCAAAAAATGTAAAGCTTAAATTAAATTCTAATTGGCCTTTGCAACATTATTAAATTCTTGATTCACCTAATTATGTCCTAATTGATTTTAGTACTAATTTAACCAAGAAAAATATGTTCCACAAACATAATTTAGATTTTGAAACATTGAATCATATTTTTTAAGCAATGCAAATTTGATTTATTCAAAAATCATTAAAATTAAATTGAAATCAACGCTTAAAATCCTCACGTTAGTCCTTTAAAAAACAGCAGTCCAGTTGGAAAAGTATGCCTTCTAACTAAACTCATTTGCAGTTCCTGAATGATTCTAAACTGAAAACTGAATTTTCAAACTGACTTTTACAGTTATAATAATACGATTAAATTTCACTAAATTTCAAATAAGTCTGTACTTACATACAAATTTTCCAAGAAAATCATAAAAATTAGTGTCATCAACATACCAGAAAAGAAAAGAAAAAATTTATTAAATAAGTTAAGCCAAAAAAATTTCAAACGGTTGTAATAATTACAATGCAACTAAAATCGAAATATCCCTATCAAGTTATATTCCAAAGAACCCAATTAAATTATATTAGCCCTGACTACTTTCACTCATCCAATTATGAAGTGTACTTCTACAATAATGTACTGTGTGTACGCCTTTGATCGTAATACATAAAAAAACACAATGGCAATTAATTTTCACAGTTAATTCTGTTAAATTTTCATTGTATACTTTGTTTTGTGGAAAATTGGAAAAAACCAAAAAAGATTTTCCTTGTGGCAATAGCAGAAAAGCAATTAATTTTTATTTCTTACGATTGAATTTTTAGAAAAATAGAAAAAATATGTGATTGATTTACAGATTGGAAAAATATTATATTTTTTATTTTTTTTTGTTTTGAATGAAAATTAAACCGAGCACAAAAACAACAAACAATAATAATTCGGAGTAAAGGGGGTTGGGTATGGTTTGGAAAAAATATTTAAAATCAACATATGGTTGAAAAAAAAATTAAATTATTTATTTTTAAAATACGTAAACTATAATTATTACAAAAATTGGAAAATTGGAGTCGGGAAATTGAAAAATATTTTATTTTCCTCGTTTTTATTTATATTACAACAAACAGTTCGGTATACCGATGGCAATGTGAAAATTTACATATGCCAACGACGAGTATCAGTGGTGACAGGGTTAACTCTTAATTAAACATTTATATTGGCATATAAATTTTATTAAATTTAATTTTAATTTTTTTTCAAACGAAAAAATTATAAATATTTGAATTAATTGCTAATTGAATATTTTTTAAAAAAAATATTTGGAACCAATTCAATTTGATTTATTTAATTGGATTCGACAAGATTCTAAAATTTTTTATTTGTGGGACTTAAACGTGTTTCTGTTTTTTATTTTTAGAAAACTATCTTCACCAAACTATTACATAGTTTGGTTACGTAATTTACGAAAATGCTGCAAATTAAAATTGTGGAACCTGTTTACAAAAGCACAAATATAATCATTTTTGATCGATGTTAAGTTCTTTATTAAACTATTTTATAGTATATCCAGTGTGGGACTTTTTTTTTCAAAGTAGTTTAAATTCAGTTATTTCATTTGGAAGTTCATTTGAGTACTAGGTTCATTAACAACATTCAAAATTGGGCCTAACAAAACCATTTATTTTTGTCATCAAATATAGATGTACAGAGTTTTTGGGCTTTCTTAAAACAGTAACTGCAACTGAACTTTGTTGATTGACATTGCGAAAGCAAGACACACAAGGAACTGCAGTCGTTTGGATGTGAAAGGCAAATCAGTGGGTATCATTGAAATGCACGGAATCAGCACATTCCTTCCTCTATATTTACAGTTAATTATTGTTGCTCTATTCAAATTTTGCATCAGTTTTTCGACGAAAAATTTGGTTCTGTAGCACAACTTTAGTGTATTGAAATTCCGAAGGAGCAGTATTGGCAAGTCAACTTCAACGTCAATATGCGGTAGCAATTCAGCAGGCTCTGGCTCTAATGAATTGAGAAATTTAACAAGATCTTTAATTGATGAATAAAGTTGTAAGAAGTTCAGTGGAAACGATATTTGTTGTGCTTCAGGAAGAACCGAAATGTTGCATCGCTCATATTTAAAAGTCCCTTGGAAAATTTCTGTGCAGAAAGTTTGCTTGAAAAATATGTGTGACAGTGTAATTTTCGTATTTTTCAGACATGCGTTCAGCTCGTCTGCTGATGTTGATGTTTTGGAATAACAGGAAAAGTGTCAAGTTTCGGGTTCAATCAAGTAACTCAACTCCTTTTTTATGGGTCATGACGCATTCATCTAAAATAATTATTTGGCATGTTTTCAATCCCGTTGCCATTTTTTTGACTCGTCTACTAATATCTCACCAGGTAATCCCTGTTCCGACGATCTCTATCCTATAGAAATTGTTTGGACTTCCGAGTAGCTCCAGTTACATAAGTTACAAGTGGTTTTTATATCATGGCTACCATATTAAAATGGCCATTGAAGCAACATATGCCAGGTGTTTCTTTTTCAAAGTTCAAAGCGCTAATAAAAGCACAAATTAGTCAATGCACCAATGACAACATCGTGATGCAACCTGTATTCGTACTCATTATCATAATGAAGTTTTGGGAACTATTTTCGTTCTTGATTGAATCTGCCTTAAGCGTTCAGTTTTCCAGCGTGCGTCTAGCTCTTCAGATGTTCCACCAGCTCTAGGGTTAGATTTTAGATTTTTTTTTCCAACTAACACCTCGGTTTTTTGGTTGATAGTTTGGATAAATAAAACTATAACATAAAATCTTAAAATGGGACAAACTCTATTAGCATCGAAGTTCCAGCGAAGTTAATGAAATATAGTAGGGCAATCTTCCAATTTGACTTGGAGCGGTGTAAGATAGTATATTAAAAGGGGACTGCAAAAGATTTACTTCGTTACCAGAACAGATATTACATAAAAAACTTTAACAACCAATCCTGCAGATATCCAACATATCAAACATCAAATATGCCAACAATAAATTACATATTTCGTATTTATATAGTGTCTGTAGGTTAAATATCGGCGTGAAAATTTTAAAATTATAATATGCATGTTAATAAATCAATTATATTATCTGCTATTGTAAACTATTAAATACACATCAAATACTACCACACGTAACGGAACAGTAGTGCTAATGCAAATAAGAATATCAAATAAACATATAAAATTTACTATAATAGTTTAAAAAAAAAAATTAAATTCATCATCGTTTATAATTATAAAAATTTACTATAACTATATATTATATATACTATAATAGTTGTGGTATAACAGGTTTGCAAAAAACACGCAAACCGAACATACATAGAATTAAAATTGATTACAAATTGGTTATGATGATTTTAGCCGCGGACTAATTAGTTTGAAGTCTACTCTATTTACAATAAAATAAGGCAAGTCTACGTAATAACAGACAAAATTTCGATCAGTCTAAATAGACAAATTTTTTTACTCTACACTTCGGGTAATTAAATAAAACAAAGAATTGAATAAAACCCACGCGCCCAAATAATAAAGTTATCGCAATTATTTAATGAATTAGTTAGACGGCGCACTTTTAAATTAGACTAAATTTTTGTTTCCTAACAATTTAGATAACTACTATGATATCATGTAAATTTTCTAAAATAATAAAATGGCGTCACTATACACATACACATATAACGAGTATACAAAGTGTGAAAATATATTTTCATCTAAAACATTTTTTTATATGTATTCCCTCAACGGATTATAAATTATTAACGCTCTACAAAATTAGTTATGTTACTACTATACTTAAGTATTTCGTATGTATGCACAAAAAAGTTTTATGAATAATTTATGATAACATTTTAGATGTCACCAACATTATAAGAAAATAAAATCTTTGCCTGCATCTCAAAATGCAGGGTGATTGTTATAATAGAAATTATAACTAGATTGTTGCAATAGCGGTCTGACAAATTGATTAGGGCTCAGAAACCTTTTTCTGGACCGACCGCATTAAGAAAGAAATCATTTAACTGTCCGAAGTTTCATCCGGTTTTACGGTTGTCTCCTTTTAACCATCTCGCAAATATAAAGTATCACAAATTTAGGATTTATACGAGAAATTAGCAGTAGCGTAGCTCTATACCATACATTTTGACGAAGTATTTTGGCTGGAATATAGTATAACAGCAACTATTGAACATCAAACATTAAAATGTATATTATGGTCACAGATAATTATACCAGATGAACATCTTGTATGGTTTAAATGTACACAAGTATATGCATACTACGCAAATTTATGCAACCAAAATCTAACCAAACGAAAAATAACTGTAAATATAAAATGGTATATTTTCATGCTTTTCTTTTTTTTCGCACGACTATTTTATTGTATAAAAATAAAAATAAAAAAAAATAAAAATATGCTAAAAAAAATTTGTTTTTGCTACCCAAGCATAGAATTCCTTTACCACCTCAACTAGTATCACCAAATGACATAAACGGTCAAATAGTCTAGATACATCAAACGCATCGATTAAACTCGTCCTTTATTGGATTCCATGATATTCGAAGTGTTTTAATAAAACCATCATTATATATGTCCAAAAACAGTAATTTTTTTGGAAGTTCAATAGGGATTGCCTAGAGAAGATCAATATGATTTGATGACCTATTTTGAATTTGATGACATGGTTTGATTTCCCATTGTGACGGACGTATTGGTCATGAAACGGTTAATTTAATTGATTTGTAATGTTTAATCATTTTTTAGAATTTAATTTATATTAAATTTAAAGTTTTGTTAATAAAGTGCATATAAATTAGATTTTCGAAATCTTCGGATTGCAATTCGTGGCCTATTACACCCAATGAACAACGCTAGTGCAACATCGATTGATGCTGATTATTGGAAAAATCTGGGTCAGTTACAACATGATCTCTTGATCGGTTCCGACACCTGGGAAATCAGAGGCGGAATTGTCATTAGTCTGCGCAAAGAGCCATGTGCAATTCATATACAACTAGGATGGATTGTTTTTGGACCTATCATAACTCATACAACCTTGAACCGACCGCCTCATACGACTTCATAAGAATTCATAAGTTTTGGGAACTTGAAGACTCCCGAAATTACGTACACCTTGTGGAGTGACTCAAGCGTTGTATTATGCTGCCTAAGGAAATCAGCGTCAACTTTGAAACAGATCTTTTTAAATCGAGTGGGTTACACCTAGCAATATCCCAACATCTGCAGATTGTGCTAGTTTCGGAACATCCCCAACCACACAAGAAGAGTATTCACCATGCAAGAAAGTTTTTTTTCGTGTTTGAATAAGGAACCGATCTACGCTAATGAACCAGTTACGCTGACCTTACCTGAAAATATAAGGTTTTCAACGAAACCAACCAGACCTTTAGCAATCCATCAACGTTATCCATCAAAAGCGAGCAACCACCAAAGACCGTTAACTTTAAATCGCTACTCTTAACAGCAGTAGCTCATGGTGTCCATGCTAATAGACATACCTAGCCATGCCTTATTCTTTTAGACTCCGAGTCACAGGCGACATTCGTGACTAAGGAGTGTATGAAAAGATTAGGTTTACCTCGCCATAAAGCAACCATTACCATAAGAAGAGATCGGCTATCAACAGCAGAAACCACGAGAGGACACTTCTGTTAAAATCACAGCTCCAATGATATCGACAACCGCGTCAACCCAAAAGCTTGAAATCATGTTAAACTATTACTACTGACAGACCCAACCTTTTGTCAGGGCACATTAATATCTTGATCGGAGCCAAACATCATTTTGATATTCTGATGGACGGTAGGATTTTGGGTAGTTCTAGCACACCAGTGGTGCAGAATATAATATTCGGGTAGATTATCGTAGAAAATATCGGAGACAACCATATGAGGACCTCAGTACAACTAAGTTACTATAATATAAAGATTTGGATCCATCAATTGACCGTAGAGGAAGTACAGTGTGAAACCCATTTTACCAAAACCTTCCCAAATAATCAAGAAAGCAGTTTACTGTTTAGGGAACCTAGAAAACCATTGGAACATTCCAGAGATATAACCATCCAAAGGTTATTTGCTATGGAAACCAAGTTTACTAAGCATCCACAACTCACAATTACTTATTGAGAATTACCGATTGTTGAAAGTTAACGACGCAACAGCATCAGCACCGTACTTGGCTACTAAAATCGTAGCAACGATTGCCGACAATAATGCGACTAGATTTCCTAAAGCGGCAAAAATTGCTACAGTAACAACTTATTGAGATACTAAGGGCCGCAGGGTTTCATTTACGAAAACGGACAGTCAAGCTGCTAAGGATTAAAATGGTTTTCAAAGATTGGCTCCTTTTAGTTCAAAATTGTAGTGAATTGTAGAGAAATTACCAATACCAAACGGCTTCTGATGTTATCAGAGGCTTCCAAAATCTTCGATCAACCTGGTTGGCTGCCACCTTCAATTATTGTGTTAAACCTCATTTGCAATCATTGTGGGGCCTACATTTACAATGGTACAATGGAATCCACTACCAACATTTCAAAAAAATTGCACGCACTAAGAATTATACCAATTAGAACGAATATCGATTCCTCACAATTGAACTTTTTGCGAACTTTTTGAAGCTTACCCAAATTACTGCATTGCTGTACCATTTTGCCAATAACATTAAGAAAACCATAAAAGAAGAACGAAAATGGTAGAAAAAGCAAAACTCGAGATCAATTAAACTTTTTAGGAGTGAGTTCTGCTAGTGCTTTCCAACGTTCATAGAAAAATCTTCCTGTTTGAATTTTATGGGTTTTAAGCTTTGCTGTTCCAACATATCACACTACATATTACACAACCATATCAGTGCTACCCATTTTACAAGAAAATATTTGCTTTCTCAAAATTATTTCGTAAAAAAATATTATGGAAAATCACTAGCAATACTAATATATACGAAATATTACATTCACTTCTCACTCCCTCTCTAAACAATACTGGTTGACATAAAAAAATATGATAACAATAGCAAGAATAATAACAATAACAATAAAAAGAAAAATCGTTTACATGCATGTGGATTTATACAGTTGGAAAATATAAATAAAAAATTTCCATGGAAAACTGTTTAATTTCTTATCTTGTGTTATTTGTATGGGTGAACGAAGATGATATATAATTTGAATAATAAAAAAAAAATTAAAGAAAATAAAGAAAATTGTAGCTTTTTATAACACCTGGATTTAAGAAAACATCAACGTTTATGGACTTACTATATGATGGTCTGAAGGAAAAACTGTTTTTGTTATGGCATTATTATGCCATTATGACCAAGTATAATAAATAACAGATATCTTACAAAGTGATTGTGGTGAATAATTTGGTTGGAGTGTGTGCTATAAAAATGAACGACTTTTTAGAGAAATTGGATAATTTGACCTATTATATATCAATTGAAGCTCTAAAAAGCTCAAAAAAAGTTTCTCGACTCCTGTTATGCCAAATATTATTTATAGTAAGATCTACACATTTAAAGTTTTTAAGTTCTAAATTTATTTCTACGTCAAATGCATATTTCCAAATAGAAAATAATATATAGTTAAATCTTTTGTATATTTAGGTTCCACATAGAGTTAAATTCTTCATTTAGTTTATTTCCAAAAATAGGTAGAATACTTAACTTTACATACCGTAAAACTCGAAATATAATTAAGTTTCACAATTCCACTTTTGGTAGTTTGACAAACATTATTATAAATTATCATAACATATTAAGTTCCATGCCTATAGTTGAAAATGGTCAATTTCGTTATATATACCTTGTAGAACACTGGCTGGCTTAATTTAATTTAAAATTAAGAAAGAATGTTAGGCATATGTTCTTACATACCAACATAATTCAGGTTTACCTAGTATCCAGTACTTATGACGAGCCAATCCGTGAAGTAAAAATGAACCCGAATGTAATTTTTTTGTGCAGATTAGTCACAATCATTTCAGTTTCAATGTGATGTTTTGATAACCATCAAATATTACACGCAGCCTTGTTGTCATACAGTCATCTTGCAAAAATCTAAGATAAGTTAAATAAAACAATTGCTTTATTCCTATAACTATTTCACAGGCAATGAAAAATTACATTCATGTTCCCCTATCCATGTTCCACAAAGGACAAATTAGAATAAACCAAAAAAAATATAACAACTCAGATTCCACACGAAATTCAATTTTAAATTGATTCTGACTAATAGCATTCTGAGCCAAGAAACGTTCGCATTTTAGTTGTACCAACTATTAAATAATAGTAAAACCTCTTTAAAATATTATTCTCAAATAGAATAAAAAATACGTTCCACAAAGAAGATATTAAGCCCAAAATACATCTAAAAAATATAAATAATTTACAGTTAGTAACGTGTTTAATATATTGGCAATTACACGCTCAATATAGATTCCACAATAAAAAAATTTAAAATATTTGGTATATAATTAGGTTCCACAAAAACATGTATCGTAATGTTGAACATACATAATTATTTACTTTAATAACGGATCAACAGCATCCAGAAGGGTAAATTAGGGCCATAGCACCATTTATTTATAAATATTAGGTTTCACAACTGACTATCTAAGAATAACGAGGAAACTTAAAGAAATTTTAAATTAGTTCCTACAAATCTACAATGTAGAGGTTATTAAATTGCTTATTAACTCATTAAAAATCCATCAAAAATTTCGTATCTTTTTTCTGTATCAACATAATATTACATTAATATTAATATTAATGTTAAAACCACTAAAATGATGTAACGCATATAAAATTATAAAATCGCTAATGAACCTCAAAATAGAACTAAAAATGAATTTTTAACAATCGTGGTTTGTTCCACTAATTTGTATCATAATAGACTGCATAAAACAAATAACCACAAATGTTAATCTACTTAATCAAAATTATTTTGCGAACACCAATTTCACTTCAGTAACAAATTCAAACATAATGTATAAAAAAAATTTTGAGCAACAAGTAATTTAATGAATATTTTTATTTATACTACACTTTAAATCACTGCGTAATAGCTAATTTTCGCTTGTATACAATCGCATATCTTAATTAGGTTGCTCAGTTACCACTTAGTCTTACATTATATAACGTTTGTTGTTATGTCATATAATTATATGTATAGTTACCGCTTATTAGTAAAATTTAATTGCACATCTCATTTTGAGCTACTTGAAATTAAGTAAAATTTAACTGTTTAGCTTGAATATAAAATATTGAGTATTATTTAATTTTCTTAAATAAGAAAGTGTACATCATCGTTTAGCCTTTAACTTTTTATAGTTGCTCAATTGTACTTCAATATTTCCAAGGTAGTTAAAACAAAAAGAGCAAATTTCGGGCGGAGTTATATTTTTAACTACTTTAAACAAGAACAAAATCTAGTTTAATTTTAAATAATTTACTATTACACGAAAATTTAGTATTAAATGTGTTTGCTCTTTGTAAAATTTAAAATAATTTAAAATTTAATTTAAGCAATTTCAGTATGTATTGTAAATAAATTAATATTGCTCACAGATTCAAGATAAATCTTGATTTATTTAACTGATGTTATTTCAAATTTATTAATTACTATAAAGTCCTAAAGCTAAAGTCCTAAATGTAACTTAAAAACCAAAAACTATTTTACATAAAGTTGCTCAATTTTAACTAAACTCTATTTTGTTATTCTAACTGTAGAAGTATTGTTTAGATGGGCTATTTAGGTATTTAAAAAAAATGTTAAAAATAAAAGGAACGATGGATCTCGAAATAGATAATACCAGTTGATAGTATCAATCGAAAAGTCATTAACAGCAAAAACAGCTATTTTGAGCCAATTTAGTACTTAGTAAAAACATTTGAAGTTGTTTAAATTTTTTAAGCCAAGCCTAAATTTATATAAATAATGTTTAACCTGTAACATATTGTAGTAAATGATCATCAATATTTGTTAAAACAATTAATAGTAACTTATACGAAAGTAAATTTGAGCTACGTATAACTAAACCACTATTTATATTTATATTTAAATTAAATATTTATATTTAATTTATTGATCAAATTAGAAATGAAAAAATTAGAAATGAAAAAATTAGAAATTATACAACTTCTATTTTCACAACATTTATTAATACTCGCAAAATTTTAAGGTCTTTTTAAAAGTTAAGTTGCTCAATATAATAACGATATATTATTATCAAGATATATTTGAAAACATATTAAAAAGCTTATCCACATTAGGGGTAAATGAATAATATGTGACATATCGTCAGTTATTTAAGCAACTTTCACTAAATTTAAAGTATAAAAAAATATAAAAGACTCAACTACTCGGAAACTATGAGCAAAAAGTGAACAACAAATGCTAATTAAAAATTAACGATTTTACAGTTTGAGCTATTCTAAATAATTTATGTGTTTTTATTCGATATGCCTCTAAATTTAACAAATTAACATAAAAAAAGCAAATGTGAGCAACATTTAACTAATACTACTATTTAAATATTTAGCTAGTCAAACATGCGTTTATTTCCCAAATTTATTAACTTCGTGTAATTAAAAAAAACCTAAATCGATGCAGAGAACTGTCGCTGTTGCTACACTATGCGACTCAACTTTTATCTTTTCCTTTTCCGTGTGAGACAATTTTATAGCACAACAACGATTCACCAAGGACCACCACTGCTTATTGATCTAAATATATCATATTCCACCTACGTATGTAAGCAGAAAATTATACAATAAATTAAATAAAAATTTAGTAATGTACACTCGTATTATGTAGACAAAGTACCTTAATAATTAAATCTACTGTCTTCCAATCAATAAATCAATACAAAACTCTACTAATATTCTATTTCTAAATTGAATTACGCTAAAAGCTTATCACACACACATATGTATATTTGTGTGTACACATACTACATTTTACATATTTTAAATTAAATTTTCATAAAAAAAAAATATTGAAAATTAAACCAGCCTACAACCACCCATTGCCCTAAATTCCATTTTTTTTACCACCACCCATCCTCCCAATATAATTATATAAAATAGAAAGAGGTGGTTTACAGTAAAATCAATTTACCCCTTTTATCTAATTATAAAATTTAAAAAAAAAATAAATAAAACAACAACACTATCAAAAAAGCTTGACAGTACAGTTTTGTTGTATATTTATCTATATACATATGGAAAAACAAAAGAAAAGCGGTAAGTACATATAAAATGAATTAATGTCACATAGAAACCATAATTTTACCATTTTACCTATATACAACATAAGGACAACCAAAACATATAACAAAATATACATATAATATTTGAAAAAGCCCAACAAAAGCTCAATGTATATTTTAAATTAAGTCGTGTCCCCCAATTTCCATTTTATTATTTTTTTTTGTTTTTCGTACGAAAATAATTGTTACGAGTTGGTAATTGTAGATGGTTTTAATTTTTTTTAATATTTGAAAGGTTTCCTGTACATAAAAATGTTTCTTTTGACCTTGTGGTGTTGGAAAATTTACCTTTCGTCAAATAGGATACGTGCATGTATAATGAATTCTACATACAAAGTGGATTATACAAATGTAGATTATAATTTATTCAATGTACTTTAGAGTTTGATTGTAAGACATTTGTATGATTTGACATTTGTTTCGGTAACGGTTCCTCTAAATAATATAACATCAACAAATATAATTCTAATCATATTGTTCTATACTTAAACTTTTTGTAAAAGTTGCTCAATATTTAAATACAAGTGTTTGATTTTCTACTGTAAAGCAATTAATTTGGAGACTACTAGACGTCGTGTACTAGTGTTTTTTATAATTGTTCTCCAATTATGAAATATTTGCTCAGTTTTTTAATTATTAAATTTAGTTTTCTCAACTACAACTGAAACCATATTTAACGCTGACACTTATAGATTGTAAAACACAGACATTATAGCAAATACTATAAACTAAGAAACCAGTTTGGGATTTTAGAATATTTAAAGTTGCCCAAAATATTTTAAAGTCAATAGATTAATAGAATTTGAGCAACATATTTTACTGTAGAATTAAAAAATACAGTAATTTGGGGGAAATAAATTCTAAACACTATTATTTTAATTTTTTTTTGCTCACTATAGCTCAATGTACTAATACTACACTTTTTTGTAATTTGATAAAATTTTCTTATTTTAATGCAATTTTTATTACCAAATTTAACTAGTTGGATCTAACTATTGCTCAAATTTGGCGCTAACCAGTTCAAAAGTTGCTCAATATACTAATAGTCAAATGAGCATTATTTGGTAACCTTTTTTTTAGAAAAAGTTACTTTAATTTCGATTGATAATAAACGCTTAAATAATAGATTTATATAACTTTGCTTAACCAAGCTTGCAAAAAAGTTGCTCAATTTATAACATTCATTGTATTGTTATTCAAATAACTCATTTAAAAACAGATGTAATTAGTAAAA
Organism: Tipula confusa; assembly: GCA_963556175.1. Classification (NCBI taxonomy): domain Eukaryota; kingdom Metazoa; phylum Arthropoda; class Insecta; order Diptera; family Tipulidae; genus Tipula; species Tipula confusa. The sequence continues at coordinate 28,991,820 of OY744476.1, forward strand.
CGTATATAAAGTAAAAGAGAAATTGGGGTAACAAGTAAGCCTATATTATTTATTTTCGAGAAACTAGATAGTTGCTCAATATGCTAAAATTATTTTTAAAAAATCACATTTGAAAGCAACATAATATTATTAATATTTAGATTATTTTATATTTAGTGATGCTTTTCAAAAGAATCAAATAATTAATATTTTTAAATTTCAAATATAAGTAGCTCAGTTTTAAACTATATATTATAATTTATTGATGTATTTTTATAAAAATATATAATATAATGCATAGTCTTATTTCAAAAACACAAAACAAAAATTACGTTACAGATAATGAATGCAATCTCGGGATCCCGGAATCCCGGATCATAGTTCGCCTTTCAAAATTTGTTAAAACAAATCACGGGATTTCACAAAAATATAAACACAATTTAATAAATCTCTTATAAATAAATACTTTTTATAAAAGTTGCTCAATATTACAATACAAGAGTTTTGTTTGTTACTGGCGATCATTTTTAGTTACTATTCAAAGGCAGTAAACTTATGTTTTAATATAACCTCTTCAGGTTTGAAACTATTGCTCAGTGTTTTATAATTATATTTAGTTTGAAACCCACCCGATTTTAGTTCATGGTTTATGGATAAAACCACAGTTAACGCTAAATCAGATAAAGCCGATCTTAATAATCTAAGACATTTACAGTAGACGATAATTCCTATGTTTTAAAGACTTTACTACGCACAAATGGTCATTTGTTTTAGATTGTATTTTATAAAAACCAACAAGAAATAATTTTAAACCATAATACAAATACTATAAACCAAGAAACATGTCCAGTATTTCTAAAATATTTAAAGTTGCTCAAAACATTGTATAGTAAATTGATTAATATTATTTGAACGACATATTTTCCTGTAGAATGTATAAAAGACTGTAGTTTGGGAAAAATACATATTTGTATTCCCAACAATATTTTATTTAATCTTTTTTCAGCCCAAAATAGCTCAATGTACTAATACTCAATTTACCATTTACTCTACATTTCTTAATATTTGATAGAGTTGTTTTATTTGGATGTAACTATTTATTATCATATTTAACTATTTAGTGCTAATAATACATAAACTTTTTATTTTGCTCAAACTTGACACAGTAGCTTAGTTACATAACATAACTAACATAACATCTAACTAAATTTATTTATTTTAAATAACAAATCATAGAATTTATTTAAAGTTTTTCAAATTGTTTAAATATCAATTTGAGACATTTTAAATATATTCTATGAAGAAAAACTGAGCAAAAACTGTTCAGATGTTTTAATTTATCGTTTGTTAAAAACCATAATTTTGTTTTTAAATAAAATGCATATTCAATTTGAAATTTGACATATACATTTGGAATTTTGGGTGTATTTAACTAACAAGTTACAAAGTTGCTCATACTATTAATCAAATGAGTATTGTTTGGTAACCTAAATTGTAAAGATATTTACTTTAATTTTGGAAAATAATAAAAGTTTAGATTACATATTAATATTACTTTGTTGCACCAAGTTTAAAAACCAGTTGCTCAATATATAACATTCACTGTACTAGTATTCAAATTACTTCTTTAAAAATAGTTTTCATATGTACAACATATATAAAGTAGATACGAGACATTGGGCTAGCAACTGAGCCTATATTTTTAATTTCCATGAAACTAGAAGATATTAGCTCAATATGTAAATATTATATAAAAACTAAAATGTTTTATTTAGATCATGTTATATTAAGAGATTATTTACCAAAAAATTATTCAATCAATATTTTGATCTTTGAAATATAAGTAGCTCAGTTTCAAACCACATGTAGTATGATTTATTTTTTTCCAACAAGTATTTATTTAAAGAAATTGACTGTCGAAATTTAATACATCATAGAGTTAGTTGAGGATTCTGAAAGTAAAATGGAAACGAAATTTAAAAAAATGGTTCTGAATTGAAGCGCAGCTTTAATCATTGACTTAAATCATTAGAAAATCGGCAAAAGAGTAGGTCTAATTCACAAACTGTAAATCTTGAAACTTAAGTTGGTAATGAAATAAAAATCGTTGAGCGATAAAGACACCAAGGTCCAAACTTGCAACGGGTTTTTAAGAATTTAAATTTAATTCCTCCGACAAGTGTAGAATCGAAACGGAAACTTTTAACTAAAATTATTACGTATAATCTCACTCATTTGTATAGTGTACTGATTACTAATACTTTCATTTATAGATTAAATAAAATTAATCAATATTGGTGACAATCGGACTTCAAATACTATAGGGGATGTTGATATGTAGCAACAATTCCGGGATCTTGTGATTAAAAAGAACTCAATCCCGTAATCTTGGGATAGGCAAAACCTTCCAGGATTGCAAATACTAGTTACAGACTTTAAAATTGACGAAAAATACTAAACCATGATTTATACTAGTTTGCCTAAAAATAAACGGTTTAATAGCTCAATATACCATTAATTTTAATTTTAATTTTAAACTGATCAAGTTATCTGATATTTTTGCTCACTTTAAACGGGCTTTAAGTTGTGATATTCTGAATTTGACTACAATGTGCGGTAGGTAATTTTAAGCAATGTTACTCAAATATGTTATAAATTAATAAAATGTCTCATAAATGTGTAGATTATATTACCAAAGTTGACAACACAAACTATTATATTGGGTTGCTCACTTTAAAAATAAGCCAATACACTAAATAAGTTGCTCAATTTAATATTTCTGTTATAAATTGGTATTGTATACCATCCAACGAACACCATCAACTGAGCCACTGCCTAAATGGTTGCACCTATTTTGAACTGAGCACCAAGCCAGGTGTCTCTTAAAAATTGAACGGATTATTTTTGTCAAAATTAAAAATTGTAAAAAGGGTTGAAAAACAGTTTGCCTGCTACAGTAAAATCTAAAATAAAAAGGTCATCAAAAATTTAATGGAGGGTATATTCAAAGAAGGAACTAGCCACAGCAACTGGAAGGACATTTTTAGGCTTCAAACTGGAGTTGGAAAACTAGGTCAAATAAGAGATTCGAGTGGCTAATTTAACCGGATTTTGTTCTGTTGGACAGTTCTATATGTTTTGGGCATCACACACAATGATTCCATAGATAAAAAGGAGTCAATAACCTTTTTGCAAATGTGTGTATCAAATACAGTTGCCAGTTTAAACGACAGTAGGTTATCTTTTTTCAGTAGAAAATCTGCTTTGTAAATTACAAGTCGCAGCAAAGGATACGGGAGGTCCCAGTTGTTGCTTAATATTCTGTCCAGAATTAATTTAACTTATTACGGGTTGGAATTTTGGCATAATTTAATTTATAATCTCCGGTAATTGTAGTACTACTAACGTAATATTTTAAGCTAAAATTACTCTTGGGAAATTTAGGTTGAAAATGTGGCACTCGGAGGAAAACGAATGAGAACAAATAAAACTGATTTTCTTTCGATATGGCAGTCCTCCTTTTAAAATCTTCTAAAGAAACGACGATGTAACTCCGATCAAAACCAACCCGCATCAGGGGTAGACTTTTTTGTAACAAGAAAACCGTCTAAATTGTGGGAATTTGTGGAGTAAGGCGCTCTGTGAAGTATTTGCTAATTTTAATTTGATACTTGAGTGTATGATAAAGCAAAGTCGTATTAAGACACAGAATAGCGTTTTAAATAAATCTAGTCAAACCATTGGCTATGCAGTCAAAAAAGTTCTACTCGGTCATAAACCGAATGATAGCACTAATAGTCTCATTTAATTGGACCGAAATGCCATAAGACCCGGTTTGGTTTTAAAACATTTTCAGAACAGGTGGCCACAGTCAACTATAAAATCGAAGATTCAAGGAAAGTGCCAGAGAGAGAGGAAGCAAAGTACAAAAGAACTCAAAGGTACTAATAGGTGTACTAGCACAAAACGGAAGAAGAGTTAACTGATTCTCGAAATGATTGAGAGGAACCGAGTTTTAATACCAATGATAAGGAGGAATGTACAATTCATTTCCCATAACCTAACTTCGTTGATTATGTCCTATTGTTGGACTGCAAGGGACTAAGCTCGCAACACTATAAAGTAGGGCATTAAAATGTAATAGAAATAAAAATAGTGGAATGCTCTATGTCAAAATAAAATGGATTTAAATCAAATATTTTCCCACAACAACAAAAGAAAAGTACCCAAAACCATCTCCATATCTTATTGAGTGTAATTCAATTACCTGCATTTCAATGATTTCATCTTATTTAGATGATTTCCTAGAAATCAACGATTTTAATCCCTACTTTATATCAATAAATTTGTGTCAAAAAGAACTTTAAAAACAAATTTAAAAATTTCTTCCTCTCACCATAGAGTGTAAACAGACACACATACACAGACAGCTTTTTCTATGTCGTCAAAATCAGGTAAAACATCGAACAAAACTTTTTTCTGAATGTGATAATTCAGTTTCGATTTGATTAAAAAGATTTTGACAACAACAACAACAAGTTTACAAAACAAATTCAATTATTTTGTTATCAACTGGAAATAGTTTGGATGCGGTTTACGAATCTATGCCGGCGCTTTGAATATTACGCTATACACCGAAATGGAATTGCCACTCAACTATAAACAAAATAAACAAAAAAAAATGTTAAAAAAGTGAATGTGACAAGAATTTTGATGAGATTTAATGTGACGTCGATTCGCTTACTAACCGCATAACGAATTGATGCGAGACATATTGTGCGCTAATTTGAATGCAAAACTTGAAACAACAAAAATATATCGCGTGTTTACGTTAATGGAAAATATTTTCGAAAATAGTCGTTGGTTGTATGCATAATAAATATATCGTTGCTATATATATAAACGAAATATAGAACTAGCTTTAAAGTCTTAGTTTAGTTTAGGTTTTGTTGTTGTGATTATGCAAAAATTTCGGTTTTTTGTGTGTTTTACCCGTGTGCGAATAATTTGCGCACCAGACAGGAAGTCAATTTTGATTGTGTATATGCAAAGTGTAATTTGTTGAGTTTACGTTTTTATTGAGTTTTGTTATCAAATTACTATAAAGTGAATATTTTAACGAGCCGCTGATATAAATTTAATATGTGCGAATATAAATAGCACTGAACTTATTATTTGTGTCTGTTTATTTTTAAATTGTTAAAATTATAATACTTTTTAAACTATATTGAACTATATTGAAGGTTTTTAAAATATTTCCTGAGTATGCGATATGGCTGATCACAGAAATTGGGTTAGTAGATCTTTAACCTCTTTTAGGGGCTGAACACTTCAGTGGCAATTGCTTTATTTGGTTCCATTTTTGATTCCTATTAATATTTTTAATCAAAATTTAAGTGACATAACTGTTCAATTTGAACTTAATTGACTGCGGAACACAAAATGTTAATGAGCTCATAAATATTTCCTTGTCTGTTGCTGCTTTAAAAGTAGATTTTGTTGTACAAATTGCATGATTACTGAGACCGTTGGAATCCTAAATTATATTGATTTAAATGTAGATAGTCAATGGTTGGGATGCATAAATTATATTACTATATTCTGGCCATTTTAATTCATGGCCAACATCATCATCAGAAGAAAAAAAATGTCAAATTTGATGAACGCTATCGAAAATATTGCGTCTTTGTTCTTCTAGCACATATATGGTCAAGACGAGGACCCAGACGTTTCACACCATAATTTATATTTGCAATTTCTAAATGGGATGTGTTCAAGTAAGTATTTTGAGCCAGATCAAAATTTTGAGTCGATTGGGATTGTTGTTCATTTATAATGGTTCTATGTCTGTTTTTTTAGATCAACCAATGCATCATGGTTTCTTGTACGCGACAATGCGTCCACAACCACATTGCCTTCTTTCTTTATATGACGTAAGTCTTAAGTGGCTTATGATCAGTGTAAATGCATAACTCACAACACACTACAATGTAGCGGAAATATTTAATTGATTGATAGATCGCGAATGGCTCTCTATCAAAAGCAGAGGTTTTAGTTCGGCGTGTGAGAGTTTCTTATGGAAATGAATAATAAAGTTTGCCAAATTCCATTGATTAATTCTTATAAAACCGCTCCAACTGCTATTTGAGACGCATCCGTTGTAATACGTCGTATTGCCTAAGGAGTGAACGAGAAACGTTTCGGAAGCAACCATTTCCGTGCGGAAATTAAATGCTTTGACGCATTCATCAGGCAACGTAAATACTTTGCGAACTTGCACGTTTCGTTTTTGAAGAATGTTCCTGTTCTGAATTGTTTGCCCGATCTTTCGTATTTTCTTTGCCAGTTTTATGAAAGCTTGCCAGATGACTATATATTGGTGATAAAAATGCAATACCTGGAATAAAACGATGAAATAGTTTATCATTCCGACAAATTGTTGGATCTGCTGCATAGACGTTGGCGAGAAAATTGTTCAATTACGGTTCCTCTGTGGTGGCTTAGAAAATCTATCAATTCCACGCACATTTTGACGGATTAATTGTATTTGCATAGTCTGAGACTTTCTAAAACACAAGTTTGTGTTCTTCGATACGAGATGTCACAGTAGCGTCGTTTATATATACACCCATATAAATTCAAATTTTGTAAAAATGAGAGGTTAATCTCTGAAAAGTTTGGACACTATTACGTAAACCAAATAGAGTTTTTAAAAACTATACAACACATCGAACGCTGTATAGTTATATGTATATAACTTCGGACGCAATCGGGATGTTATGAAATCCTCTAACTAAATCATATTTTGACCAGTTTAAACTTCGTTAAAAAATCGACACCTATGATTGGTTCATCTACTGACGCCAAGATAAATACGTGAGGAAAATTGCGCCTTAGCCAAAGGCTTTGCTTGTCTTTGAAATAACATAAACTGGCTGTTGCACCGATAAATCACAGGAAAACTATGAATTGGTTCGACCATGGAGACCACATATGGAGATGCATGGCTTTCTGTTATTTTGAGCATGCACATGCACATTTTCAAGTTCAGCTCAAATGAGCTATTACGCGGAGTATGATTAAATATATAAGTATGAGCATTGGCTGCAGTTAAAATATGCAAACTAAAGGAAAAAGATTGTGCTATTAATTTTAAAAGAAATACCGACGATGATGTGGAAAAAGTTATTGAAACTATTGGTAGAAGAGATCATCGTACAGCTCTATTGCTATTGATTGATGCAATCTATTCTAGAGGTACGATTTTGGTAACGGTGACGGCTGGAGAACTCTTTCAGCATATAGAAAATAATGATGGTAACGTTAACGAAAAAACATCAGAAAAGCGCCATAAGCAGCAAACGAAACAAATTGTAGCCACAAATATAAGGATTAATGTAAAAGACAGAAACTAAAAATTTGTAAAGAAAGGTATTGGGAATAGGTTCCTGCAGCACTGAATCATTAACCAAAAAACATGACACGAGCCTTTTTCCAACCGCCAATGGATGAACGAACCAACTTCTAAGGTACACAGAAACCGAAGCAAAATTTCAGCTAAAAATTTACTACTTAAGCCTTGTATGTCATTTTTTTCTAGAGATGATTTCATTCGGGAGATCAAATCAGTCGAATTCAATGATTCAATAACTAGTATGGATTGATTGCGAAAAGATGTTGGCACCAGACCATTAAATATAGACTTTCAAAATAAGTAAAAATTTGCTTTTCTTTTTATCTAAAGAACTCATAATTGATAAAGAGTTGGTCACTTCAAAAAGGAGTCCATCCGCAAATCTTTTAATGAGCGCAGTCTTCAGGAATACTTAGTCTACTTGACCTTGCCGCTGAATCAAGTCCCAATACCGATCCGGAGCAACTCCTTTTAACAAAAAATTCAAATCATTAGCAAGTTTCTATGGGGATTGCTCCATGATCTGTATGAACGTTTTTGCAAGTGTTCCTGTTGGCATACAATCAAAACAAATGGGCCACTTTCTTGAAGCTCGTTGTAACGGATAATACTGTGGATGATTATATTTAAGGTTCTGATTAAATATGAACTGTTGTCTGTCATGTATGTTATCCGCTGTCATATTGCCAACCGTAGGATTATGATGTAGTAATTTTTATGGATTTCCTCTTATTTTAGGTTCAGAAATTATGAAACTTTTACTACGTCTAAGTGGAATTACAGATCTAAAAAATTAAATGCTGGAGGTTCGCTACTAGCCTTTGAAGAACCAGCTTAGTTATCTAATTCTATCATAATAGAAAAGTTATTACTTTTGCGTAATCGAGAAGGGACTTGTCATTTTCCAGATTTATCTGATGAAGTCTCCCTGACGGAATTATCGACTTTTGTAGTTTTGCTACAAAACTTGATATGCAGGCTACAAATATAAATCCATCTCTTAGCAACCGTCCTGAAGAATAAAATTCCCCGGTCACTGTATTCGATCAGCTGAGAACCAGCTTAAGTCCTCAATTCTAAGGTTAGTACTTTAAAGACAAAAAAAAACATTTAAAAAATTTTAATTTTGAAAATTAAAAATGTTTTAAAATTACGAATTTATCAAAATTAAAAATATTAATTTATAAATGTAAACTTCTCAAATTTAATAAATTTGTAAAAAATTTAGATTTTTCTAGCTAAAATCTTTTTTAATTTTTTTAAATATTTATGAATCTTCAAATTTTAAAATTTGAAATCAAACTAAATGTGGTTAAGTTTAACATTTATATATTGAGCATATAAAAATTCTGAAAAAAGCTCACCTTGTTCAAAATTTTGAAATGTTGCTCAAAATTTACTTTCTGAATTCTTAATTTTATTTTTAACATTTTTGTTTCTTAAATAACTGTGGAAAACAAAACAAACTACTAATTACATGTTGTAGAATTATATTTAGTATTGAGCAATATTGAACAATTGAGCAACAATTATTTATTGAATTTTACTTATTTAAATGTTTTTATTTTTTATAAGTTAAAGGCATCAACCTGATGAAATTGATTAAGCACTAGATTACACTTGTTGCACCAAGATTGAAATAAGTGGTGGTGAGAACATCATATAACATCAAGACAAAGTCGATGAAGAATGAAAAAATTCAGTGAAATTTTGGAAATATTTAGAACTCAAAAAATATTAAATTATTTGTTGCTCAATTATTCAATATTAAATTATACTAATAATTAATTATAATCCAATTATTTATTGGAAAGTCATGTTAAAATGTTAAAAATAAAATTCAATTCGGAAAATAAATTTTGAGCAACATTTCAAAATTGAAATGTGCAATAAAATTGGATAGTTTAGTTAAAATATCGAATATTTTGAAAACCAATTTTATGAATTTAATGTTTATGAAACTAAAATTTATTGAAATTTATGTGGAAATTTTGAATAATTTTTCTAATTTTTAAAATTTGTTTTAATGACACTTTTTATAAATTCTTGGAAAATTAAAAATTAAATAAGTTTATATTATGTGTAGTAAAGTTTTTTTATAAAATACTGTTAATAAATTTGTAATCCCGGTAATCGTGCCACAGTTGTAAATATTATATTTTCAGAATTTAAATATTTCCGAAATTTACAAAAATTATAAACTTGATTGAAACAAAGAAAATTAAATTTTTAAAAATTCTAAAGATTTAGTAACCAAAAATATATTACTAAAGCTTGAAATGTTATGAAATTTACGAAATTCAGAATTATTTGTATAAAAAGAATTTTATGAGAGAAATTTAAAATAAATTTTCTTAAATCTGTCAAGTTTCTAATTTCGACAAAAATGTCGTATTACAAAATTTCCAAATTTCTGGTTTCCAAATTATTCAACATTGCTCAATTATGGTAAATAGAATTATACAACCTGCAATTAGTAGCTTGTGTATTTTTGACAGGTATTTTAAAATAAAAATGGTAAAAATCAAATTCAATTCGGAAAGTAAATTTTGAGCAACCTTTTAAAATTTAAAAAAAACGTGAAACGTGAATTAAAATGAAAAAGTTTAATTATGAGCTTATTAAAATTTGTAAGAAAATTTTGATTAATTTTACAAATTTTAAAAATATTTTGAACGAAAACTTAAATTTCGGATTATATTATCACATTGTATAAAATTTTCAAAAATACAATTTGTGTAGATACAAACTTTATAAAATTCTGAATTTATTTTGAAAATTATTTTTATTAAATTTATAAAACTTATAATCCCAGTATAATTGGGCCGAAGTTTTAAATATTTTCAGAATTTAAATTTTCCTGAAATTTAAAAAAAAAAATTTACAGAGTTCAAAATTATTTGCCTAAATTTTATGAATATTTTACAATCGGCCGTTGAAAAGAATTGTATGATACGAATTTTGAATAAATTTTCATTACACTGTCAAGTTCCTAATTTCTAGAAAAATGTTTATTGGATCGACCAATAATACTTAAAAATTTATAAAACTTATAAATTCGGGTAACATAAACCTGCATTTCCAGAAATTCTCCAAATGTCTAAATGTATAGTTAACATATTTAAAATCGGTTATCTTCCATCGCAACGTGAAGTTCCCATTTTAAAGATTACCCAATGAAACTCAAAATCAACAACTAGCAAAACTCTGCTGCAATCTATAAAAAACATATTATATTTCTAGTTCACACTAGATATTTCCATAACTAAATGCCTAAAACCACAAGCATCGTAAAACCGCACAACATTACTATACAAAACATCTGTGGGCGCAAAAATTAAGGGTATCACCATTAATCGATCTTGCCATTTTTAATATACAGTGACCGACACAATTCTATTGACACAAATTCGCGATCGCATATTGTCATAATATTAAATTCGTCTTTGTTTTGTAATTTAAACTTGAAAACATAACTTGAAAGAAAAAAACAAAAAAAAGTAAATTTGACCGATCGTATAGTATTTATTGACATTGGGGCAATGAGAATGAGAATTTTTTTGTTTTTTTAAGTTGATATCGAGCGGAGAGCAAGAAAATATCGTAAATACACATAAACTACGTCTACCTAACCTAACGTGATCATTGTTGTACGATATATTTATAGATCTCGTGAACGCACACAATCATATGACCGCGTAATTTTGTGATGTTGTTAAACATTTTCCCCCAATTATGATCTTAAAGACGTTTGAATTTTATTTTATTTTTTTTTCTGTTTCTGAGCGATCTCAAGGTTATTTTTGTTTATTTTCATTAATTTTTTTTTGTTATTTTCTTATATAACGATCGCTATTAAATTATATTGACTCGAATGAGATCAAATTATCTCTTATATCTAAAAAAAAAAAAATCATAAAATAAAAATCGATCTGGTTTAAAAGAAATATGATCGAGTTAATGTCAAAATATAAAATCGATATGATTTACGATCGCGGAACATTTTATTTTTTTGTGATGCCTCCAATGACGACAATATTTACGAGTTAAAAATAAACGTATATCGGTGGGCACACGGGAAACAATAAATATTCGATCATGCTGCGTGTTATGTTTATTTTATGGGATTTTTCATCAGATGATCGTGTTGAACATATGTTTGCGATACATATTTAGTAAAGACGACAATGTCATTATGAGGTCGAGGGATTTTTTAAGTGATAGTGTTTTTTTATTTTCATGATCACATATGATCATTTTAAATTGATTTACTAAAATTATTCACATGTTAAAAATGTGTCTAATTTGAGTTTAAACTTGTTTTGTTCGGATAACTGGTAAATCGAATGTGGTTAGCAAATATATGCGCGAAATACGTCAAATCTGAGAATATATTTTTTTGTGTATTCAATAGATTGCTATAAATAAATCGACATAATCGGATATTTCACACCTTGACTTGGAATTCTTGCTAAATACAAATATTTATATGAGTAACCGCGATCGATGCCGTTAGGCTGGCGGATTTTGACAACATGTTTATTATTTTGGTGATTGAACTAAATTTGAAAAAAAAAATTGTTTAGCTTAACGATGTCGCCAGCTAAATATTTGTTTTATCATTGTGAAAGCAATGTATGGGGTGAGAGCTTGCACATACAATGCCTATATCATTCAATGACAATAGCATTAGAGAGTCTTACCGCTAGCAACCTAGTATGTTGGAACCTGACGAATGATTATCAAAAGTGGCTGGTGACATTTGAGAGATGAATTATGCGCTTGATTTATGGCCCCAAACGTGACAATGATGACACATACCGAGTTAACCACGACATCAGGAATTTAATAAAAAAACAGCGAGTATGCTGGCTCTGGCCCTTTCTGCGAGCTGATCATTGGCAGTGAAAATGTTGTCATTTACAGATGTTATAACTTTTACATTTGCAGCAAATTTTACTGTACATAAAAAAATAAAATTTAAAAGTTTGATGGAAATTTGATTAGTCATTAAATCGCATTTGATTTGAAATTTTCTTAAATTAGCACTGACAAATATTTTAAGGAGTTTGATTGGTATTTAAAAACTTATTCAGAAAGATTGCCTTAAGTTTTATTTGATTTGGAACTATAACATTTTTTTTTACTACATGATGGGGTAACATAGCCATCTAACCAAAAATGGATTGCTTTCAAATTTTTAAAAAAGTTTAAAACATTCAAACACCATTTTAAAGGAACTAGAATTGATAATTCAATAAGCCAACATAATTTCAATCCAACTTGCAATAAATTGTAAAAGATTTTAATAAACTTTTTAGTCCAAATGATCGATTTACGTTTTCTAGAGTTGACTGTAGTTTGTCTGAGGTCAGTGGTATCGATTTAAAAAATGTTATAAACTTGATTAATAAAGTAATTTTAATAATAAAGTTTGATTAGTCAACAAATTGCATTAAATCAGTATCGATCACTTCAATCAGTACTGATACATGTTTAAAGGATGGGACAAATTTTTAAAAGGTTTTTGTGAAAATTTGACTTTAGTTTGAATTTGTTTGATTGAAACTTGATTAGTAATTAACTGGTACTAGTTTAGAATTAACTTTAATTAATTTAACTAACTTAAATTAACTTAAATATTTTAGAGTTCGATTTACATTTAAAAAGTTCTTCAGCAAGTTGGTTTATGTTTAATTTGATTTGAAACTGTAACAAGTTTCTCGGAATTTTTGCTTTCAACATATTAAAAGAAAAATGGTGTCATTTGCGGATGACATAACTTTAAAGTTTGATTGAAATTTGATTGGTCATCAAATTGAACTTGTTTAGCATGAACCTAAACCAATCAAATAAGCTCTTGGAATATTCTTAAATTAGCACTGATAAAAATGTTTCCGAGTTTGATTGATATTTAAAAAGTTATTCAGCAAATTTGCCTTAAGTTTAATTGAATTTTAGACTTTAACCAGACTTTTGTTTTTAATAAATAGGGCACTACTTGGATCTATTACCATCATACAGATAGGCCGGCAAAGCATTCTTATTAAAAATCAGAAATCGATTGAAATCAAATTTGAAATAAATAGTAATAGACTCAAACACAATTTTGGAGGGACTAAAATTGATATTTCTTCAATAAAGCAGAGTTGTCAATCTACCTGTAGTAAATTTAAAAAAAAATTAATAGAATTTAAAACCAAAAAACCGGTTTAAATTTTTCAAAAATCAACTCTAGTTTGAATGACAACATCACCATCGACATGAATGGTGTTATACATGACAGTAATTCAATTTATACCTGTAATCCAAAACTTTTTTGAATAATAATCAATTTAAAACTGATAATATTCAAGTTGAACTTACTGTTTATTTGAAATAAAAAATTTAATTAAAACTTGAATGCATGGTAAAACTGCTTCAATTTCCATGGACTTAAGATATTTTTGTACTGGAAAAGGAAACAATTTAATGGAAATTTGATGGAAGTTTGATGGAAATTTGAAAAGTAAAAATTACTTTGATTAGTATTTATTTTAAATTTGTATTAGATGCAGCATCTAACCAAAATTTACTACTTTTTTATTATAAGTAAAATAGTACAAATCGTATATGGTAGGCTTGAATCAAGTTTGAAAGCTTAAAACGTTTGATCATTGATTGAATAATAATGATTTTTTATTTAAGTAGCGTAAACACAAGAAATTTTTCAATATTACGACATTTTAAATCCAATTTGAATGAAATTTGATCGAGTTTGATCGAAGCTTGAAAGCTAAAATATGCAATATTACGCACTACATTATAAAAAACATTCAATATATAAGGGTCAACATTCACAACACATAATGTGTCAAAGTCTCCGGCGATATACTAAAATTTTTATCGGCTTAACAACATACATATTAGAAAATCAAACATCTTTATAGTTATTGTATATTTTTTGGCAACGGTGCCAAGAAATAAAATTATACATTAATCTTTGTTGTGGTGGTAGTTGAATGAAATAAAAAACGAGTAAAACTTCATTTTAACTCGATTGTTGTTTAAATTTGATTTATTGATTTCATGAACCGACCAAATGTGTGAATCATTAATTATATGTATGTTTCGAGTATGAGTATATGAAATTACTACCTGTGATGATCGTTTTAAACACGTGTACACAAACGGTGTTAGACATAGATAGGGCGCCTCCCACAAAATATTTAAAACATCTATATAAATAAAAACAAAAAAAAACATCAAACGGACATCTAGCACTTCGTCTGTAATCACCGGCGTACAGAGGTTGATAAATTAATTATTAAAAATTCGTTGACATATACTAATCGTATTTGACTGACGATTGAATTGAAACCGTTTTTAAATGAATTAAATATAATGTTGTTATATTTGTGCGGGTTTAAAGTATTTTGTAAATTATTAATGTAAGACACTATATAATTTTAATGATGTGACAGACTTACATTATGCGATACAGTTGGATGTAAATATAGTTTGCTGAATACTGCATATATGTATATACAAAGAAAATGATGTATTTATGTGACACAAAATCATAAACAATTTCTATGGCCAATGTCATGATGAGGTCGAGAGACATTGCTTTGATAAATTTTATTGTCTCGTGTGCCGCGCTTTAAAATTTTCAAACATGTTTACAAAAATTTATTTTGGGATAACCAGTTGGTGAAGTTTCTTGTTTGTGCAATCAAATTTTTGTTGGAAATTTTTTTATTGTTTAGATTTTACTGTATAGTATTCGAAATGATACATAATTCATTCAAATGTATTTCACACTTCACGTTGAAGGTTGAAACAAGTTGTATGAATAATTTCGTTTGGATATATTAAAATTCTGGTGTTAGGTAGTTTTAAAATGTGATGTTTCCATATTATACTAAATATTCCGTCTTGGATCTAATGATACTCAGAATTTTGGTATTTAAGCACAGCAATATTTTACGGCGGAGTATAAAAATATCGTGATAAATTTCATTAAATATTGACCTAATTTTCAATTTAAAAAAAAATTCTTCTGAAATTCGATTATTTCATTATTTATGAAATTCTGAAAATTTTTTACAATTTACTGTATAATTTTCCAGTATTTTTTTTTTTTTGTTTCCAGTTTCTAACTTTGAAATTAATTGAAAATCATATATTTGAAAATGTGGATAGAACTTTGAGTAAAGTAAATTTTCGTCTTACAAAATTCACAAAAATGTTTACTAGGTCCCGGTATTTAACAATAATCTAAAATGTATTTAAAATAGTACGAAAGTTTTAGATTTTATAATTTTATAATCTTTAATTTTATGGTGAAATTTAAAAATGTTAAAATTCCGATAACTTTTGAGTAGGGGTGAGTTTGTGAAATTCTGAGGTAATTCCCTAAATCTTTTTAGTTGCTTAAAGCTTTAGCATCAAGCATATTTTCATCTTAAATATTGTAAAATTGTAGAATTTTGATAATTCTTAAAGTATTTAAAATTTTAGAAATTGACTAAAAATTACAAAACCATTTATTTTAAATTTATATTTTCAATGATTACCTTTAAAATTTTTAATAGATATAAATTTAATAAACAAAGTAAAAGTTAAAGTTCCGAAATTTTTATTTTTTTATTTTACTAACATTTCAGTTTTTTCGTTTAAAATTTACTAACGTTAAAATTAAAAATAGTCGAATTCTAAATGATTTTGAATTTTGAAATTTTTTAATATAAAATTTCTTATGGTTAAATTTAAACAAAGATAAAATTTTAAAAAATTTCGAGAGGCTTAATTTGTGGAATTTTAAAAACTCTTTTTTAAACAAGTTTTAATTGATCAAATTTTATAAATAATTTATAAAATGCTATAACTATTTTTAGAATAATGTAAATAATGCAAAATTTTTGAAAATTCTAAAATCTAAAATTATAGAAACATAAAAAAACTTAGCATTTGTGTACATAAAGCTTCATAAACTCTGAAGTATTAATAAATTCTGAAAATTAATTTTAGGCTATGTTAAATTAAAAAATTGTATTGTTGGTTGTACTTACATTGCTAATTTTTCACTAGGTTTCGGAATTTAATTTTTTACAAATATTTAAATTTTTTGTCAATTAATATTTATGTTGGTTAAATTTAAAAATTCTTTTAATCTGAATGATTTTAAATGGCTAAGTTTGGGAAATTCTAAGATAATTCCTTAAACCTCTAGTTTCTAATGATCAAATTGGATTAAAATTGTAATCTGGAATTTTTAAATTCTAAAATTTTGGCAAGCATATTAGATGAAAAGTATTAGAGCAATCATTACTTTTTTATCCTAAATCATGTAAAATTATAGAATTTTAGAAATTATTAAAAACCGATAATTTTAAAAATTAATTAAAAATTACAAAGGAATTTATTTTAAAGCTGTATAGTAGTAAAAATTTTAAGGAATCAACTTCCAAATTTTTTAAAGGCTTCCATATTTTATAATTTTTAAAGTTTCTTTATTATTAAGCCTACAATTTTTAAAATTTTAAAGAATCATATTCTTTTAAATTGGGTTATTTTACAATGAAAATAGCTTTATATTTATTTAAAAAATTTTAAAAAAATTATAAAGTAAAATTTTATATGGTTAAATTGTAAACTTAGTTAAAATTTTGAAAAAATTGGAAAGGCTGCATTATGAAATTTTTAAATAATTTTTGAATCTAATAAGTTTTAATTGTTCAAATTTTATTAAACATTTCATATAGAATTCTGCATCTATCTTTAGAAGAATGTTCTAAATAATATAAAAATTTTGAAATTAAAAAATTCCCAAAATTTCAATATTTAAATTTTAAAGTTTCATATAGTTAAATTCCAAAAATATTAAAATTTTGAAAGGTTTTAAATGGCTTATTTTAGATAATTCTGGCCTAAATATTTAAACCTCTATTTGGATTTAATATGTTTAAATTGTTCAAATTTTATTTAAATTTAAATCAAAAATTTATTTATTTCTGAGACTTTGACAAACATATAAACTTAAAACTTTGGTCTCAATCATTAGAATGATCAACATTTTAAATGAATATTTTAACTTTAATTTTGTGAAATTTCGGAATTTTAAAAATTTCTAACGAATGGAAATTTTATGAATTAGTTTAAAATTACAAAGCAATTTATAAAAATTTAGAAATGTTTAGATAACTCCAGGTAACTGAATAAATTCTTTAAAAATTGAATATGAAATTTTTAGAATTTTACAACTATTTTTAGGAGAACGTGATAAATATTAGGACATTTGTAAAATTTATAAATAAAAAAAATTTTAGGCTATGCAAAAGGAAAATGTCTTATTGTTGGTTGGACTTGTACTAATAAATAATTACTAGGTTCTGAAATTTTAAAATTTTAAAATTTACTATAATTCGAATTTTTTTCATTTAAAATATGTTATGAAATTCTGAGATAACTCCTATTTATTTTTATATTTGTATCTAACATTTATTGAATTCTACAAACTTTTCAAGCATTTTAGCTTAAAACTTTGAAGTCAAGTTATATTTTTAACTTAAATAATGTGAAATTTTAGAGGTTTAAAAAATTTTAAAATATGGAAACTTTTAAAAATGATTTAAAATTACAAAGCCATTTTTTAAATTTGAATGCTTTTTTTTTATTTGTTTAAATATTTACATATACATTGTTTGATGCCAAAACCCGGGTGATCTCACATTAGGATCAGATAAGAAAAAAATTTCAATCGGTCGAAGCAGTTTTGTAAAACAAAAAACCACGTGTGCTAAGTAAAAAAAAGATCTGAAAAAACTGAAAACCAATTAAGTGTGCTTTGCCAATTTGTTAAAAAAAAAAAGTTGAATAATTTAAGCATTGCGGACCGACTCGAAAGGTTGCGTGATCGAGTGGCATAATCAGATGCTCAAAATACTGAAATTTGCTGAACAATTGCCGGATGGCGTCACTTTTAAGGGCATTAATACGCACCGTGACATGTTAGACAATTGACAATTGTTGAATGAATAAATCAAGTAAAATAGAAGGCGCATGCGTTGTTTCGGCCGGCTAGCAGCCGTTACTAACTAGAAGCTCCTAATTCTAACCATGGCTTAAACAAAACTCTCGAGTAGTTTTTCGGTTACCAAAGATCAATATCGATTTATTTTCTGGTGACTATAGGTCATAGGCATCTATTCACGATGTATTTAACACCTGATGTTAAAAGGTCTTCTTTCTAGTAAAGCAGCTGCTCTTATAAATCATATATCCTTAACCGAAAATAACTACACAAAAGTATAGGACAAGCTTTATGGGTGTCCAGCTAAACGGAGGAGATTTACGCCACATTTTGGACACAGCCGATGAAATCATTCGTCGACTTTGTGCATTGGGACCAAACATTGAAACACGCGATCAATGGCTCATCCTTATAGTTTTGATCAAAACTGTTATTGAATCCAAGCAAATGTGGACAGCAGAATCAGTAGGCAAAGATTTTCCTGCATCCTTTACTTTACTCAAATTTCTTAACAAGAGATGTGATGCACTAGAACTTTAGGATGCAAGCTTCAAGAAAATAAGTTCAAAACCTACAAGAAAACCATTCGTATCTGCAAATTCAACCCTCAAGTACGAGTATGTACCTTGTAAACATCTACATCCCTTGTTTCGATGTCCTATTTTTCAAAATAAGAACATAAAGAGACTAGAATAAATTTAGCGGATGAACACGAATTCTGTCACAATTCGTCAAATTTTTTTTAAAGTTGCTAGAATATATAACGATTAAAATATTTGAATGGACGGATTCTATGATCGTGCTTTATTGGTTGTTCGATGTTCCACGAAAATGGAAAAATTTCATAGGGAAACGAAAATTATTCAGTCTAGACGTCATTCCTCATAGCAAATGGCAATATATTGAATTTAAATTCAATCCAGCTGATGTCATATCTAGGGGTATAAAATCACAAGCATTTCTTAGATCTCTGCTTTTGCGGCATGAGCAGCCAGTAGGGAAGAATTCTCAAATTGGATTATTTTACGATAAAACTAGCTTTAAAATTCTGAATTAAATTTTTAAATTTTCTATTATAAAATTGTATATGGTTAAATTCTAACCAAGTTAAAATTTTGGAAAATGTCTTGAAGCTCATGTGGAATTTTTAGATAACTCTGTAAACCCTATTTTGGATCTTACAAACATTTGAAATTTTTAGAATTATACAAATATTTTAAGGAAAATTCCTAAATTATAGAAAAATGTTGAAATTTGAAAAATCTAAAACTGTGGAAAAATTTGTGTTATTAATGCTTTATAAACTCTTACAATTATTTTTAGGCAATGTAGAAGTAAAATTTTTTATTGTTGGTTGTACTTGCCCTGTTAAATTTTTTTCAGTTAAAATTTGATTTCGTGAATTTTAAAAATTATCAAACTTTGAATGATTTTTAATGGCTAAGTATGTTAAATCAAATTTGAATCTGGAATTTATAAAATTCTGAAACTTTAAATTTTGAAATTTTGAAATTTCGAAAATTTTTAAAGAATACAAAATCTAGATTTGAATTTAAAATTTCATAGCCACTTTAACTATTTGTCAATTTTAAAATTTATTTTTAGGCTGTATATTAATAAAATTTACTCTAAAAAAGTTTAAGAAATTTTTAAATTTTTCTCGTTTAAAATGTTAAAATTTAGAACGATTTTGAGTAGCTTACTTTGTGGAATTCTGCTATACTTAAAAATTTTGTTTTAAATAATCAAATTCTATTCAAATTTGAATCTGAAATTTTTTGAATTATACAACTATGTCAATTAGCTTATCAGCTAATAAAAATTAAAATTTTAACGTTAATATTTTTGAATTTTATAAAAAAATTTAAAAAGGTTTTGAAGCCCAAAACATTAATAAAAATATTATTGTCAAATTTTATTTAAATTTAGTATGAAATTTTAAAATTTTATCTGATGAAATTTTTAAATTTTATTTGATGAAATTTAAAAATTTCATCAGATAAAATCTTAAATTAAAGAAAAAAATTTAAGATTAAATTTAAGATTTTTTGTTATAATCCTTTTAAAGTACTGATAAATTTTTACAAATTTACTGAAATATTAATATTAATTTTGCGCGACTTCCTGTAAACAAATTTAAAGTTTTGCATTTGCAAACATTGTGTACATACATGAAAAATTGCCTGCCTAATCGTCACATACCTGTAAATAAAGATAAACATAAACATTTAGTAAAATTATTAAACGTCGACTTAAGTTGAGGGCCAATCAAATGTTGATTTCAACCAATGACATAACCCCAACTTTTTCGTGTCTATAAGAACATATATATAAACATATCCAGATACGATTTTTATAACATAAAAAAATAACATAAAATGAACATAAAAAAAATATTTTATGTTTATCACATACATTGAAACACCCATCATACATTTTTGGGTAGTAAAATCAAATTTTCATATTTCCTTAGTCACAGACATATGGGTATAGCCCTACATCGACTCGTACTTCGTTAGTACATAATTTTAGGATATATTATGATTATTAATATGTATACGCCATTATATTACACATACATACATAATCAACGACTAAAATTAATTTGTGTACTAAAATTTCCACCTTTCACCAATCTTTAAGTTTAACACAGTAGAAAACAAAATTTTTGAGAGGGTGAAATGGTTAATCCAGCTAATGGATTTTATTTTTTTATTTATTTGGGATTTATTTAAATCGACCGAATAAGTTCAAGAGCCACAGGAAGTAGATTTATTTTCGTGTATATTGTATATAGAACAACAATGAAAGAAGGAAAATTATAATGACTGTGCACCTATTTCACATTTACGGTCACTGAACGTGAGATTTTGGGTTTTTGAGTTAGCATTAGTTACTTCATGGTTATTGTTTTTATTTTCTATTCGAATTACACTAAAAGCTTTGGGCTTTACTAAGATTGGTTCAAAGTTGAATTTTTAAAAGTATTAAATACCAACGAACACTAACCTTTTTTAATTTCAAAATTGAAAAATTTGGTCTAAGAGCTTAAAAGATAAAGCTATGTTTATTTTAGTCGAATAGAGCCCTGTTTAGGGCTTTTAACTAAAATGTTTATGTTAAAAAGCATTTTTAATCGGATTGGTACTTAAAACAAAGAGAGTTACTCAAATTTATTTTAAAGCTTTATTCGATGCTTAAGTTTAAAAGCTTACTCAAATTAAAGATACTTAGATTACAGTAAAGCTTTCTAGTAAAAATTTACTGTCAATATAATTCACTCGAAAGCTTCAACCAAACTAATAACTTATAATTATTTTTGTTGTTCAAAAGTTTTATCCAGCTTAAAGCTTTTTAGAATTTTGAAGTTTTTAATCTATATTAAGAATATAGGGCAAACTGTTGATAACTGTTTTATTTCCAATTGAAAGCTAACCGTTAAATTTGTATAAATAGTAAAGCTTTCAATATATAGTTGTTGTATTAGAGTTAACTAGAGCAAATTTATGTTTTAAGCGTTCTAAAAAATTAATAAGATAAATCATTACAAATTTAAAATTTTGATTAGTATTAAAATTAATATTGTTGGATGGGATAAGACGCTCAGGAGCTTATTAATATCTAAAGAAAAAAAATCGAAAGCTTTGTTCTAAATTGGTTTTTGAACTAATTACTAATTTCGAATACTGAACATTTTAATTTCCGAAATTGCCAAAATTGGTGTATGATTTAGCTATACTTATTTGTAAAGAACTTAATTGTTAAATAGTTAAACTTAAGGTTTTCTACTAAAATCTTTGTGCTTAAAAGCCTTTTTCAGATTTTTTTTTTCAAGATAAGAGCTAATTAGTTTGTGTATTAGAGGCATAATCGAATTATTACGCTAAACAAAGAAGGTTATCTAATTTTATTTAAAAGCTTTAACAATGATTAAGGTAAAATAAGTTTACTCGTATGATACATCAAATATACATTTAAATGTAAAAGTTTAAGTCGATACTGAAGCTTTAAAGCTTACTCAAATTGAATATTTATAGATTACGGAAAAGCTTTCCAATATGAATTTAAGCTATAAATTTATAGCTTAAATTTATATAAATGTTTATATTAAATTTAAAATAAATTTAAATTTAATTTAATATCGTTCACCCAAATGGGTGCTTAAACAAAATTTTTAATTGAAGCTTTTCAAGATATTCCTGTTTAAACACTTAACTCAAATGAAAGGGCCTCAAACTATACGTACCACTTCTTTTATTAATAGTAAAGCTTTTAATATATAATTGTTTATAGTTTGTTTTAGTTTGCACTTGAGCAAACTAAATTTCTTTTAAGAACTGAAAATTAAAAAATGTTTAATCAGTACTGGAGTTTTAAAAGAATAAAAACTAAAAGCTTTTGGGTTTTACTAAAGTTTATTTTAAAAATATTGGGTATTATTGGATTGCGTTACGCTTCATACAAATTAAGAGTTTTAGTTAGTATTAAAATAGTATTAAGATTAAAATTTGTTGGCTAAGATTAAACTGCTCAAAAGACTATTATTATTTAAAAAAAAATTAAAAGCTTTCTTCAAAATTGGTTTTGGTAAAAAATGCTAATTTAGAATATTAAATTTTTTGACTTCCGAAATTGTCAAAATTGATGAACAGAGCTTCAAAGATTTATCTTTGTTTTTTGTACTAAGCTTAATAGTTAAATAATCAAAGCATCCGTATGGTATCTTGTTGAAAGCTTCTTATGATATCTTTAAAAGATTAATTTATTGCTTAAGTTTATAAGCTTACTCTAAACAAACACAGACTATGGAAGCTATATAATATAATATCAAGTTTAATATCGTTCACCCAAAAGCTTCAGCAAAAGCTATAACATCATTAATTTTGGTGTTTAAAAGCTTTAATTAAGTTAC
Source organism: Tipula confusa (assembly GCA_963556175.1). Taxonomy (NCBI): domain Eukaryota; kingdom Metazoa; phylum Arthropoda; class Insecta; order Diptera; family Tipulidae; genus Tipula; species Tipula confusa. The sequence goes on from OY744476.1 coordinate 29,015,139, forward strand.
TAGTAGATTGACCAGTTTAATATTTCACTGAAAGCTTTTGTTCGATTAATAATCATTTTTACTTAAAGCTTTTAGGATGTTCAAAGATTTTATACCTATATTGAGGCCTAATTTTAAACTTTTAGGACTAAATAATGAAAGTTAAATGTATTCTTTTGAAAGGTTTTTTCCGAAAGCTTTTATACGCCAAAAATTTAACAATTTGATTTTTGGTATTCAAATTTTTTTCCAGATAAGAGCTTTTTAGTGAGCTGGTCTGTTAGAGACTTAATATAATCTTAAAAGATCTTTAAACAAACAGAACTACTTAATTTTATTTAAAAGCTTTTTTTATTTGTCCCAAATAAAAGCGTTTTAGTGAGATTGTGTATTAGAAACTTGATATAATCTTAATATTAGAACTTTAAACGGACAACGTTACGTAAAAATATTAAAATATTAATAAAATATTACGTAAAAGCTTTCTAATATAAATTCAATCTTAGAATCGTTGGCCCAAAAGCTTTAACAAAAGCATAACTTTTTTGTTGTGTAAAAGCTTTAACAGATTTATCAATTTAACTAATTGATTGAAGAGTTCAATATTTTATACTGAAAGCTTTAACTCGATTAATATTCATTTTAACTTAAAGCTTTTAAGATGTTTCAAGTTTTATAACTAAATCACTCAGGCCCAGTGTTAAGCCTCTAGGGCGAACTGGTGAAAGAAAAAAGTAATTCATCGAAAAGTTTTGTTTATCAGCAAAGTTATACCAAGTCAATAGTTTTACAGAAAATGACTCTTCTAATAAACATATATAGCATCGTTTAGAGAAGGTTTTATGCATATAACATACTGCTGTATAAGTCACTAAGCTCAGACTCTAGAACCCAAATTATAATAAGGACTTATATAATTTTAATTATTTTACAAAAATCAAATGAAGCTTAACTAGAGAAAAGCACTTGTTTTTAAACAAAGAAATTTTAAAATTATATAATGCTTTGTAAATAAAGCTTTTCTAATAGGTAGTTCGATCTCAAATCATTAAAATTTCTAACTTTATATATTTGCTATAAAAAGGACTTCTTCAGACTTAAGAGATTTTAAATGAGTTTTTGTATTAACGACTTTAGATTATCTTAATATTAGTACTTTAAACAAAGCGAGTTATTTAATTTTCTTACTTTAAAAGCATTTACAATTTAAGGTAAAATAAATGTACACGTGTGATTCAACAAATAAGCTTTTTATTAGAAAAAGCTTAAATCCAAACTAAAGTGTGAAAGCTTATTCAAATTAAAGATATAGAGAAAACGAAAAAGCTTTTTGCTATAAAATTTAAATTCACTAAAAAGCTTCAACATAGCAATAACTTAAATTTACTTTTATTGTTCAAAAGTTTTAATGAATTTACTAACTTTGCAAGTAGATTAAGCAGTTCAATATTCTACTGAAAGCTTGATCAAATTCAAGCTAATATTCATTTTTATTTAAAGCTTTTAAGAGTTTTGATTATTTGACAAGAATCAGTTTTTGTTGTAAGCTTTGAAGAAACTCAAAAAATTAAATAAGTTTTAACGATGTACAGGCAGGCATTTGTTTTAAAGAGGAGCTTTTAAACATGTTTTAAGAAATTTTTGTCTAAGACCCTCAATTAAGTTGTAGGGTCTAAATTATAGCCACCTTCTTATCATTTTCTCTTTCTAAAGAGCTTTAAAAGTACATTATAGTTTGGACTATTTCAAAGTAGGTGATGTTACTATTTCAACAGTTTCAATGAAGGATTGGTAACATTATTTGTATTTTAAACTTTAAAGTATATTTTAATATATTTCCGTTTGTAAATTAATAGGAGCTTTCTAGCATGCTTTTTCAAATGAGGTTTTGGTGTTAATGAGTTTAAAAGAATTCAGAAAACTAAAGAAATTGTATACAATAAAGGAGCTTTTAAGGTATTCCAGTTTAAAATACTAAACTCTAAGGACCAATTTTTGGTTGCATCCTACTTCAAACACTTATCTGGTTTTACTAATGTATTACTTATATATTTTAAAAGTTTGGTCTCACAAGGATAAAACTTATGGAAAACAAAAAACCAAAGCATTTTTCTCTTCGACATTGTGTACGGGTAAGGTTATTTTTTCTTTAGTTCTGATCAAATCGTAAAAAACATCCGACTACAACAATGCACAGCAAAACCTGAGTAAAAATTCATTTATTTGTTACATATCTCGAATATCGGTTTTTCATGAAATGATATCCTTTCTGGTATGTGCTTTTCTCTTCTTTTTCTTTTTTTTTTTTTTTTTTTGTAATGTAATATCGATTTTAAGTATAATAATCTAAAAATATGTAGAAGGATACAAATATATAGGATGAACATGTAATTTCACCTTAGATTTTCTTTCCTTAATTTTGTGCTCAGTTCTTCTATTTCGTTAGACATAAACATTACAAATACAAGTCACAATATAATAGCAACAACAATATATAAATACAATATTTCTTCGGAAACGAATCCAACTGGAAGAGGTTGAATAAATATGGCAAAATACTATTAAAAAGACACAGGCACATACACACACTCACAAAAAATTAACTCCATTATCCTTTTTTATCCGAACGAGTACATAACATCTACATAATATAAAAATATATATAGCCGAATGTGGACAAGAGGGAATTTTGAGTATAGGCCGATTGAAAAGTATAAAAAAAAGTTGTTAGGTTTCATTACCAACCGAAAAATAAAAAAAATATTTGGGGTCGATTTTAAAGTTTTACAAACAAAATAAAAAGATCCTTATTTCGATTTATTTTTTTTATTACATACAGGACATGCATATAAGTGGTATAGCTTTAGGGAGACATGACCTTGTGTACATGTTAATATAAGCAAGAATATTTTCTTACGAACATAATATATATGTATATACAAGGATATATAGAAAAGTTTTCGTAGTCCATCGTTTTGAGATGATTTTATTATTTTTTTTAGGGTTGAACAATTATTGTTATTCCTTCGTTCATTGGGATATACAAAAGAATTTATTTTCAAATCCTTAAAAGCTCGTGCTTTGATGTGTGTGTGAGTATTGGTGAAAGTGTGTTAGTTTTTGGTTTCTTTTGAGAAACGAAAACTTTGGTTACAAAGTTACTAAGGAAACATATAGAAAATGGACATTATCGTTGACTTTTGGGTAGATTCTTTACTTATAACTTCGTCTCACATCCTTGAGGCAATTTTTTTGGAAACATTATAATTTTATAGACATTTAAGTACAAAAAATATATAATTTAAAAGCCGACATATTTTTACAATAATATGTCGAAAGCTTATTGAACTTTCATATAATATTTAACATTGATTTAAAAGGTTTATTTTGAAATTTGACTCTTTCAGGAGCTTTTTAAGTCATTTTTAATATTAAGCTTTTCCTAATTTAAATATGACCTTTACACTTACACAAAAAAATTTTAATTGTCGAAAGTACAACTTTTAAAAGTTTGTTAATAAAATTAAATTAATGTAAGAAATATATAAAATAGAAATATTTAATTATCGCTGAAAAGCTCAAGGTAACTATCGCATTTAAAACAATAATCATCTGAAAGCTGATGTTTTAGAATATATCGAGAAGCCATTATAAATCGGGGCTCTCAAGAGTAAATTCAAGTCGGTTTTTTATATAATCAGGAGTTGCAGGATATATGTACAATAAAATGCAAAAACAAATTGAAATTTGTATAAAATTTTGGAAATTTGCGTAAATGTTATAAAATCACATAAGTCTACTAAAGTGTCTACTGAAAACACTTTTACATTTTAAGAGTATAATGGATTGTGGAAACAGAACTCTTCTATATTGTGAAAATATCCAGATCATAAACAAAAAATGTTGAAAGTTATAATTTTCAAATATTTTCAAAATTAATTCAAATTCTGAATAATTTTCAAAATATTATGAAACTAATGTTTTAGGGACATTATGCGTCTGGAAAAGAATTATAATGTTACGACAAATGGAGATCGTAAATATCGTGCTCAAATTCCCGAAAAAATTTAAAGATATTTCAAATTATAAAAAGGTTAAATAAATTTTTTTTTTTACAAAAAACACTGTTAAATATTACACAATAATGTAATTTTGATCCCGAAAGATGATCCAACGAAGCTAGGTTCAAATGGTGGTTTTTCTATTAGAGACCATCTGTTTTAGATCGGCTCGTAGAACGTAACCAAACCGGCGTATTCGTTGACTTTTTATTTCATGAGCCTTATCAGGAATTTTCATCAGTTATCTGATTTCGTGGTAGAAGAGAAGTCAGTATGTGTCCTGTTCATTGCACGTGAGGCCTTATATTATTGATTAAAAAAGTTACACTTAAAGCTTTTGCTGACTGTAAAATAATAATGTGAAATAGGTGAGCTTTTACAATGTTTTTTTCCAAACTTTTAAAGTTTTCTTTATTTTCAAAATCCTACACATTACGAGATATTATTAACTTTTTTAAATTACGAGCTTTAATTTAATATTTACAAGCTTTTGACAGTTTGCAATATTTTGGTTATTTTCAAAATTAAATACGTGAGCTTTAAAGTTTGTAAACTACGACATTAGAAGAGACTATAAAAGCTCATAGAATTAGAAGCTTGAAGAATTTGCTATATATGGCATAAGGTTAACTTTGATCAAACTTCGAAAGCATAGAAAAGTACTTAACCTTTAAGATCTCAAAGTCAACAGGCTGACGCAAAAATGATTGCTATTTAAACCTAGTTATTTTCAATGCATTCTTAATACATATAAGTTTCAAAACTTAGCTTGGAAATCAGTCAATGAAGCTTAAAGCGCATAGTCGTGGTGAAAAAGCACAAAATATATTTTACTTTATCCCCTTTAAAAAGAGAACAACTCACTACAATTGAAACAGTATTCACAACATCAGATATACTAAAATTCTATACCTAAATATTCTACACCTAAACAATTTGACATTCGTTTCGACTAATTAATGTCAAATAAATTGACTTAAGATGTCAGATGACAGAATGAGCAATACAAATAAGAAGAAGGACTATTGGTTATTTCAATTATTAAAATCAATGTAATCAGTGTGTGCGTGTGTTTGTGTATTATCAATATTTTTGACATTTCAAAAGTATGTAGAAAAAGAACATGATTTTTCTTTGTAATGGAAATCTCGGTAATAGTTGTTGTTGTTGACCATATACCAAACCAATTATGTTGTTTTGCTATCATTATATATATATATATATATATATATATATATATATATATATATATATATATATATATATATATATTTATATATGTATATATATATATATATATATATATATATATATATATATATATATATATATATATATGTATATATATATATATATATATTTCGAATGTAGGCGTATACCAGAGATTTTTTTTTGTTGTTTTTCATTTAGCAATGAATTTTCCAAATTAGTCTCGTGAAACAATAATCATAACAACAACAAATATTTCCTTAATGATGATAAATAATTAATTTCTTAAGTGGATGCTGTTATTTGATGTGTTTTTGTGCTACTGCTGTTGCTTCTTTGTAAATATCTTGATTTGCAGGGTAGTAACAACTCTCCATTGTGTTTTTCCTATAAAGTTAAGAAATTTTCGAGTTTGTCATTTCGTCGAAAAAGAATTTGGAAATATTTTTTTGCGCTCTACCTACATCACTTTTTGCTATAGATCTATATAGGTACAGCATCTTTTTTATATATGATAAGAATGATAAGAAAATATTGTATACATCATCTTATAGACGACGAACGAATTACTTAAAGACCAATGAATGTGATTTCAAAACCATTAATTTATTTGGTATACGATTAAGCGGGAGGAAAGGGTAAGGATCACCTTCTAACCAGTATAATATATATACACACAAAATTAAAACGCGGAGATGAGCAGCAAACAAAAAATGAAATGATTTTTTTTTATTCGTGCTCGTCTTCAAACGTGATGCTTGGTTGTGAAAGGAAAATCGATTTTTTTTCCATTTTCCTCGAACAAACGAAACGAAATGAAATGAAAAAAAAAAACGAAAAAAAAAAACTTTGGAATTGTAATGGATTCGCAAAGATTTTGTGCTGTGGGATACATATTTTGTATACATAGATATACAGAGACCGGCGTGAATGAGGGTGGTAGATGTGATTTTAATTGTAATTAAATTTTAATTGTTATTTGCTGTAAATAATTTCGGTGATTCATATTTTGCGTTCGCCCACTGTGTCTGCAAAAAAACTGAGGTAAATGATAAATGCCAAAATCAATGTGAAGGAGTTATGACAAGTTATTGGAGGTAGGTGTCATAAATAAAAATTTTAAAATGTCAAAACAAATTTACAGTATTTGACGAGTCGTGGGACCTAAACTCATTTCAAATCAATTCGAATATTGGTACGACTTTAAAATTTAAAATTGAACAGCATATAATCGATAACATAACGTTAAGTTATAGTATAAGACAAAAGCTACTTCAAAATCCATAAATCTTTTTGCGCAATATCAACATCAAAAGTTTAATGGCGCAAATTTGAATGATAATGGTCTTTAAAAATCGTAATATTTTCAAATTGATGTGAATTTATTGCGATTAAAGTATAAGATGTTCAGCTTATCAAAATTGTATGAAACGAGTACAGCCACTAACATGGAACTTAATGTGTGAAAATCATAAAAATTTAAGCTTTCATAAAAAAATCATATTCGGATAATCTTATATTTTAAAACAGGTGTTAAACAAGAATAATTACATGTAATGTAGTTCTTACTAAAAAAAGCTTTCAATTGTAATAAAAAAGTTTACTATCAAGCTTAAAAAATTACTTCTCAATAATTTTAAGTTGATGTATGATTTTAATATTATGAGGGATACTGTCCCAAACACTGAATCAAATTAATAAACTGGAAGCTTTCGAAAACATGGATTCTGATTAGGATAAACATATATTTCAAAAAAGCTCATTTAGCGTCCAATTACAATATCGATGGGGTTTTAACTTTAAAAAAGCTTTTTACTTCATATCATAAGTTTTTTTTTATTAAGCTTTTATTTTTCAGATTTTAAATTATATAAAGCTCAATAAAGCTTCTTATGAAAGTTTTAATTTGAGGAAAATGTATCTTTCTAACAAAAGTGTTCAGAATGAGTGTAAATATCTTGTATATATTTTGAGAAAGCTTTAACATAAGGCGCATTTATATTTCGATGATGATTTATTTTGAACAAAACAAAAGTTTGCAGTCAACTTTACTTAGAAAAATGCTCAGTAAACTTTTAAAAAATCTTCTAGTAAAGCTCATAACAGGGAATATATAATATAAATGTACATTAATGTTAGGAGCTTTTAATTGGTGTTTTACCAGTGTCAAACTGGTCAAGGTATCAAACTTTCAGATGGTAAACTTTTAAATATTGAAGTTTTTGTGGTGGTAAAATGTGCTATTTTCTGAAACAAGTATTAGGGTTATTTTGTTCATACATTTTGTTAAAGCTTTTGTGAGCTTTACGAAATACTTTAAAATGACTTTTTTACATAAAAATCACATCGTTGTTAAATGTTTTCTGTAAGAAATCATGGATTAAATTAAATTAATTACTAAATATTTATATTGAAGCTTTTCGATTGTGGCAAATCTAGCTCTCTGATACAAGTGTTCATAATAAGCTATCTTTATATTTTGTAAGATTTTTACTAAGCAGAGCTAAAATAAAGTTCAATGAGGATTTATTTTATACTAAAAGCTTTCAAACTTATCTGAAAAAATTTTAAGAAAGCTTTTGACAATCTTTTGATTAAACTCCGGTAACTACACAAATTAAGACTTTAAATTTTAAATAGGTTAAAGTTTTAACAATGAAAAAAGGTTTTCCGAAAAAGTGATAAGTTTAAACATGTTAAACGCATTTGATCAATGCTTTAAAAATTATTAAGCTCATATACATATATTAGAGTGTTTAAATTAAATACACATCGATTATTGGAACTTTTAGAAATCTTACGTACAACTAGTGATAACAATGATAAAACTTCAAGTTACTTAAAGCTTTTTGTTTTGAAGCTTTTAAAAAAAATTGAATAAAGCTCATTTTAATTTTATATAGGATTTAGTTTTAATAGAAAAATTGCCGTCTTTAAACGCGAAGATTTTTAGTGAGCTTTCTGAAATTATTATTTGGTTTTAAAACTATAAACAATAAACCTTGTAAAGCTTTGTTTTTCAAAATAAATTTAAATCATATTTAAATTAATGTTGTTTCCGATACTAAATTTAATTTATGGAATCAGCATACGAATCAATCGTTAGCTTTTAACTGTAGGATACAAATTAAGATTATGGGAACATGTTTTAATAATAAGTTAAGCTTATTTTTTGAAGCTTCACTTAAGACTTAAATAATTTTCGATCAGAAATTTGTTTAAACCATAAGCTTTCAACTTTAGTTCAAACTGTGTTTAGTAATCTTTAAGAAAAGCTCGATGAGGCTTATAAAAATTCAGTTTACTCGATGTGTAGAGCTTTTACCATAAACTAAATAAATTGTTTATTTTTATCAACTGTGCTAAACTATCAGATGTTAAATTTTATAAATATTGAAGCTTTTACACGGGTGGAAAATGTATTGTGCAAGAGTAAAATAAGTACAAGTAGAAAAATTAGGATACTCATATGTTTCGTGAAAGCTTCAGATTAAAATTTATAAATGTGTTGAAGCTTTTTTATAAGATAAATAATTTTAAACGTTTTTTGTACTTAAATTTTATCAAATTCAGATAAGTACCGTTTTTGACAGGCTTTAAAGCTTCTATTTTTTAATTAAAATATTAATTTAAAAAACCATTAAACACTTGGTGAAAAATTAAACTTTCTAAATTATCGTTCAGAATTATCATAAATATTTTGCAAAAGCTTTTAGACAAAGCGCACTTAAATGTTGATGACGTGCTATTTTTAACAAAAACAGCTACCAACTTTAATCAGAAAACTAGTCACAAAACTTTTTAAAAAATCGTATAATAAAGCTCATATAAGTACACATATTTACAATGTTTGGAGCTTTTGACACGCAATAAATTAATTTTTTTACAATGTAGCTAGTTAGTTTTTCGACTGCGATAAATGTAGCTTTTTGACACAAGTGTTCAGTATAAGCTAACTTGGCAGATTTTATTGAGCCAAGCTTAGATAAATTTTGATGATGATTTATTAAAAGCTTTAAATTTTATTTTGAAAGTTTTTTAAAAAGCTTAAAACACTCGTCTGATTAAGACACATATTAAGATCGTTAAGTTTTGAGTAGGTCAAAGCTTTAACGATGAACAAAGTGTTTAGATAAGTTTAGATTACACATGTTATACCTAGCTACCTTTGATTAATGATAAATTTAAATTCGATGTTTGTAAATGTGTTTAGCAATATATTCTAGTGAGCTTCAAAAATTAATTATTAAGCTCATATACGGATATTAGAATGTTTACATAAAATTCACATCATTCATATATGAAACTAATGCTGTAAGCAATATGACTATTCATAGCTATGATAATGTTTTAAATTGATTTTAACATTTTGTACTGAAGCTTTTACAACAACAAAAATCGAACGAAGCACATTTTAATTTTATAAAAGATTTAATTTAAAAAAAAATTTAACCGCGAAGATTTTTAGTGAGCTTTCTGAAATTAATGTAAAACTCAAAAGCACATATGTAAATGATGTCTTAACAAGATTCTTAACGCTTGATCAGGGTTTATTTGCAAGAAAAAAAAATAATGAATTTAGTGTGCTTTAAATATAATTATTGTTAACTTCGTATACTTATACTATGTTTTTGCACAAAATTTGAGTTAAATGTAAACAAACTGCTTTTTGTGCTTTATTTTAGTCATAATATTCAGATTCATACTGTTTCTGTCACTAAATTAATTAGATTTTACTGTGGAACACATATTTTGCTTTTTGTAACATGTTTTCAAAACAATTTTAAAATTTTCAAAAGCTTTTAAGCGAAGCAAAATTATATTTCGATAAAAATTTATTTAAATCAAAAGCTTTCAACTTTAGTTGGAAAGTTACTCAGTGGCGTTGTGGACAACGGTGGGAATCGAACTCTAAATCGCGGTGTGTTTAAGCCAACACCTTAACCATCGCTTTACGAATAGTGACGCTTCAAAAATGTAGCTAACTGTGCTAACGCTTCAAACTAACAAATGTAAAACTGTTGAATACTAAAACTTTTACAAGAGCAAAAAATATACCGGTTTTCAAATATGTACTAAGATTAAGTTCCTCGTATGGTTCGTGAAAGCTTTCACACATAGCACTCTTAATCTTAATATTTACGGTTTCAAGAACGAGCTTTTCATATGAACTTTTCTTAAAAACTAGGGCATAATTAATCATAGTTTAATTATGCCCTCTGATGAAAACTGTACTGATAATTATATTTACATTAATTGTTTTAAGATCATATAAGCTTTTAATTTTTTAAAATTAGCTGTAATAGACTAAACTCGGTTAAAAAATAAAGCTCATAATGGTAACTAATTTTAAAACTTATTTGATACAAAGCACTGCAAAGCTTTTTGTAAATGCAAATTCAACTAGTTTAAAAAGCTTTATTGTAATTACTTTTGCACTAGAAAAGTGACCATAAATATATTTTAATTTTGATATAAATCGTAATGACACAACATTTAAAGGAACTTTCGAGCTTTTAATATAAAATATTCATTAAAAATTTTAAAGATTTCACATTTACTTAATAAATATTTAAGAGCTTAAATATGTACTTAGTTTCAAACTTTAACATAAAGAAAAGGATTTTGTTATAATTTGAAAATACCAATATGTTTTGTTTAAAGTTTACACTAAAAATTAAATTAAATTTTCCCGTGCATCGAAAGTTTTTTCTTACGTTTATAAAAGCTTTAAAAATGCAGATTAGATTATTGGTAAGAAGCATTTACAACGTCGTCAATAAAATATTTCTATTAGTTTTCCCAGTTGAAAATCATTTTTTGGGTTTTCCACCTAATGTTTTTCATCAGTTTTGATTTGTGTAAAAAGCTTATAAATTTTAAGTACATTACTGAGCTTTATAATTTGTATGAGTGAGAGTAGTTCGGTAATTGTTTACAGTAGAAATATGCTTTTCATATTTCAGTTAAAAATACCTTTCAGCGCTATAACAGTTTAAGGGTTTACTTGTCGAGTTTAAGCTTTTTTGCAAGCGTTTTTCATTAAAGCTTTCTTGTAAAGTTAAAGTATACATTTTACAAATATAAATAATGAGGTTTTAAATATTTTTCAGAATTTTTAATCTGTTATGTTTTGGGAAGCTTTTTATTAAGTATCTTAATTTAAAATTAGAAAGCTTTTTACAATTATTTTAAACCAATTTAAATAAATGAATTAATTTAGTCGTTTTATATTCAAATGTATCATTTAATAGAGCTTTTAATATTGTTTAATGACAAAGGTTTTTTGAGCAAAATTATATCAGCAAGTAACATTATCTTTGTACATGTTTTAATCTTTTAGTTTTTGGTCCAAGCTTAATTTAAAAAAAAAATAAACTTTCACAATTTTAAGTAGAATTTAACTTTTTCATTCATTCATCGATGTGAAGCTCAAAAATTACAAAAATAGTATTTTATCGATATTAATGTTTAAATATAATCTAGTGTACTTCTTTTTTAATGCAAGTTCTATGAAAATGTGACATATTTTTGCATTTTACTTTGCATAAAAATAGCGATATGTGCTCTCCATGTATTTGGATTCCAAAACCAAGTTTTTTCTATTTTCTACCACACCTTTCTATAGTATTCGGTGTAAAACCAAGGATTTTTGCTTGGTGCGACTATTTCAGCTCAAATAAACCGAATAAGTAATATCCACGATGAAATTTTGAATCTGCTGCTTGCTAACGAAGTAAGTACTGTATTCCGATATCTTAGCCTGTGATGTTTTAACCGACTACGATTAACATTTTTCATGAAAATTACGAGATTCTCCCATTTCCCAATAATTTTCATTTTAATTTTAAAATGTCCAGTAATTATTCTTCAACGAGTTTCTTAATAACTTCAAATACAGTTCAACTAACCTACATAATGGGGATTTAAATGACAAAAAACGATGATTGAAATGAGGTGCAGAGTTTTATCCTGCTTGCGATAGTTCTCGTAAAGAATTCAAAAATGTGAATTGGCCTCTTTACAACTACTTTATGTTGTGAGTCGAGGAGGAAGAGTTGACATCTAGCTGTAAGGTATATTGAAACTATATCAATAGTAAAGGGAAAGTAGCTCGGTTTCCTTTGTGACTAATCAGAATTACACTGTTACTTCTGCCTATTATATTTACGTTTTATTTGCCATTTTATGTCAGTTTATGAACCAGCCCCCCAATTGTTCATCCAATAGTGGACATATTAAAACTGATTGGATGTTAATAAGATAGCAAGGTACGTTGACGCTCCACCTATTTTGTTAAAATTATGGGCTGAAAGTCGGGCAGCTTTAATATTTATTGAAATTTTTTGGAGGGTTTTTTTTCCAGATCCTTCAAAGATCTCAGTTATTCATACAATTAAGTAATGAAAAAGAACATGAGTTGGACCCCGTCAGATCGACAGTGTCAACAGTAAACTCCAGCTGTGCGTAATAGTCTCAGGCAAAAGTACCATACTATTCTTATTGCTAAGTTGGACAATTTAAATTGCAGTTTTGTCTCCACCAAGCAGTCACCAACTCTTACGAATTAAATCAGATTGGTTGCAGTCGATCTGCCTGGAATGAAACCATGCTCGGTAGTTTATAATTCTTAATCCATAGTACAACTTTTAAATATGGGAGTTGTGTGTAAAAATTTCCAGCAGGCGGGTAGCTTACCGTTCACAAACACCAGAAACTTTTCCGATTATACTTAATTTTATTTTCAATTCTAGTCATCAAGTCACGGAAATTCTACCTATCTAGACGAAAATGACGACAAGGACCGTTAAACTTCCTTAACTTGTAGCGTATCGGTCACACACGATACCTTTTACGTAGCGTGCCCTATATATTGTTCGAAGCACAAAAATATTTTAATTAGTACTAAAATAAAGTAAATCACAGAGATTGACTGACTGGACAATCCAAATCATAAAAGTCGAAAACAGTTGCTTCAATATTAACCAAAAATGAGTTCAAACCTGAAAAAATCACCGTGACGATAATCTAAAAATAAAGATTTCGGCAACATACAATCCGATTAGAAAACCAATAAATGGTCGATCAACAAAAACCTCCAAATATAAAAACTTTGCTATAATTTCAGTGTGCTCAACATAAAGAGTACTGTTGGTAGACAGAGGTGAATGAGCTCACTCGATCACATCATAATTTCAGGTTTGCGATACCGGCTTACCGTTTAATTTTGGCATACTGGTCCAAATCGCTCACAATCAGTTAAACTAGACTTAAGGGTCGGTCTTAGGACCGTTTTTATTTATGATGTATATAAATGACCTTCCTATGGTCATTTCACTTTGTAAATATCTTCTTATTGCGGACGATTTGCAAATTTATAATTTTTGCATCCGAAAAGGACATCTCAGACAGTATAGCAAAAGTCAATTCGGATACATATCCTTTTAATAAGTGGTCTGTGGTGAAATAGACTTGAAGTAAATAGTGGAAAAACTCGGTGCATCATAATATCATCTAGTAATCGTGCTCACCGGTATTCAGATTGATTTCACTGATTCTGTAAATAACTTAGGACTGATGTTTGATAAAACATTATGTTGGGATAATCATAGAAATGCTATTTGCAAAAGAATGGTTTTTATGCTATGAATGCTGTGGATAACTACCAAATGTTTTGATTTCAACCTTTAACTCCAACTAGTAAAAATTCATGGTCTGCCTCATCTGTGAGGAATGTGTTTTGGGCGTTTAGAGCAAGTTATGGTTCACATAATCGGCCTACCGAATGTTCAATTTGCTATACCATCAAAATATTTGAAAATCAATTTTCACTATCGGATAATACGCGACCAAATATACCACATCCAGCACGTAGCGGCGGTAGCTTAAAATGTGCGCGATGAGTCTATTCAGTGTCTTTCTCAACTGCTTGGCTTGTCGCATGCAACAACTTTGCGTATTTTACGTCAAATATTGGTTTAAAAGTATACAAAATTCAACTCGTGCAAGAATTGAAACTCGCCGATCTGCCAAATCGGCACCGTTTAAGTCTTTGGGCTCTTGAAAAGCTTGAAGCAGATCCACTGTTTTTGATCAAAATGTTACCCATTTTTGGATTAATGCTTACGTTTATAAGTAAAAAATTGTAATTGTACAATTTGGGCTAAAGAACACCCCGAAGATATTAAAGAGCTACCATTATATCCAGACAAAACAACGGTTTGGTGCGGATAATGGGCTTGTGGAATCATCCGTCCATTTTTTTTCAAAAATGAGGCCGGCCGGCACGTAAGTGGGAATGGCGCTTGTAAATAGACTATTTGCTGCCTAATATTGAAGCCCGTGATCTCGACGACATTTGCTTCCAACAAGACGGCGCTACTTCACACACAGCCCGTGAAAACATGGCTTTACTGCGAGAATAATTCGATGAATAGTTAATTACACGCTTCGGACCAGAGAATTGGCCACTTGAATTGGCCCAGTGTGATATCACACTTTTAGACTTTTTCTTTTGGGGCTACATAAAGTTTAAAGTCTACATGGATAAGCCGATTACAATTGAGGGATTAGAAGCGATCATGACTCGCGTCATTGGTCAAATACCATTCGCCATGCTCGAACGCGTCATCAAAAATTAGATCTACAGAATTAATTTCTATCTATAGATAGAGGATGTTAGTCGTAGAACCGGGCCGATTAATGGATATCCTTTCAAAACAAATGCTTGCAGTTATTGGTTAAAACCCGGTGGCGGCTTTTTTGTATACTATTAGAAATGTGATTTTGTTTGCCTATTATTCTTGCATTTAAGTGATCGATATTGCACGCACTAGCCAAATTTAAAAGGCAAAAAACGATATTTTGTCTCCAATCGAGGAATTTCACATTCTGCAAATAAAACCAGGCTACTTCCAATATT
Organism: Tipula confusa; assembly: GCA_963556175.1. Lineage (NCBI taxonomy): Eukaryota > Metazoa > Arthropoda > Insecta > Diptera > Tipulidae > Tipula > Tipula confusa. The sequence continues at coordinate 29,030,310 of OY744476.1, forward strand.
TTAAACCTTGTTAAAAAGTAGACAAATATACATAATGGTACTTCCAGTACAACAAAAAATGCTGCAGTTAACTCAAAATATATGTCCAATTGATCAATCTGTCGTATTTTCATGGAGACTACCACTGTTCCACGTGAAAATACTAGGCTTTGGTGAAGTTAGATGGTAGAAAAGTGATGAAATACAAGCAATGGCAATAACATGATATTATCTGGAAGACACGACCTACATAAACAAAATGTATGGACATAGAAATAACAGCTAGAGCGAAGAAAGCATTAGTACAATAAGCAGTAGAATAATAGTAGCAAGATTCCATTGAAAAATATGAAACACATCCATCATTCAGTGCTATGCTCTAACCTAAGATGCAGATAAAACAACGAAAGACGAGTTCTAGAAGACGAGTTTCGGCAGCACCGAACAGAAACGATGTCTAAATAATACAAGGAGATAATACAAATAAGCAGACAACACTGATTTTAATAACCATCATGGGTAAAAATACGTTGGATTCTTGTGCAATATACAAAGGAGAAAGACTTGTAGACTTCTGTACCACAAATCTGCTGTTCACATTTCATATAGATGAGGTTTACTTACAAAAATATACATAAATAAACTTCACCGGGTATGGCAGAACAAAAAATCAGATCGACCATATAATGGTCAACAAGGAATTCCTCACATCACTATAAAATATGTCAGAACTATGAGGGGTGTTGACATTCACAGCGATTTTAATATCCATACAAATGAAGGCAAACCAAAAGAATAAAGGTTTAATAAAACTGTATAAGCCTACATCAAAACTGCCTTGGAAGGACTCGTCAATTTACATTTGTAATGTACCACCAAAACACGGCAGAGGTGAAGCCCACGTATAAATTTACTCGTGCAGCGCGTATAGTTCGAAGAACTTTTTCGAGGGATAATTGAAAAAAATTGCAAAGGACACTCAAAGCTGCTGAATAGGCAGTAACAAACCAAAATATTCCAGCGCTACACCGCAGTATATAAGAATATACCACCTATAAGGGTAAAATTTTTACAACTGATGAAGTACTGTTAAAGAGATGGAATAGGCACCAACAGACAAGCTATATAGGTGTATCCCTCCTCAAGTATAAAATACTCGCAATGACCATCCTTGGCAGAATCTTACCTGCATGCAATAAATGCCAAATTAAGAAACGATCAAACTGGTTGTAGACTAGGAAGAAGGCGTGATGTGGAAATAGCGATTAACAGATAGCTAAATGATCTAGATTATGCAGATGATATAGGGCTATATCTATAACTAACGAAGTTGGTCTCAAAACACACCAAGACGATGAGATTCAACTCGAATATAAACGCTCCGATCCACATCAACCAACAACAAAGAAGACATGAGCAAATCCCATTAACAAAGCTAGATATGCGTTTAACATGTTACATAGAATCTGGACTATCTCTGTTGTGTATCGCAAGACCAATATACGAATGCTTAGCTCGTGTGTAAAATCAGAAACATCAAAACGGAAACGGAAAGTTGGAGACCAGTAAAAACTTGGAGAAGGACTGTGCTTGCATAAGTGACAGAACTGAACAAGTAATGGATGAAAATAAAAGTAATAGCCCCTAATAAAATCAGATGGTCTTGTAGACGCCCTATATGCTCCTAAATTGGAGATACAGAAGAAAAAAAGAATTACGTAAATTTGACCCGAAATATCCTTTAACACCGCTCCAAATTGTTGCCACACACATCATTTGAAATCAACAAGGCCATCAATAATTAAATTGGATTTAATATGTAGACATCAAATCGCATTTATACATAAGCTTCAAGCAGCGAGTTAAGTACGAAACCAAAAAAAAGCTTGTTGATGATAGATTAGGGCTCTACATTTCACAATGCGATAATAAAATGTAACAAAAACTATGTCACCAACCGCAAAAACACAGAAGAAAAGAAAAAACTAAAAGACATAAAATTATACGAACTGACCTAAATTAACAATTAACGAGTTATCTATATAAGATTTTCGTAAGACCACACACACATACGAGTTAATGCAGTATGAAGACGCAAATAAAGAATGACTTACCATATAAAATCCTTGCAATGGGAGCAAAATGTTGGTTGCTTAAAGAATCGTGGTATGAAGCGATGATCCTTCACATTGTAGATATTTTTCTTTTTGAGTGCACCCTTGCGCCCACGATTCCTTAACATCAACTTGTTGTCCTTATCATCGGAGAAATGATCTTCTTCAGCCATTTTTATAGCAAATCACTTTTCTTTTTTATTATTTTTTTAAATTAAATTCCTTTAGAAATAATTTTTCACGCGCGAGTCACGCTTTTCTTTTTGTAATTTTCTTTTATGTGTTTTCAAAAATTTCAAAAAGCGTTCAACAATTAGCAATTCTGTAATAAAAAAATTTAAAATAAAATAATATTTCACTTGAATTTTCACTAAAAAAATTTTCACTTTACAACCAAAAACACATAACCACAAACACACATAAACACAAACATAATTTTCTCGTTTTATTATTTTCACTTGAGATTTTTCTTTTCTTTTTTTTTCGAGTGATCAAATCACACGATCACCTTGGGGTGCGCATAAAACACCACACACGAATTATATTATAACTCACACTCAATATTACATTTAGTGTTTTAGTGAAAAATAATTTCACTTTACAATTTTCTCCAAGTGAAAAACTTTTGCATTAACAATAAAAAAAATACCGGAAAAACCACTTTGCAGTAAACAATCAAACGAAAACAAAATAAAATCGAAAAAAAAATTTTCCGGGAATTTAAAATAAAAAACAAAAAAAAACCTTTTGTTCTAAAAATAAAAACCGCGAGAAGATGAAAACATTTGAATAAAATAAAATAAAATTTTTTTGGAATAATAGGAAAATTTTCTGTTTTCCGTACACACAAACACACACAGTATAATTACACCAAAAAAAAAATTGGAAAAACTTGGTAAAATTAAAACCCGAAAACGTAACCAAAAATAAAAAAAAAAAATTGAAAATTTCCGTTACACACACACGACACAAGTGATATTTTTATGTACAATTTTTTTTTTTTTTATATAAAAGCAAATTAACGGAAAATCCAAAAACAAAAAACCAAAAAATTTTTCACGTCCGAATTGTCTGACTTTGCTAATCGAAGTGGTTGAAAATTGGTCGCGTTCTTATTTTGCACACATATAACCGCAATGTATGGGAAATTGAATACTAGTTTTCATATACTCTCTGCCGCACGTATACATCGAATATGTGTGTAGCAGACAGAGCGAGATAAACATGAGAGAATTTGGAGCTAAACGATTTGAGCATGATCCAAATACATCGATAATTTTTTTTTTATTTATTCAGCGCTCCACTATAAAATGAGGGGAAATCGATTTAATTTGTATGTTGTAAATGTGTCTGTGTGATGGTGAACTCAGCATTTTTATGGGTTTTCGTTTCGCTCGTTTGTAAATCAAAATTTAAAGGGGAGAAGTGAATTTGGTTGAGACATAATTTGACATACTTAATAAAAAAATACATTTTCCCCCAATTCAACTATACTTTCAAACACTATCAAATTTATACTTTCTTCTATCGACAATTAAAACCCCAAAGTACATCAGTTTCAGCTTTACTTGACTTGATTTGAATGAGTTTGACGACCATATAATAGCAAAACATCTATTTCAATACGCTATAGAATAAAAAAACAGGTTTGATCAAATCAAGTGACACTAATTTCCTTCGAAACCTTTCAAAATTCGATTCAAACAATGATCAAACTATGTATTGTACAATTAAACTGTTGTCAAAACCTTTCAAACTTATTACTATTATTATCCATTAAAAGTTTGAACCCTAAAACACATCTGTTTTAGCTTTGTTTGACTAAAATTTGAATGAATTTAACGACCATATTTTTAATCGAAAATCAACTATACAATACACCTTACAATAAAATAACCAGATTTGATCAAAATCATGTATGAAGCTATTTTCATTTAAAACCTTTTAACAGTCTAATCAAAAAATGATCAAACTTTGTATTGTACAATTTAAGCCGTTAGTCAAGCCGTTTCAAACAGATTACAATTGTCTTCCTTCAAAAGTTTAAACAGCAAAATATATCACTTTTAGCTTTGCTTGACCAAAGTTTGAATGAGTTTGTCGGCTATACAATCGAATATCAACTATTTAAATACGTTATAAAATAAAATAACCCAGTTTAGGCAAAAACTTGTGTGGTAATATTTTCTTTGGAAATCTTTCAAAATTCGATTCAAACAATGATCAAACTATGTATTGTAGAATTCAACTGTTGTCAAACCCTTTCAAATATGTTACTATTATCGTCCATCTGAAGTTTAAACCCCAAAAAAATCTTGTTTAGCTTAGTTTGACCAAAAATTTGAATGAGCTTGACGACATCAAACATATTGAAAATCAACTAATTCAGTACGCCTTAGAATAAAATAACCAGGTTTGATCAAAATTACGAGTGATGTTATTTTCCTTCGAAACCATTCAAAATTAGTTTCAAACTATATAAATTTGAACTTTTTCAAACCATTTCATACTTATTAAGAGAAACCTTCCAAAAGTTGATTCAAACTATGTATGTAATTCAACTTTTGGGAAGCCCTTTTAAAATGGTTACTATTATCTTTCGACCTAGAATAAAATAACCAGTGTTGATCAACATCAAGTGTGACTATTTAGAATCTAAACTTTTCAAAATGCCATTCAAACAATGATCAAACTATGTATTGTACTAATAAACTGTTGTCAACACTTTTCAAACTTATTACTATTATTGTCCATTAAAAGTTTAAACTCTAAAATACGTCTGTTTAAGCTTTGTTTGACTAAGATTTGAATGAGTTTGACAACCATATTTGTAATCGAAAAACAACTATTCAATACGCCTTACAATAAAATAACCACATTTGATCAAAATCATGTGTGAAGCTATTTTCTTTTAAAACCTTTTAAAAGTCAAATCAAACAATGATCAAACTTTGTATTGTACAATTAAACTGTTGTCAAACCTTATCAAACATATAACTATTGTCTTCCATCAAAAGTCTAAACAGCAAAATATAACAGTTTGAGCTTTGTTTGACAAAAACTTGAATGAGTTTGACGGCTATACAATCGAATATCAACTATTTAAATACATTATAGAATAAAATAACCCAGTGTAATCAAAAACATGTGTGGCAATATTTTTCTTCGAAACCTTTCAAAATTCGATTCAAACAATTATCAAACTATGTACAATTCAACTGTTGTCAAACACTTTCAAATTTGTTACTATTATCGTTCATCTGAAGTTTAAACCACAAAAAAATCTTTTTAGCTTTGTTTGACAAAAATTTGAATGAGTTTGACGGCTATACAATCAAACAATGACCAAACTATTTAAATAAGTTATAGAATAAAATAATCAAAATCAAGAGTGGCAATATTGTCCTTCGAAACCTTTCAAAATTCGATTTAAACAATAATCAAACTATGTATAGTACAATTCAACTGTTGTCAAACGCATTCAAATTTGTTACTATTATCTTCCATCGGAAGTTTAGACCTCAAAAACCATCCATTTTAGGTTTGCTTGACAAAGATTTGAATGACTTTGATTAATCGAAAATTATTAAAACGACCTTAAGTTATATATAACCAGGTTTGAAACTATATACAACTTAACTGTTTCAAATCATTTCAAACTTATTACCAGAAACCTTCCAAAAGTCGATTCAAACTATGTATTGTACAATTCGGCTGTTGGCAAGCCCTTTTAAACTTGTTATTATTATCTTTAATCAAAAGATAAAACAAACTCAAAGACTGTTTCAGTTTTTCTTAGATTGAGAGAAAAGGTTGCTTCGTTGATGAGAACTATGTTTAAAAATTCGTTGAAAGAGTTTGATTAAAGTTTGGAATATACTTTAGAACAGTTCTACAAAAAATTATTACAATTTCTATTTATAATCCTAAGTTTGATGGTAAATTGGACTAACCAAGGATTGTTCAAATGTGATTCAAACTACATTCAAATTCGTTCCGAGAAATTGGAGAAATAGTAAAAAAAGTTTTTTGGGGTTGAAAGTAAATTGTTCGTGATGCCTCTAAATTTGACGAGTTTGAAGCCAAATATTTTAAGGTTAAGGCAATTTGTGTGCGTGTACTACTTAAACATCTACCAACTCTGGTTATTATCTGGTCGTCAGTCAGTATAAAGACTTCCTAAACAAGACAATCGATAATCTCTGTCCGCAACAAAGGAGCTTTTTGAAGGTTTTAAGGAAACCACACTTTGTCAAATAACGCAAAAGGTAAACCTACCACGTGTTTCAATTCAACCTTTAATGGGAAATTATGCACAACAGCCTTTTTTTTAAATCATCTATCCATACTAAAGTTGCCTTAGCTAACGTTCACAAATTTCAGTTATTGAAAGGTTTTGAGACACGATGCTGTCGATTTAAAAAGCTATTCTTATTAATGAATTAAACTACAGGAAGCTTAGGAGAAATTACAGGCTCGATACGACTGTCATAAATTCACTAATTAAGAAGATCATGGCATAAAATCCATCATATCAGTCATATCTATCAGTCATAGAACGCCTTCGAAAAATTACCATAAGCAAAGCCAACATTTAACAATAAAATCAATTTTGAAACCTTCTTCCAGCGATGGCCAGTCACAATACTCTATGAGACAGTCACAACCAATTGTAGATCAAAAACCATTAACCAATTTGGTGAGTTCTAATTCGGTTGATTCGCATAAAGTTGAACTTGTGAACAATAGATTGTTGACCCTATTGCCAACGGCTTTAATCATGGCTTGAAAAATCAAAAATTTCGAGGGCTGTTGGATTCAGGGGCGACTTCCAGTTTAATCACCGAAAATGTGCTCAATCATTGAAATTATCACGTAATCATGATTGTATCAACATCGGAGGCTTGAGTTCCATAAACGCAGGAAGAACAAGGGTCTTTGGTCAATTGGTAATTTGTTCTATATGCATTCATTTAATCACTTTGAAAGGATTCATCATAAAAAGTATTACATCCAATAAAACTGCAGCAAAAAAACTGAAATCTTTAACACTGGCTGATCCGAACTTCCCCAGTCCAAGTCCGGCTGATATACTTCTTCAGACAATCTTATCACAGACTGCCATTTTGATATTCATGACATAATACAATGTTTTTCGGAGGTTAAAGATAACTCTAGAAAGTAAAGGAGATAGTGACTGCAAGTTTCTCCGTCTCAGCTTGGACACTGATAAAAGCAAACAGTTTTTAGTTTTGTTGTACTCAGTGTGCATATCGCCATATAATCGTAGGCAACTTCGGCGCAAATCGTTTTAAGGCAAGAAAAAAATCTCTGAATTGGTGTGTCACTAGCCTTACTTACAACAGCAACTGGAAGACTATTGGCGCTTTGATAAATATCCAGCATTGAAAGTAGACTACGTAAAATTAATAGATCCACTTAAACAAGTATGCATTCTTCAGCTTGAATTATATGGAGCTGTGTTATTGGACACTGTTGTCCAAAATAAAAACGTCACTGGATATTCTCAACCTACAATTATTTTGATGGACAGATTCAACAATCCTCTTAGCTTGGATATCAGATGTGCCGAGACGATGAAAACCCTTTATCGGTAATAGGAACTGTTTCATACTCGACGATTATCTGCCGAGAAATAGCTGGGACTATGTTCCTTCAAAATTAATCCTGCAAATATGGCTTAAAGAAGAATTATGTCGAATAAGCTGATTTATGATTATTTGTGGTTTAAAGGCACCACATTTTCTAAAAAAAATCTGATAGTTCTTGGCCAAGCTAACGACGAGAGGTATACAGGACCTGTCATAATGAAAATTTAGAAACTCATTTACAGAAAAGTTATTTGAACATTTACACAAGAAACACTTGCACCCAAGTCAACAGCAATTAATGACAATCATTCGACAGACGTATTGACAAAGGTCAATACGACTTGCCGTCGTTACAAATTAATTACATTACAATAACAGATGGATAACCTTCCATATTATCAAGTAACGGCGTCAAGACCATTTTCAGTAGTAGAGTAGACTTTGCTGGTCCAGTCAAGGTTAAATTTAAGCCGGACGAGGTACGAAAATATTTAAGGGCTACATCGAATTTTTTGTGTGTCTTGTCATCAAAGGCAGATTTAAACGAAAACAAAGCGCAAAAGTCACTGAGGAAGATTTACCCGTATTTTAATCGGCCAACCACATGGACTGGCATTTTATAACCTCTGCAATAACCTCACTTTGGTGGTTTGTGGGAAGCTTGTGTCAAGTTTATCAAATGTCATCTAGTTCGCAGTATTGGAGAATCAGCAATTACGTTTGAAGAGTACGGGACATTCTTATATCAGATAAGATAGAATGTCTGTTAAATTCTCAGCATATTGCTCCGATGTAGGCAGCAGAAGATGGTAATTATGAAACCTTAACACCGGGCTATTTTTAAATGAGATGGTCACCGTTCAAAGTGACAAGATAAACACCAAAATTTCAAGATGAATGATATTGTGGTTGACAAAAAATCAAATGTACCCTCCAGACTATAGGGCTATGGGGCGGATTATTGCTACTCATCCCGGAAAAGATAGCCTTGTCCGATTGGTGACTATTTAAACAGCACAAGGAACTTATAAAAAGCCAAACGAGTTACAAAAGCAATATTATGCGTCTCACTCAGTACTTCAATTTACGATCAAAGCAAGCAGACAGCGATGGTTTTAAGAATTAGGTGAAGAGACAGACCTAGATCCTTGGAGCCATATAGAATAGTTATGACAAAGTTTAAAGGTACATTTAATGTCGCGCTCAGAAGTTTTAGGAAATATTGCCTTCACGTTATTTCCACAACAGCCAGGTCATGTGAGAATTATCAAATCAAGGGGCGAGGAAGGAGTAGTTCCACCAGTGTCAATAGAGGAGATTCTAAGAACATGTAGCAAATTGAGAAACAACAAGGCTTTCCGTCCTGATTAAATTTCCGTCCTCATTAAATGTAGCATTATTAGCTTGTATGTAATACTTGCCTAAAGGAAGGATTGTTCCTATGCAGCAGAAAGTCCAACGGCTGGTACTTCTGCCAAAAGAAAATCTGCCAAAAGATTTTTCTGCCTGAATTAGAAAATCCATCATCATACCATCTGATCTGCTCGCTGGATACAGCTGATAAAATATTAGAGAGGAACAAATGCGAAAGACGGCTGGAGGCATTTGTAAATGCTTGAGGTAAAGGCGGCGTGAGAGGCGATTGCTAGTTGAAAGTGCATATTAGACGCTCTACAAAGGAAAGAGGTTTCCAAGTATCCAACAAAAGAATATCATGTAACCGGTGGAGTACCACAAGGACCAGTGCGAGAGGTGTGGAATAGATATGTGCGAGGGTAATACTAAGAAAGTAGATCACGTGTTTTTGGAATGTCCGCGGTTTGGCAATGAAAGATGCTACCTATTTAGGCCTGTGGAATTCAAAGTTCAGCGTGACGTGGAGAATGGTATATAGAATGACTGCAAAACTTATAAAAAAACTGCAATACTTAATACTTAATTAAGCAAGATCTCTAATAGTTAAAATTGATTTCAGCTTAGAAAGTTAGGCAAAAGAAAGTTTAGGTTAAAAAATCGTTAAGAAACCGACCCACTTGCAAGATTATGAAAGTCTCTATCTAGTAAGGTCTTTAAATATTCTCTACCCCACCGACAAAAAAACTACAAGAAAAACGAATACTCCAGCAACATGTGAAATTAAAGACACCAACCACAATATTTCCAATCGCAAAATGTATATCATCGCAAATTTAAATCTCAACCATATCCGAGTCTCCCCTATAAAACCAAATACACAAACACATTCACCAACAACAACACAAAATTTATCTACGATTAATCACACTATATACACTAATCACTGTTATATGCATAAATACACACAGACAAAAATTACTATAAATTTTCTTAATTAAATTTAATTTAATTAACAGTCAACTTAAAACTACAAACGAATAGATACACTTGAACATTTTAACAGTATTTGGCCGAATACACGCTTGACATTTGCATGTATTTTAATTTTTTTTTTTTTTTTTTTTTTTTCAATCAGTTAATTCCGTTAACTCGTCGAGGCCGATTGCACTATATACACGCACTATTTACGCACTTTCCATTTTCATTTTACCTACTTTTTCAAGCCACAAGCGATAAGCCCATTAAATAAATTTTTCACTTATAAATCATAAAAAAAAAATGTAAAATAAATTTTTGGACACAGAATTTTCCAACCAAAAATTTTCACTTTTCAACACACTGACACACAACCAGCGCACAGCACTACACAACACACAGCAGAATATTGACGACGCGCGACCGTACTACACGAGGAGGAGAAACGGAATGAAAATTGATTGTTTGTTTTTGTTTTTGTAACAACTGCGTTTTTCATTTGTTTTTTTTTTTACTGGAGCGAGTGAGCCAACAAGATTAGCGCGGTACTTATGATTTATTTTAACAGTAGTGTTGTCTTATTTCGTCTGGTACAAATTTTTTTTTACTATTCTCTTACACGGTTTGGTACTTTTCTTGTACGCTGATGGTGTTTTATGACGATGATGACGATGACGATGACGATGGGGAGATGAGAACCAACAATCTATATAACAGATTGTAAGTATTAGTATGGTATAGAATGTACACATATATAGGCTCCAAAATGTATGTACATATTGGGTTAGTGGTTGACATGCGCAACAATTTTTTGGATACGAAGAAGTAAAAACAACAATGAATGGTCACAAATTTAGATGAAATAAATTTACAAGCTTTCATATGAACTTTATAAGAGGTAAATGTAAAGGCCAGTCTAATGTCAGTTACGGTTGGTGTGTCAACTACCGGGGTTGTTCTTTGTAATAGATAGGAGCGCATTCGACATTATATCACCTTACTTGTGATTAGATGTTTACTATAGACCTTGAACGTCATGTCATTAGCGTACGCGATCACTCCCAAATTTTTATATTTCTGCGGATTTATATACATCTACCAGCAGTTCCATCTTCAATAAAAAGGGTGACAGAACTATAAGTCTTAGGTATTTTGGGTAAAGCCATGTCAGCCTTTTCTTGTTTTCTAGATAAAGACTACCTTGACCTTCGTACGTTTCGTAGAGATATAGACTCGCTTTAAATCTCCCTTATACCTCGAGGCCCGAGTTGTTCTGGGTTTCAGCTAGTATAATGCGATCCAGGCCTGCCACAGAATTTGTTTTTTACTTACGAACGATGTCTGTTGTGCATAACTCATCGAGTCATCGAAGCTCGTTGAACAGTAGGTTTCAATGAGATGTTTAGCGGATAGAATTCTCCTAAGACGCTGGTTTTCGCTCTTCTCTAAGATATATCTCAGGGCAATCAGCATTGCACGACTGATTGCACGGTTTTGCAAGTAACAGTGCACAAATTTAGGTTGTAGGTTATATAACGGTGGTTGGAAAAGAAGTGCTCCCCATCACCCTCCAGTCCTCAACAATGATATGTAAAATGTTCTCTGAAGTAAAGGTCTAATACAAAACCTTCGCTTCTGTTTCTTGATATAAATGTGGGTTCTCGGTCAATATTGCAAAAATATGGCTATCGATGCTTCCCCAGACTGTGTGTTGTAAGTTGACATCACGTCCAAGTAGTAGACCAATTGTGCTCTATTTCGTTTTGAGGACGAATTTCCCCTACTAAACAATCTTGCCCTTGGCCTATAATAAAAATGTCTTCTTGGCAAACCGCCATAAGCCTAGTACCTGGCTACAGATTCTATACTTTAACAATAGATCCTTAAGAATAAGAGATCCACAGATCTTGACACAAAAAGGCTTTTACATCAGTTTCCTAACCGCTACTTTCCTCACTGATGTGATTGGGTGGCATGATTTTTTGACTGGCTCTCACTGTGGTGGCTTAAATGGCGAGATACTATCCACCTGATTTCAGTGTTTCAGCAATGCATTTCTGGCACGGATGTTCTTTTATTTCTTAGGATTGTTTCACCATAAATATCCGCGCATTTTGACATGTCAATAGATCAATAGGTCCCACAATAGGTGTCACCAAGTGATACAAACTGGGAATAAGCAAAAACGTAACAATTGGTGACGGCGGTGAGATTATGAATAGTAGATTAATAATGAATTGATGAATTGTGGAATCAAAAAAGAAATTTTGGCGAACAGATTGACTAATTACCGGTAATTAGTCATTTTTGATTCGACGTCCTACTGAATGAAGTTAAAAGATGGATATCAATAGAGTGGGGAATCACTACAAGATTATGTGGCAGATATCGAAAGATCATCGCCTGTGTTTTAACCAACGAGACGATATATAACTTTATCAAGAAGCAAGAAGTAGCACCCCATCGTCAATACAATTCAGAGATTTCAACCGGAAAATCAGATGCTGGGGTTGTTACAAAACGGATCATATCTAAAAAGATTATGTAGAATGGCGCAGGAAATGATCGAGGGCACCAAGGAAAGAAGTTGCAAGATTTGCCAAGAAAGAGGGTTTGGTAACAAAAGACTCTTTAAACAAAAACGAGCTCGCCAGTTGAATTTGTTGTAAAGAAAGATGGCAAGAGTTTGAATCTTTTTCACGCTTGATTTACAGAGCGGAAATTGACGTGTGGAAGTTGAAGATGAGGATAAAGCAAAGACAGCGTTAAGTGTAGACAATAGACTATGGAAGTTTAATGTCATGCCCAGCAAAGGTAATTCTTGGTAATAATTTGCTGCCAGGGGCTTGTAATTTGTATTGGAACATAAAGAGAGGCCATATAGTGAAATAAAAAGTGGTAATTAGAAGTGAATTATTGTGTTTAAAAGTTGACAGTTTTTGATGTGGAACTTATCGTACATTGTGTTTTTATTTATGGACCGTAAATATTGGCTGAATTTAGTCACAATCCAGTGATTTGAACCTGGGATATGCAAGAAGCTTAACAATATCAATTAATTCTTAAACTACGTTATAATTCGCCTAAATGATTACTATATTAAATAATCAAGTGTTATAATTTACCGAAAATACCTTAGCTAAGCTTTTAGTGTGTTTCTTCACTGTTTTTTATCATGGACGCAACTGTCAAAAAATTGTAATTGGAACCTCGCTTAAATACTGAAATCTCGGTTTAGTTCATACACATAAGATTTTACCATACCAATTTTGCTGCTACCTACTGAAAATTAAAAATATCACAAACAATTATAACTTTCAATAGATGTCACTAAAATAAAGAAAGGAAAGTTTTGATTGATTTTCTTCTCGTCATTCCAACGCAAAAATAAAATACGTGATGGCGAGTTGATTTAACGAATTTTTCCGTTATTTCAATTATTTTCTCGTAATTAGTTTTGATAGGCTATAACCATTACGCATATCCCGGATTTTGGACATTTTCGGTTTATGGCATAATACTTTCAGATTTGACAGGCTAACCTTCATGCATTTTCCGGATTTTGGACATTTTCGGTTTATGGCATAAATGACTCAATTTTGATAGGCAATTTATCATGCTTTTTCCGGGTTTTGGACATTTTCGATTGATTTCTCATTAATTTTCCGGATATGGGAATTCCGTGTGTGTTGTGTATTTATTTATGATCCAGTAATACGAACCTGAGATATGCAAAAAAAATGTTGCAATTAAGAAATGTTGCAATTCTTTAACTAATTCGCCTGAATGCATGCTATAACAATTTTTTTACCGAAAATCTTAGCAAAGCTAACACTTTTTTAGCAAGGACGCAACGTTCAAACAATTATAATTGGAACATCACCTAAATACTGAACTCTTGGTTTAGTTCATACACATAAATATAGGATAAAACCATACAACTCGTTCTGCCATCTAACTAAATTTAATAAGGTTACATAAAAAAATTCAATTTTTTATAGATGTCACTAAAACTAACTATAAAGATTAAATTTATTTTCTCCTCGTCATTCCGACACACAATAAAACACGTGGTTGTGAGCTGATTTAACGAATTTTTTTCGTTATTTTAATTAATTTCTCGTAATTAAATTAATAAATCTGTACTGTACAATTAATTTATAATTCTTTTATCCACTTATCCATGAAAATGATATGTTTTCTTGTTTTTGTCTATACTTATATTTAATCTTTCATACGCACTAAAGTATATGGGGACTATTTTTGAACTATTCATTAAATTAAAAACAATAATTCGTAACGACTATACTTAAAACTAAATATAATTAAATTAAATATCGACTTAATATTAACTAAATTATATAATATACAATAAATAATCGTAAAAAATGTAGATATCGCGCTGTGCGCGCTATTTTTTTTTTTTTTTTTAATATCTAACGTCTTTCACCGCAAATGTCACACTGCCACATGACTATTGTTGTGATTCGCCAACATTTGTTATATATTGTGGATTTCGTTTTTGTTCTCGTCGTTGTGCATTCGTTTCGTCCATTAGCGGATTGTCCCACACTTGTCGTTCGCCTGCACCGAAAATATTGTAAAACGTGGCACAGAAAATGTATACACCAGCCGCAATAAAGAATACAATTTGCCATTGTCCAATCGTTGGTTTACCTTCGATTAGATTACCGGCAACGATTGGGGCCAGAAGACCGGCCAAATTTGCCGTACAATTTGTAAACGCCATTAGAATACCGGCGAATCGGGGTGTAATATCTAAATGATTTATTTTAAAGCCTGAATAGATGCCACCGTTTAGACCGACACCGATTGTTAATAGGGCAACGGTTAAAACACGATGACATCCCGTATACGATGCTGCAATCAAACAAATTGCTGGACCGTATTGACCTGTGTACGAGTAAAAGATAAATTAATTTTCTGATCGACATAGATCATTAATGAAATGCTTTACATACCAATACTGTTAATAATTTTACGTGTTCCCGTGTGATTGAAACGATGCGACGTAATCATCCAATCGGCCACAAACGAGATACCAATCGAGAAAATCCACATCGCAAGATAGGGGAGCGACGAAAGAATTCCATTTTCTTTTAACGAAAATCGTAGCACTTGTTTCATGTAGGTCGGAAGTTCTGTCATTAGCGTTTCGTATCCGTAATTTTGTCCCATGTGTGCAATTAAAATGGCGTAAAATGGTAACGAACGCATTATATATTTGTACGGTATAGGCGGCGATGACATATTGGCCGTACCCCATAACGAGCTCATAATATATTTTCGTTCACCTTCACTCATTCGCTCATCTTGCGTTGGATCTTCACGCACAAATATTAAAAATGCGATCGACCAAACAACACCAACCGCACCGAAAACATAGAAAATCGATGGCCAGCCACCATCAAATCCATATTCAGCCAACAAACCCGATAACGGCATACTTATTATCGTACCAAATTGTGCGCCTGCATATACGAACGCACCGAGTCGAGATCGTTCCGTCGGTGGAATCCATTTTGCCAACATCGCATGTGTACACGGTACAATTGGTCCTTCGCCCAGACCTTGTATAAAACGTACCACAATCAACCATCCGTAACCACCTTGACGTGCGGCCACGGGCACAACAAAAGCAAATACAGAATTTATTAGCATTCCATAGCCAAGAAATCGTAGCGCACCGAATCGTTTCGATAAAATTCCGAACGGAATTTGTGTTATCACATACCCGTAGAAGAATGACGACAGGATGTAGCCTTGTAAACTAGATGTCCATATAAATTCACCATCCTGTTGATCTTTGTGCTGCTCGAATAAAATAAAAAATGGCGGTTATAATATAACGACCATATACAAATAATTTCAAATGTAACTCACCGATGTTGCATTATAATCAACATTTGGACATTCCCGATCGAGCACCTCAGCCTCTTGATCCAGTGCCGTATGATTTACCATTGCAACAATGGCCACACTCATATTCGTTCGCATCACATAAGCATTTGCCATGCCCAAAAAAAGCATGCCTGTCACAAAATGACGTGTTCCAAACCATTCTGCAAATTAATTTAATTTAAGTTAATTAGAAAATTAAATAAAACCTAAAAATCGTATGCTATAAGAAACGGACGGATGTAACTAGTTTACGAGACAATTTTATGCGCGCCGTATATCATCATACAAATACGAGTGCAAATTATAAGTGCGCGCGCGGCACAACCCACCCTCAACAACAAATTATATTAAATTACCACCCGCCAACAATGACGATGGGTTAGGTTTTTGTTTGTTTAGAATTATCAAAATAGGTTCAAGTCAACAACATCATTAGGTTTTTAGGGTTTGATGTGATGATTCTGTTATGTTTCCACTTTTCCGCGTCTACTCGACACGACATTCATGGATATAACGAACAAAAAGTTCGTCAAGACAAATATAAGCAACAGTAGCAGCATGTTAAGAGTATGTTAAGACGTTAATCGATTAACGTTTTAATGAAGTCGAAACAATTTAGTAAATTAACATATTGAATGAGTCGTTGTCGTTGTCGCTTTTTTTTTGTCGAAAAATATTTACATTTAGATAAGAGTTCACAATCAACGAACGAAACGATTATAGTTATAATTTACAATTGTTTGCTTTTTTGTGAGGTTATATCCAAAAAATTGTTAGCCAAATTTTTAAAAAAATCTAAAATTCATAAAAAACCTAACAGGCGCACTAAAACTGTCAAATTATGCCAGAACCGAAAATTTCTAAAACCCAGTAAATGCATGGTAGTTAGACCATTAAAACTGTTAAATTTATGTCAAAATTGAACATTTCCAAAATCCAGCATTGGTTCAGAAACCGATTTTGTCTTTACTAAGTATAGTTGCTCAAAATGGTAATTCTTCTTAATACATTTTCGTAATATATTCAGTTATATTTATCTATTTAAATTTAAATGTTGCTTACTAGCTAAATAATAATTATGAGTAATTGTCTAAAACATAGCTCAACATTTTTGATTTATACTAATTCAAGATGTAGCTCAAATAACAATGGTTATCCTAGACACTACTCGACAAAATAATAAAAATCTTTACATGAGACAGTTGAGTTACTCTTTATTTATATATAAATAAATACGCGATACTAATATACAAATATATATATATATATATATAATATTGAGCTACTGACATGTAGTATCTGTTACAAAAGAAAAATTCTATATTCGACAAGTAAACTCTACAATCTTTAATGTTTTATACATTTTAAATGTATTATTGTAGGAGTTTAAACAATATTTAGACGTTAATACGAAGTTGCTCAATTTGTGTGTTGTTCGATTAACAACCATTAAATATTTTACTTCGAATGCAAATATTATTTCAATTATAACAATTTACATTAGTTTAGTTAACTTTTATTTTAATAACAGTAAAGTTGCTCAATATGATTACTACAATATATTTCTGCTCTAAACACATGCAAGTTTTACTTGAACTATAAATCTTATAAAAATGTACAATAGTTGCTCATGTTAAACTTTATTTTATTCAAAAATAGTTTTGCATAATTACTCGGTAATTACCAAACTAATAATATTGTTTAGATAGTTGCTTAAAATGTTTAATTTGAAAAACAAGATTCAATTTTAAAATTAATCAACATAAAAGTTTTTTCTGGTAAATTACATATTTAATTTGGAACACTTACTATTTAACTGTGCAACATTTTTAAATACCTTTATTTTTTCATTACTAATATCATTAGAATGAAGTTGCTCAATATGATAGTGCTTTTTAATAATCTATCTAAATATTAATTAAAAATATTTATTTATTTATTTCATTCGATATAATTTATGGATAATAACAATTTGATCCACAACTGTGTAGACTAGTTGCTCATTTAATATAACAAAATTAGCAATAAACTGGTTAAAAAATTACGATTTTAATAAAGTTAATATTTAACATATTTCAGTTCAATTTTTAAATAATAATTTTACTATACTTTTATTTTAAATAAAATAAAGTTACTTATTTTGGAGCCACAATTTTGAGTAGTCGATTAAAATGTTGCTAAATATTTATTATTTCCTTTAGAAATAAATAATATATTCTAAGATTGTGCAAACTAGCTTAAGCTACTAAAACAGCAAAGTTGCCCAATATTACTATATGTTTTCAAAATAATTTATTCCATACTTAAAACATATTTGATTATAATGATACGATTTAGTTTTAAACAATATTTTTTAAAGAGTTGCTCAATATATTCTGATTGGCACTAGCAAGGTCCCAATAAAAATGATAATGAAAATCGAAAGTTTAATAAACTACAAATTTTATTCAATTTGAATTTTTACTAAAATAATTATAGTTGCTCAATATGATTAATTTATTTTGAATAATCTGGCACAAATGTTTTACATATTTAGTTATAATTGTTTGATTTAGTTTTTTTAAATTGCTCAATAGTTTTAAGCTTTACTGCCTAATAAATTTTAAAGTGAGCAATATTATTTATTATATAACAGTTGCCCAAAAATTTCTTTTAAATTGTTTAAGTTTTATATTTCCTAAATGTGTTCCTTCAGCAAATCAACAATTAGGTTTAGAAAGCAATAAACATCACTTTGTTAAGATTTAGGCAGCACAAAAGTTAATAAAATAAGTTTTATTCTAAAATAAAATGTTCCTAAAATTGGAACAGTTTGACATTGGTTTATTCCAATGCTAATATTTGCCAGTTACAGTTTTTCGGAAAAAAAGTGTTACCGAGTTTGAGCCCAATAAAGATAGGATACAAAAAATTGTTTCATAATTATTATGATTGCAATCCATATTGACAATAAAGTAGATCACCTGAGAAATGGCAACCAAAATCACAAATAACTTTAAAGTCCTTCTGCTCTAGAAATATTCCAAAACTAATATTATCGAGATCGCGTTTACTGTAAATAAATACTTGGTTCACTGATTGCTCAATCATCGGGTCAAGGGTAATAACCTGTTTTGTTTATCAAAATTAATCAAAATCGACGCAAGTCACAATATAAAGTAGTACAAGCTTCCAGATGACAAGACAAAACTCCAAAGCGACCCTATATAGAGATTGTCTACAGCGTATATTAATACTTCCATACCAATTCGCAATCGAACCGGAGCTTAAACAAGTAGTTACGACTGAAGCAGAAAAATATGTGGAGGTAGAGTGCTCTAAACATACAATAGACTCTCAAAATTAGATTAGAAAACAATTGTTTCGGTACTAAGTGTAGTTGCTCAAAATGGTTAAATTTCAGAAATATATTAAGTTATATTTATTAATTCAAATTCAAATGCTGCTCACTAGCTAAATGATAGTTTTGAGTAACAGTTTTAAGTGCCCAAAATATTGCTCAAAATTACTGATTAATTCTAATTCAAAACGTAGCTTAAATAATGAAGGTTATTCTAGACTCTAGTCGACTAAATAATACAAATCTTTAATTAGGACAGTTGAAATACCCTTTATGTAAACATACATATATACACGCTACTAATATATATATGATATTAAGCTACTGATATTAAGTATCTGTTACGATAGAAAATGCCTATATTTGACAAGTAAACTTCGCTAACTTTGTTGTTTTAAAGATTTTAAATGTTTTGTAGTAGAAATATTAAAAATGTTTAGTACGAAGTTGCTCAAAATAAGTTTTTCGTAGTGATCTCGAACATTAAAAGTTCGATGATCTATAAGATATTTTACTTCAAATATTATTTCAATTACAAAAATTAATATAACATAATTTCTATTTGAATAACAATATAGTTGCTCAAAATGATTATTAGATTATATTTGAAAAAAAGGTATTATTATTTTATATTCATTCTATTTAATTTGTGGTTTGGCTCATTACTAAGTTGATTAATGGGTTTGAATAGTAGCTCAAAATTTTGAACTTGTAATACAAAACTATTGCTGGACCTTAAAAATAGATAAATATATTTTTATTTATAAGCTAAATATATTTTGTTAAAACTTGCTTTAAATGTTTGATTTAAAATAATAATATTTCCCGTAAAAACTGGTCAAAATTAAGTATGCAACGTTTTTAAATAGCTCGATTTCTACATTTATAATATCAATTGTAATTGGATTTTTTAATTGCTCATTAAGATTGTCTTATTAATAATCTATCTAAATCTTAATTACAAATATTAATTTATTTATTATCATTCGATATAATTTTTGTATATAACATTTTATCCACAACTGTTTTCATACTTAAAACATACTTAATTTTATTCATTTTAAAAAATTTTTTGCACATAGTTGCTCAAAATTTTACTAAACTGATTAGGGTGATCTGAAGTTTAATAAACACGGGTATATTTGTGATGCCCTACAAATTTTATTTAGTTATGTTCCATTTTAATAAATAAGGTATAGTTGCTCAATATGATTATTATATTTTAAACATCTTGGCTCAAATATTTAACATATTTAGTTATATTTCTTTGATTTAGTTTTTATATTGATCAATAGTTTCTAGCTTTGATTCCAAATTGTTTTTGTTGCACTATTTTTTCCAAAAGTTGCTCAATAATCGATATGTACTTGCTTTTATTTTATATTTTATAAAATAGAAGAAGAAAATATTCGTAAAATTTAAAGATTACTTGGCTTGCAGTTTTTAAAATATATTTCGGAGACAAGTTATCAGTAAGTTCAGAGTTATTTTTTTGATTACTTGTTTAAATACTTCTTCAGTTAATTCAGTTGCTCAATTTACTAAATACGGTATTGTGTTGTAAATAAAATAGAATATTTACTTCTATTATTATAAAATAATACTCTACATATTCGACTTGTTTACTCTGCAATCTGTAAGCAAGGGGTTATTGTACGTCATCGCCGATGGAATGTCCAGAAAGCCATGTGTTTTTCAGGGTAAGTAATGCGTAAGACAAATGAAAAGAGTTACCCTGCATGAATTACTCGGATCAGAGTCGAACAAAAATAACGCTGAACAAAAGAGCTACTATACCTTGACAGTATAAAGCTGGAGGTAGAATATGGTTCAGCCCATCAAAATTGATCAAAATCAAATGATGAAACATCTTCCCGATCTAAACGACTTAGTTTAGATCTGACAGGAGATCTTTTTTATTATTTCTAATTTGGACTTCTTTACTTTCAATTCTAGATACATCCAGGCCCTTATTTAGGGTTCGTAATCATGACAGGATTCTGAAAAAATTATTTCAAACACGATCATCTAACATAAACGATCATCACTTCACGATACGATCGTGTAAAAGTTTAATCCTATTTGATCGCACTTATGCGATCATAAAGGCGTAATCACTTTAATAACGGGAACTATAAATTTTAAAATTTAATTATACAGCTAATAGCTATGCGTTAAATGTTATTCCAAAAATTATCGTTTAACGATAGCTGTTATCAGAGTTCACTCATCGGTGTTGATTGTCTTTTCAACTAAGTTTATGCGTATATTACGATTATTAAATATTTTTTTTACCAAGATTGAGTTTACATAATTATGATAAAAAAAAACAAAACAAAAATTTCGAAAATTCCGAAATTTCCAAAATTTGTTGTGTCTGCGTCATTTAATTTTTATGGGGAATATAAAGGTAATATATTTATGTATATGTGATATGCGTGCGCCAGTTTGTAATGTTTTTGAAGATTATCGTTTCATATTATCAAAATAATGATCTCATTCACTTTTCTAAGCCACACATGACATTGACGATTATATTATGTATACATAAATACGCAAATTATGATCGACTAATTATTGCGTTTATCACTAACGAATGATCATTTATTGATTCATACACTATAAAAATTGGTACAGGGTGGATCATTATTTTTTTTTGGCGTTGACATTTATCAAATGGTCCAAAAAGCAAGCCAACTGAACATTATAGCCACATTTGCAACTGACCCAGGAGAATTGTGTGAAAAGTGATAATCCGCATCAATATCACTTCGTTTGCTTGAATCTTTCATAAATTATTTTATTTACTTCGAAGATGAAGATAGCAACAGAGTCATGTTCAACGAGGAGTAGTTTAGAGGCGCGATAACAAATTGAGACTCCTCGAAATCAAGGCTCTGCACTTGAACTCTAAGCTCTGAGCTGGGAATCAGCTAATGGCAGAAACATCATGAAACAGCCGGTGCTACCAGCAAACCGAATACGGGAGGTTCTGCTGGAAATACACAATGGTAGATCTGCAGCACACTTGGTTGTCAACAAGTTCGGTTTGATTGGGTTAATTGCTGGAGAGGGGCAGGAAATGTGACATTTGTGCTTCGACCCTAAACCAGATGGATATTTCTGGCCCATTTTCAGTGACTCTTGTGCCTTAACTACCTCAGTAAATGGATAGAAGCATATCCTATCTTCAACCAGGAGGCCAAAACCGTAGCAGACATATTTGTCAACAACTGGGCATGCAGATCCGGTGTGTCAATACGGTTTGCAACATTTACGAAGGGACATCAATCCCAATCAGGGCAATTGGGACAGATGTGTACCTCTGTTTCTAATGCATTATACAGCACAGTATGCGATACAACTGAAACCTCAACAGCAATGGACATATTTGGTATAGAACTTCGTCTCTCATATGACATTAGATTTAGACCTCCAGAAATTAAACCGGTTGCCACACATGATTATAAGAGGATTAACGATGTGGTGTATCGGATATAGCGCATTTGGGCATCGGTAAAGAATTAAATTACCATTAGTAAAAGTTCTTAGCAAATCTGATGATTAGAACCTATTGACTACCTATTAAAGTCCAATAATTATGTGATACAAATATCCAAACGAATATTTGTTAAAAAAGGGAGAGATTAAGCCAACCATATGGAACAATATGGTCAGATTATTTTGTGGAAAACAGGCGTTAGGCTGAAATGATGATTGATGTCCAATGAAGTGAACATCTTTTGGAAAATATTTGTGAAAAATTACAGATTTTAAAGCAAAATCAATGAAGATCGCTCCTGAAAAATGTTTTAGTTCTTCTTCTTTCCCCTCTTATGTAAGCGGATATCACATGGTATAATGTTTCAGTATCACGACACTATGGCTACTATCACTCATGAAACAATGAGGCTTCTGCGAAAGCAATTTTTGAAACAACCGTAAAAAATTATCACTGTCTTACACCTAACATACGGTGCGCTACAAAGTTGCCCAAACCAAATTTAAGAATTGTGTTTCTCGATTTTTCTCTAAAAACCAATGACGTCAGAACTTAAATCATGTCGATCTGTAAGCTTCGTACATTTGTTAATAAATTGACTACATATATATTTCCACCACAACTGATCAAGGAACGATGGGTAAAAGATGCTCTGTATGCCAGAAGAACACCATACCTTGGATATCACAAAATGCCGATCAATTTACTTGGTAACAAATCAAAGTTTAAAGACGATACAACAGTTCGGGATCAAACCTGACAAAACTAGATTATATTTATACTTAGTTCTAATCAAAATAGCTTTCCCAGTACAAATACTCACGCCTCTTCACAATATCTACACTGCGCGAAATTATATTAAACCCACACATAATTCGAAATGTCAAAATCTTTGAAACACCAAACTACATTCGATTTTGATTGTACTGTACTGTACAAAGACCTTGAAGCGAAAATAAACAAAAATTTTGAATATATAGCAATCGGAATGCATCATGTTCGAAACATGAAAAAAGTTTAAAAAAAATAAAAACAAAAGAAATCCCGTTACAACATTAATGAATGCAAAATTCAATTATTTACAACCAGTTACTCAGTATATCTAAATCGTTTGATATAATCAGTCCGTTTAGCTGGTAATTTAAATTTTTTGTGTTAAAAAAGTGCAAAGGAAAACACTAACCAAGTTTGAGCCTACAATGACCGCTACAAAAGTATAGACATATCACGATCGGTTATTAATAATTTTATGAATGAAAACAAAATTCAGAATAAACAAAAATTCTAAAGCGTACATCACGTGAGAGTTCAACAAATGTTCGCATCATAGCAACCGTGTTAAATGAGTCAGAAGAATAAAACTAAATTGGAAATGTGTTATATTTTCGGACGTTTCGTATGAAGTTGAACTACATATCATTATAGTAAGTCAAATTAAAACTTCAAGCTTTACTTTATTTTTTAATGTATCCAAAATTGAATTCCAATTTCGATAATTGTAGATTACACGACCGATGTAGTTTAGTAAGACATTGATGACTGTGAGATTTTAGCTTCTGTTAATTAAGGAGAAATAGCTAACACGTTTAGTATCATACAAAAAAAATAATGAAATTTTTTTTACAGTTTACTGTAAAACCTGTTGCACAACTAGATTGGGGAAATATAATTCTACCCATAATGCCTCGAAGATTTCCTGAAATTTTAACTGTTCGACCGACAAGAAGAAGAAAACAATTTTTGATTATGAATCCGAGGAGGTGTCAACATGAATATAAGATAAGACGAAGTTTTAAGCTTCTTATATAGACAGATAGAAGGTCGCTGTTTCTTCTTTTATCTTTGTCATAAACAAATCTGAGCAAATTATTAATTGACATACAAAACGTGTATGCACTGCACTTTTTATATAGGAAAAATACACAATATAATCCTAATTTAAATATTAAATTAACTAATCCACTCAACCCCGATAGTTTATATATGGTACACACACACTGTCATACAATCACAATTATCGTTTATAAGGAAGTACCTACTTTTATCAGTATTTTTGACGGTCGTATCAATTCCCTCTTGGTCCCAAACAAGCACATGGCCGTTACGGGTACGATTTTCGGTAGTATTCCGATTTGGCGGCAATGATGGTGATGCCATTCGATATTATCACTATGTGGTTACACAAAATTAATTTTTTGTCAAGAGAGTTGAACAATAAAATTAAAAAAAAAAATTAAATGTAAAACTTAATATTCGTCTTATCACAATTAATAATTTCTTATCATTTTCTTATGTGTATATAAATTCACTAATAGAGAAATTTAGTTTAAAATGTTGAATGATTTTTTTTTTCGTTATTTGGGCAACACACTACTATCTCTTATCACTTTGTAAAATTAACTGACTGACTACACGAATTGTTTTTCTTCTACTTTACTGTTTACTATTATTAAGAAACTTGACTTATCACATTTTTTTTATTTTATTATTTTTAAGTTTTTTTTTTTTTTTTTTTTCTATTCGTAATACATGCGTGAAAAGAAGACCACACTTTGCCGCCTCAATACTCATATCGAGTCGGCGATCGTTGAACATATAATATGTAATATTGGTAAAGAGTTTTCCATTTATATTGTATTGATTTAAAAAATTTACTGAGCAAAGAATGTTTTTACGATATGCTGAACACCAACTCGAGCTAGCAACAAAGTACAGGCCGAGTGTGACCGAGACCAATAAGGTCTTGAGTTTTTCTTGAAGTGACAAAACTTGGAAGAGGCTCGGCTTTTGGGAAAACGGCTTTGGTAAACTGATGAATTAGCCAACAAAAGAGAAGCAGTTATGCGCAAAAAATATCAAAAAGAAGCGGACTCTACCAAAAGACTACAAAATAAATGCGGGTTTGAAGCATAAAACAAGTCTGTTAAGTCTGGAGAAGTACATTACAGAGCAATGCAGTACCTGAAATTGTCGATAGTTTTGAGGAATGTGGATCCCTGAATTCTAGATATTAATGATGTTGTTACTAAATCACGAGTGGAAAACATAATTTCAATTAGTTCGAATTTTCCTAAATTACTAATAGGTATATAGAGGATGCTAAGCTGAAACTGATCAACATAGTCAAGGAATCGATTAAATAGGTATTTTGTCCAGCAAACTTTTTCTTATTCCTAAACAACTACACTTTTGATGAATTCGCAGCTCTGGTCACTAATGGGTACATCAAAAAGGTAATATATTTTTGCTGACAGCTCTAGACAAAGCATTCAGAAACTAGTGCAGCCTGCTTTTAACAAAATTACTGATTGGTGTAGTATCTGTAAGACGGAGCTTTCATCTGTCAAAACAATAATGATCCAACTTAAAAAAACGCTTACGTTTAAAAAAACCTTGATTTTTCCAAAATAAAAATCTAAATTTTGACAGTCTATTGCTTTGTAATGATGCTGCCATATGTTATGAAATAAGAACAAAATGCATAGTTAGTTATGTATGTTATCGGCTACAAAATTTAATTGGGAAAAATCTAACCCAAAAATTGGTTGGAAAAATTACCCAAAAATTGAATTAACGTCTTAGTCATGCCGTCGGCTTAGTACATTAGTGATGCTCCTAACGGGAGGCTTGTACTTCTTGTGTAGTGCGATGTTTAACTTACAAAAATATTTATGAGAAAAAACAGTATTACCAGATGAAAAACTCGAATAAATATATCGAAAAAATCCTTTCACTCCAATTGGAAAACCCTATTTATTTATGAATACTATTTGGAGATTCTGTATGGTGAATGATCGGCACTATCGAAACGTAGCTAATTTGACTCGTGGGTTTTTTTTTGTTGTTGTTTAATTGTGGAAATAACAAAATGAAAAACTAATTTGAATAAGGTGTAAAGGTATTGGTGTGCGGACTCGTATATTATCGCGTTAAAGATATGTAGTTTTATAAATAAGATTGGGTGTGATTAACGATTTTGACGATATTACGCATTCAATCATACAAATTCATTTAACCGCCAAAATATAATTAGCACGTGTTTGATAACCATACGTTGTGCATCATAACGATAATAGCGCCAAAATTACAAAATTATTTTACATGTCATTATGATGGTTGTACTGTGTACTTTGCGATTTTTTTTTTGTTTTGTTTTTTAGATTTGCTTGACAGTTGCACATTTTTGTTGTGTAATGTTTTGATTTGTAAACTAATTAGTATCTGGATTTGTGATTAGTTCGATTAAAATTATGATGATGGGGTCGGAACGGCGATTGACTCTATGACTCATAAAATACAACCAAAAGGAAATTCAGAAATTTCATAGTAAAAGTGATTGGTGAAAAGTTAAATTCCTAAGCGTTAACCAATCGAGTGATCGTTATTTGTGTAATTATTTTCACGAAGCTTTCGTGGTTACATCGATGACTCATTCATACTTTAACTGAAATGGATATTTTGCTAATACGAAATAATGACAGTAATAATTTGATGACACTAATTTGAGAAAATTATGACAGTAATGATTTGGCGCTATTGCCAATATTCGAATTTTGATGAAATTGTGATGGAGATAAATTTCAACAATGAAAATCTAATTAAAGGTGGATTAAATATTTTTGCTAACCAAACTGAATATTAATAAAAATATGCGGCTTAAGTCGCATTAAGACTGTCAAAAAATGTGACTCTTCTCATAAATTAACTTTAAATTATTAAAACTAATGTTTTAACGGTATTTACAAAAATCATGAACGTTTAACTTAAGTCTAAATTAAGTCAATAAACACGATAGACTTAAATTTTACTCATACTTAAGAATAAATTATTGAGAACAAAATTTTAAAATGACTTAAATTTTAGAAATGACTAGTTGACTTAATTTTATGTGTAAATAGCTTATACATAATTCTAATGGGGTACAGTTTAACGTTATTAAGCGACTTAAATGTACAATTATGACCTACGGTGGAAACAGGATTTGATAAACAGGATTTATATAGTGTACTATATAATGTTAATTCTTAACGATTAAGTAAAAATTATTTGTGTTATGAAAAATTAATCATTGGACTTAATTTTAATCATTTATTATTTAACAAACTTAAGTTGTGACTTAAGAAACTGTTATGTTAAATATAAGGTAATTGCAAAACTCTTATATATTAACCCTTCAACTGTTGCTGTGCTAATAATTTGAGAAGGTATTCGAATTTTAACTCATAATGGTCCTGATGCTCAAAAATTTTATTCAAACGTTTGAATGAACTCGCCGGTTGGCCAGGTATTTTAGGATTAAGCCTCTTTCCCTGTATAGTTCTGGATTTATACCCAATATGAAACAAACATATTTTAAATTTTGAAGGTCACAATATGAACCTAAATACGTATTAGCCATCAACAAAATACCTTTCTCCAAGGTTAAATGATCAAAGTTGGAAAGATGAATCCAAAATTGTGTAAACTTGAATTTTTTACATCCATCCCGGTCCCGAATGGCAATAGACATTGGTATGAAGATATGATGCAGTCCGATGACTAATTTAAAAAAGTTTTAAACTTTTTAAAGTTTTTCTTTAAAGAACTGTGATCATTACTGGGAGTTGTTGTATCCTTAAGACTTCAGCCATTCACCATAAATGATTTTTTTTCATCTACAAATTCACTTAACGGTTCTCTTAGCAAGGACCTCTTTGTTGTTACATATTCTAGTATGAATTAGAAAGCATCTGTAAGTTAGGTTTGCTAAGATGACAGAGTGGAAGACAAGCCAATGTGTATGTAGATTTATTTTTTGATTACTGGGGAGAAAATGGGAAAGTAAATTCAATAGAGTGAATCGAAAAGATTAATGAAAAGAGCTAAGAACTTTAGGAAACTTCTTTGAAACTCCTTTCTATAAATAGCATATGTAGCAAATGTTAGAGAAAGTCAGGCTGAACCACGACAATTGGAAAGCATACTGAAAGGCCATCATTTGTAGCTGAATTTCAAGGAAACCACTTACTTAGCTAACCGGGAGACCAATAATGTTAAAATTTCAAGTCGCAATTGGTGATGTTATGGGAAAATTTCGAAAGTTGTATGAGGTGCTGATATTACCCATCTAAATGTGACCTATATGAAACTCCGAAAATCGAACATTTATTAAAAATTCGTGGTCACCGGAAAATATACAAACAGCCCATCCATAGTTGATATCTGGCCAAATCCAAACCACCATAAGCACCAAATTTATATATGGAAAGAATACTTTGAGGACGACTGAAAATGAACAGGCCTGATAAAATTATTCATTCAAACACGAAACCAATATTGAGTCCATTTGATAATACACTAGATTGATTCAACGACCAAATCTGCGATTTAAATTAACGTACAATTTTGTAATCATCACTCTACTCGAAAGAATCTATTTTTTTTTTATAAATGAATTTTCTTATCAAAAGTATTTAACCAATTGATAAAAAATGTGATTTAACCATAAGTGGTACTTAAAAAATTTAAACTAAGCAAATTACATCATCAATCCCACTATCTCAACGAATTAGATAATATTATGGAATGTTATAATCTATGCAAAACGAAGCACCAACATAATATTAACATCCGTCACTACATCCGATCACACCCAATACTCATTATTAGTATATTGTCATAGACAATATCACGTGATCGTTTCATACAACCTTACGTAAATTTCCACATTAATTGTGACATTTTATTATTATTTTTATATTCTAATTCTAATTTTATTCATAAACAACAACAACAAATACAAAAATCGGTACGATTACATTGAGACGCGGCTTTGTATTGTGTCGGGCATAAAAAATATGTGTAAAACAGAATACGAACAACATATGTTTACACCATACAGTCATATGTGCGTACACACAAGGAATGTAAACAAAAAATTCTTTAAATTCCAAACGTAACGATTGAATGCACGTCCCTGAAAATGATGAATGATTCTATAAAAGAAAAAGTTAAAAAAAAAATTCCATTACATCCTGATATACGACTCAAAAATGTTTAAAAAAAGGATAAGACATATCGACGAGAAGATCAATTAAGATAAAAAAAATTCCATGAAACTCTAAACCTTTCAAAATTCCTTTCTTTGTTTAGAAAAGAATCCGGAAATTTTATTGTTCCTACGCACGTATGCATTCTAAATTGCGATCAGTTCTCTTTCTCTTCTCGTTTCAAACAACTCTCAATCGTTTATCGATCGTTATGTGATTAGAATTAGACATAAAGTATGATTGATAAAACAATTTACAGAAATTATTTTGGGCGGTTGATTAGTTATTGTAGTTATAGCAAGTCACTGTGGTTGGGGAGTAGTCACTTGACACTTACGCGTCGCATAGGATCGACTGCGATCAACAATTCAACCTTGTAATGAATGTGGTGCCAGCTCCAACGATACCTGTCGTTTGCATATATTGTAAAGTATTTATACACGGTTTATACATAATATCCTTAGAATACCACCACAATGTCCTTGGCACATTGTACGAGGTGACTAAACGAAGCAAGCGCAGTTGTTAATCCACGTATGTTTGATGGCACTACATCAGCCATTTTAAAGTATCGTTTGATACTTGTTTCTCTCCTAGAAACCGGATGGCAAAATCTTTGAAACCACGTGACCCAATACTATACGTAGCTTTGAAGTGAAGGTGAAAACTGCTATAAGCATTCTTAAGCCGAATCAAAATCGTCTTCTAAATCAACATCTAAATTAGGAGTGACCCAAAATGCTTCTCACTTTCTTGTTAATCTGTATGATGAACTACCAAGCTTGCTTAAGCCAAAGAAAATCTTAACTTGAACTATGAGGACTTTTACTGTAGAAAAAAATAAACAATTTTAATGTTGCTCAAAAAAACAAACTGAGCAACTATATAAATACTCAAATGTAATAGAAATATATTGATCTAATACTGTTCAAAATGGGTTTAAAGTTATTTAATGTCTTAAAATATTGAATTTAATACCTAAACTAATATCTTGTTTTGAGCAACTCAACTGTGATGTAACATAATGATTATGTTGGTTTATAGTATGAATTTAAATCATGTTTTATTTTAATTTATTATATTTTAAGCAGCTAACTTCGGATATAACTGTCATTTCAAAATTTTCTAAATTTGTTTTTCTAACAACAACTGATGAATTTGAGCTACTAAAGATATTTAATTGTTACTTAAAAAGTTTTTTTAAATTATTATTGAAATTTTTCAATAATCGATGTATTAATTATATTTCTAGCAACTTCAGAAAATCTCTTAAATTTAGAAATTGCCTAACCAAAAAAGTATCCGGACCTAATCGACTACAGCTCCACATTAATGAAATATTAAGAAACTATTTGTTTAAGTAACAAAAATTAAACTTTAATTTTAACTTTAGTTGTTAATGAGTTAAAATATATTTTAAGATGACGTTGTTTTTAATTAAAGGTTTATTAGTTATTGACATAGTAGCTCAATTATTAAACGAATCCAAAAGTTTTCAAAATAGTGTCCAATATTATATTGTAAAGTAGCCAGTATCAAATAAACAACTAAGAAATATTTAGTGTTTTACTATTTGAATATTGAGCTACTTTAAAGTAAAGTAAGTAAATAAATAAATGAATTTATAAACAAAATAATTGAGCAACTTGATTTAATATCTATTTAATCAAAAGGAATTTTGTCTTATTTTCGATTCGTTCAAATCAAAGTTGCTCAACTTTTAATGAACTTGAAATAAATTTGAAAATATTGAAAATATTTTTACTTGTCGTTGAAACTGCCAATTGACTCACAAACCAATTGAGACTAAGTAAATGCTGTGGAGTCACTAAAAAATGGAGATCTTTACCCACGTAGATTATCGGAAAACCTTAAAACAAAAGCAGTATGTTTCTATTTGTAACCCATATTCTTACAGCAAATTTAAATATTCCAACCACAGCACGTCTTCATCACCTGTAAAGAATTCTATAGAACATACTGTAAAATCTGTCTTATATGTATATGAAAAGTGAGTTTAATTTTCATGTATACCGTTAAAAATGTACGATCATTTTGAAAATTATATGACGATCTAATTATAGAGTCAAACCCTTCGATCATCGATCTCATGATCACTAGACCATTCGAGTGCATTATTCGCTCATAATATGTAATACTTTATGTAATACATATATACAAAGCGGCAGTTGGTCATTGACCCAAATAATAAAGGAGATCACACACGATTGTGTTTGTATATTTTGTATAATTTTTTGATTAAATTGCAACAACTATACGTTAAAATTTATTTTGTTATCGTTTGATTAAATTTAACTTTTACACAAATTGAGATCATCGCGCACAAAATATTATCACGCATTGTCAGTATATTCAGCCAATTTTAAATTAAAAAATAAAATAAAAGTTTGTATGTTGCAATGATCAAATTTAATCATTTAAATTTAAATTTTGATTAAATTAGCTTTAGTTGGGCTAAACACGTTACAACTATATACAATATAATCAGTGATCTCTAACCCAAAGGTGATCACAATTTAAATTGATTTGTTTATGATCGATAGTGATCCATCTATTTTTTTTTTCATTTCATTATTATTATTCTAAGATAGACGGATATCGTAAATTTATTTAAATTCAAAGTCCATACAATTTTAATAACAACTAAGTTTGATTAAATATTGAAAAGACTTTGAATATAGGTTTCAAACTTAATTCAGATCTTCTTTCCCTATTTTATCAATTTTCAAAATAGCTCATATACGCAATATATTGCGTTGCTCAATTTGTATAAGTAAAAAATGAGCTACTGTTGAGATAAACAAAAATAAAAGATATTAATTTGTATTATTTATAACTCTCAAAACAAGTTTGCAGACTTTAAGTAGGATAGTCAAAATGGTGGTTCAATTTAAATTTGTTGCTCAAAACTGAGTGTTTGAAAAGATTTGTGATATACAACAAAAAACACAACTCAATTTCCAATTGTTTCTTCTTTTAACAATTCCGAAAGCGTCAATTTTGATAGCGGACTTCAAAGTAGCTCAATATATTAAATGTATTTAGATGGTTGCTCAAATAAAAATTTAACCACTTTTACGATAGAAATATTTTAAATTGAGCATCTGTTAAAACAAATGACTCAAAACTTGTATGTATATTGGTGTAAAAAATTTAAGTAAGAGTAATGGTAATTGGAAAGAATTATAATCCAATTTGATTGAGAATTGATGACAGTTTGAATACAATATTTGAATCTATTAACAACACATTATTCCCATTTAATCTATTTTTCGTAAATCTAAACTTTCTTGCACGAAAATTGTGGTCATCAAAGTAGCTCAATATAAGCAATAATCTTGATAGTTTCTTACATTTAATAATGAAAAAATAAGCCACTTTTATAAAAAAATTAAATATAAATGGGGGCATATTTGTACCTCACAAGACAAGTTTAGATGGTTAGCAAAAATATTACAATACCCATATCCAGTTTGATTGCTCACTCAATCCAGTTTACCTTTTAGGTAATCGGTATGCTTAAAATAACTCTTAATAGGCATATAATTAAGCAATTTAAATTAGCTCAATATATGAACAACATTTCAATGGTTGCTAATTTTTTGTAATTAAAGATTAAACCACATTTGAGATTTACGAAAATAAAAACTACAAACTTTAAGTTATCGCTTAATATTTAAAAATAAGGTGAACAGATAATATTTTATACAATTTGAGCAACTTTTAAAATACTATAAATTGTTTAAATTATATAATTTTAAGTATTAAAACTAAGAGCTGTATGTTACATAAAATAGTGGATGATCGTTAATAGTTGCTCAAAATGTTGCTCAAAACGCAATGATTTTAATATAGTTTGAGAATTGATGATTCTGAGCAACTCGTAAAGTGTTATATAAAAAGCGGAAATTCATAAATTTAAACTAACAACACAAATAAAAAAGACCAGTTTGCGATAAATAGTAGTTGCTCAAATTAAAATAGCATCCATTAATTTAATTTTAACAGAATTTGCAGAACTTTTTAAGAGTAAGTAAGCTAGACAAATTTTGTATATTTCACAGAGTAAGTTTAAATGTAGTGCGATAGTCAAAATTTAGGATTGAGCAACTTCTAACAAATTTTTCTTTAACTCTTTAACAGATAATTAAAACTACCAATGGTGATAACGAGCACATTACCACTTTTATATTTATTCTCTATGTGTTTTACCTGCTAGATTTTATCTTGTGTAGTTGTTTTAAAAATAACAAGCGACCTTGCGTAACCGTGAGATATCTAGTAGTAATTATATGCAATTATCGTAGAATCAGAATTAATTTGAAAGAACAGATGTACGAAACTTTTGAAGTATATAAAAAAAGTATTTTATCATTGTTTGGATTCAAATCACGTAATTACGTAATCATAATGATGAGTAGTCGAAATAATAACATGCTTTATCATATGCACTGTGTTTTCTAGGCATGATACCAAATTTTATTCATGAGTGAGTCATCAACACCACATACTAATCGATTTACTTAATTAAATTATCAACATCGACAGCTTAAATAACTTCACACGACTCACTAAATGTAAATGATCGACGCGTCGTATAGAATAACTAAACTCATTCTTTCTTTTTTAAAAGTAGCTCAAAATAATTGTTTTGTCAAAGGAGTTGTTAGTTTGTTAACAGTGTATTATTTAAAATTGATCTTATAATAGTAACTTTAAGTTTAAGTTATGGTAAATAATTGTAAAAAAATTGCTCAATATTTTTGGAGACAGTCTGTTGGTTAGGTTTAATACACTCCCATTATTTCAAATATTTTATATAATGGAAAAACAATGCAAAGATTTGTTTATTAGTCATTTTTACAGCCAGTCGATTTTATACATCTTTTTTTAGAACTATAAATTAAGATGTAACGGTTGTAAAATTATAAGCAATATGCCTAGCTCATAATTTATATTAATCTTGAATAATTACTTATTCTTCATCATCTACCATTTATTTATTTTTATTTTACTACATTAAAGATTATTTTCTAGTATTTTTTTAAATGTTGTACAAAATGGCAGATTGAGCAATTTTGTTAAACATGAACAGACAGTTAGAAACAATATAATTTCAATATAGTGATTTTCTTTCAGCAATACTGTATCTAACAGAGATACTAAGCTGGATTTAAAATTAAAAAATAAAATTTGAATAATTTTTGCTCAATATGTATATAACTTCCTTAAATTAAACAAATTATATAGAAACCCATTTCTTAAAAAAAAATTGCTCAAAATACATAATTTTCAAAGGTTCAATTGCCTAATAACATTCCAATTTAAATTATTTTTGTATTTTTAAAAAGTTGCTCAACATTTTAGTCATAATTAGACCACCAATTTGGTTTATACCAACAATTTGGTCATACCAATCAGTAATTTTTCAAGTTACAAAAATATAACTAGAGGTAGAAATCATTAAATTTACCAAAGTGACAAACGTAATGATCAGATTAAATCTAAGTCAAATTCCAAATATAAAGCAACTGTTCAGTGAAGGAGGTTTGATTTTGATCGGTAATGATGATCATCACAACTCTAATACTCTTTCAAAGTGTAGAAATCAAGAGTCTACTAACCGTGATTTCTATAATACCAGATATTATTATTATTATTGTACCAGAATAATTATTATAGCTTCACTAAAAATTTCATGGGCAAATCACAAATTTTGCATCTAACCTGACTTAAACTTCTTCATGGGATCCATATCGCCAATGTTATAATATTGTGACCTTGCGTGAACTTGATAATCACGAAAACAAAATCGACAACCTTAAATTAATTATCACATCTTAAAAAAATGGAAATGTCAATAATGCAAAATTATAAAATTTATAAAAGATCATGCATTTCGAAAAACTAGTAGTTCAACTATTCGATAAAAGATGGTGCGCATCCTAATAGTATAGAATAATTGTTTAAAAATGCAGAACCTTTGCTGTAGAAATTTTGCGCAATTTGTATTGAGCTTAAACTGTCGTTGATTAATTTAATAATAACTTGTTTCATTGTGGGTTACATTTCGTTTAATCGATCAGTTAGTCAAAAATTAGCTAATATTAACTTGTTGCTCAATCTGTAATATGAACAAAAAATATCAGATGTAAAATAAGTAAGATTTTTTCTTCCATAATGTAGCTATAAATGGATTACTCTAAGGAATTGATTTAAAAATGTATATAACGGCACTCACTGGTTTGAACGCTTTTTAATTTTAATGACTTTTTAGAAACAAAAGATTTTAAAACGATTAATTTGTTTACACAGAAACCCATTGAATTATTTCAATTAAAAATTGAACTACACAGCTAACTTTAAAATTTAACAATGTTGCTCAATATGTTAAGCTCATAACAACTCATAACAATTGTTTTAATGATGTTAAAAAAATTCATAAGCAAATCACGAATTTTGAGCAACTCAACAATTTTAAATAATTACAATTATTTTCCAACGAATAGCTGTGGCTCAAAATGTAACTAAGTTTAAAGATCCATTTTTCATCTAGAATAATACAGTGTTGTTCAATTGGTCTCAGATTTTCTTTAAATTTAAATTCAAATTGATTTCACCAAGAGCATCAAAATGTCAAGGCCAATGCTCATCTTTTGATTCAAAAAGCTATTAAAAAAGCTGATTTCACTGGGGATCCCGAAATTGAAACTATTTTGCAGCCTCTGAATTCCAGGAAGGTCTTTTTGGTTTTAAAAACCAACAAAAAAATTAATTAAAATGGATGACTCCAAGACCTCTTGACCAGGGCCTCTTGACCTACCAAATTTAAATTTAGTAAATTGGTTTAATCAATTATGAAACTAACCATTAGGTATAACACCCCAACAAAAGATAGTTTTATTAGAAACGCAATTAGAAATGTTAAAAAAAATAAAATAAACAAACATTTCGCCAACGGCATTTTTGTGACCTTGCGCAACTTTGACACATCTAAGAGTAATTATATTATGCTAAGAGAAAATTATTTCAAATTAACTTGTCCGACGATTTAAATCGTAATGATGAATAGTCAAATTCAATAACAAATTTGCAAATTCACCGATTCGACGACTCCACACATACTAATCGATCTAATCATATAAACAAAATAAATTTACACGATCTCATCTAATTTTAAATGTGAATGATCGACGCATGACACAACATAATAAACTTTAGAATTGTAAATGATCGATCATGCGTTTCAACAACACAAAAAATCAGTTAATTAAACATAATATTAAAATTTAAAAATTGTTTGATATTAAAATGATTAACCATAATTGTTGCTCACTTTATATAGCTTAAAATGTAACAATGAAAACATCATTACAATTATTTTGGTAATGCTCGATAATTTGATAGACTGCTTACTACAATAAATATTCGATCGATAGCAGTTGCTCAAATCAGTGGCTATATGTGATCAAACTAATTGCTCATGTCAATAATTGGTGTATCTCTCAATATCAAGAAATATTGTTTAGAAATTATTTTAAATTAGTTTTTTAAACATTTTGAGCAACTTTTTAAATCCTTAAAACTATTCAAATTTATAAAGTAAAATTTAAATTTGTGTAAGTTAATTTTAAACTTACAGCGTTTTTAATTAAATACAATTTGTAAAACATTTAAATAAACAGTGTTGCTCAATTCGTCTCAGATTTTATTTAAATTTTAATCATAAAAATATGACATTTGGTAAATAAAAATTAGAGTTTTTATATTGAGTACAAGAGTTCGATGGACATTTTGAGCTTACCAAAGTTTTAATATGCCATACCATGCAACTGGAATCAAAAAATGTACTAAATTTGGATTTAAGTCATCTGCTCAATCTGAATGGTTCTAGTATTTAAATATTATACTATATATTTTAAACATTGACTAAACTATTGTACTAAAATAAAACCTAATTTTAGTACTAAATAGGCACTAGGTGGATTATAAATTGGAAAGTTAAATAAATCTAAGCACTGTACTGAAACTTTTACCATCACTTTTACAAGCAAAAACGTCAAAAAAATTGGTAAATTTGGTCGCTTACAATTAATGTCCATGACTTTTTAGGAACAAAACATTTCGTGACGATTAAGTTGTTTGGACAAAAGTAGGATGATCGTTCCAATTTTTAAATAAAGCTACTAATTAAGCTAATTTACTTAATGTATTTTAACAAAAACGCTGGACAATAATTGTAGATCAATACGTATAGCTTAAACTAGAATAATTATTATGGTGGTGTTAAAAAATCCATGGGCAAATCACAAATTTTGCATTAAAATTAACTTAGACCAAACAAATCTCATTGAGACTAACAATTTAATATTTAAGTTATTTGAGCAATATTTAGTGATTGACTTTAATCCAATTAAATATAATTCTTTACGGGATAAATATCACCAATGTAAATTTTGTAACCTTGATAATCACCAAAAAAAATCAGCAACCTTAATTAAATAACCCAATTTCAACTAAATGGGAATGATCGATGCATGATGCATGATACAAAATAATAAAATTTAGAAATGTAAATGATCGATCATGCGTTTCGAAAAATAAGTAGTTTAACTAATAGATAAAAGATGGCTAATAATTTAAAAGTTCACAACCGTTGCAGTAGAAATTTTGCGCATCTTATTCAAATAATATCATTCAAAACTATGCGTTAGGAATAGGATGCATTTTTCAATAAAGGAAGTATTAGAACCATTTCGTTTAAAAATTTAGCTACTAAGCTAATTGTTAAATTGTTAATAAAATGCTGAATTATGAGTGTTGCTCAGTAGTTGTAGCTTAAATCTAAACAATGTAAACGTTATTCCATTATGTTTGTAATGTTTAATAGTTTAATAGAGAAACCACACATTTTGAGCTAATTTTAAAATTATTTTATCCGGTGAATAATAGTTGCTCAAACTAGTTTGATAAAAACTGTTTTTATCCCATTTAATTATAACTGATTTTGTTTTGGATAACATTTCGTTTAATAGATGAGTTATTCAAAATGTATCTATTGAAATAACGATAAATTAAAATGTGTTGCTCAATTACGGATTTTGAGCAACACATGAATGAAAGTGTCTTAAAAAATTATATATTAATATTAAAACTAAATTTGTTGTAATAAACATAATTATTTGAAACAATGATAGCTTGTTGCTCAGTCTGTAATATGAATATAAACAATATCAACTGTTTCGGTTTAGAACCGTCATTTTTATAGGATTCTCATATTATAACTGACATGTCAACCAAGGGTTACAAAATTTGTTTACTTTATCTGATAATAATCTAGGTAATTTTCTAAAAAATGTACCTGCTAAACTAATTCTTTTAAAATTGAGCTACTAAATATTAAACTAAAATTGAAATAATCTAAATTTAACGACATTATTACTCAATAAGTAAACCTAAAATCAGAATAATTGTTCTTGGTAGTGTTAAAATATTTCATGGGCAAATCTCGAATTTTGAGCAACTCAAAAATTTTAAATAATTGCAATCAATTTTAGATGAATTGATTGTTGCTCAAAATCTGGATCAATTTAAACTTTGAGAGATTATAATTAAATGTAATCTGTCAAAAATTTCAAAAGTTTAGAACAACACAGAGTTGCTCAATTTAATCAAACGCAAGCCAAATATACTTGTTATGTTATTGGAACCAAGGCCAGAGGCTTTAATTGAAAAGACCTGTGATATAATCATTAGGGAAATGCTTCCCAAAATCTTGAACCATTTTTTGAATTGGGCCAGGGATGAGTAATTTCACTGCAAAAAGAGTGCATAAAATGTGTTGTTGTGATCTGTTTGGGATACAAATCGTTTAAAAACTACTATAATCTAACGAAAACCAAACCCATCTAAAACTAGTCTAGACAACGATTCGAAGCAACTTAAAGATCCGATTATGTGCATTGTTGATAAATTCGCTAGAGCAAGAAAAGCCTTCAAAGGTCACGCATTAGTCTGATACCATCATAATTCTTGCTTGGTTTGCAAACCGACCGACAAACGAGAATATATGTGTTTTAACCGAATTATTGAAATATTTAAGTCGGCAAATGTTAAGCAATGGTTCCTCATGTTCTATCAAAATAGAACACAAATCTAAATGTGTCTCTCTTGGTATTCTTCCTGAACAAATGCTTAATAGTCAAATGCAAGGGCCCGACAAAATTCATAGCAACCAGTTGAATATACCGAACGACAAAATAAAAGAATAGATTAGCGGGGTTACCCGATAAGCAATAGAAGACCCGTCAGACAAGGAGAAATTCAAAGAACCGGTAATTATCAGGCTGTCATTTTATATAGCAATCAAATTAGTTCAAGAAACTTACGAACTTAAATTTGAGCTTAAATCTTTTAATTGCGGTTATTATAAAACATACATTTAATCGATAGACAACCAGTTTAGAATGTTTGCACGGTGAAACGTTTTAATTATTTCTTAACTTTCGCCAATGGAATTTATGTGACCTTGAGCAATTTTGAAACATCTTAGAGTAAATGTATGGTAAGAGAAAATTGTTCAGAATTAACTTGTCAGAAGATTACGTTTCAAATTGTAATGATCAAATTCCATAACCAATTAACAAATTCACCGACACCACACTCTAATCGATCTACACACAAAAATCAAAAAAAAAATTTCACGATCTTAACTAAATTTAAAAGTGAATGATCAACGCATGTTACAAAAACAATAAAATTTAGAAATGTGATCGATCGTGCGTTTTAATACAAAAAATAGTTTGACTATTCGATAAAAGATGGCGCGCAGATTTAATGTAATTTACATTTTTTTTTGTTTAATTAAATTGTAATTGGATAACAATTTTATTTACCTGCGGTCACACGTAACAATTAAAATTCATAACAATAATTTATTTTTTTTTATTACTAATTGAAGGATTTGGGGGTTCTCATGAAAATGTATTTATGCGGAAGTAAATAAAAAATTAAAATTAATTCTACAATATAATTCGCGCGATGTTTGCAAATCACGTTTACTCGCCAAAAATTAAAATACCTTAAAAAAAAAGTCTTACTTGACTTAAATTATGTGAAATTCTTTTGTTTCGTATTGTTTTTTCATCGTTGTGTGCATACTACATTAAAAACGGCCAATTCAGGTTTTTCGGTTTTACTTTTTTGCTTGCCTAATTATTACATACGTTGTCTGCTGTTGTATATTATAGCTTTTATATTGGTTCACACAAAATACGGAAAATTGTAAAAGAAAAGGAAAGATACCACCAATCGATCGTAATCGATCATATAATTTTTTAAACTGTTAATTTTTCATTAGATCTAATACGATCGTGCACGATCGATATGTTATAATTATGTATTGCGTTGGGCACTTTCTATTGTGTTTGTCACGTTTTTCGCATTGTGCGAAATCGGCTTAATGTCACGAAAGTTCTAAGAATTTTTTTTTTAAACAATATTCTATATAAATATTTAGTATGCACGATCGAATGCAATTTAATTTATGTCGATCTAGTTATTTCCAGTAATAGGCACATATTATATAATATCGGGCGGTAGACACACACTTATAATCTGGATAAAATTCGATCACATTTCACTTTATTCAAAATCAATACACTTCCGATTTATTATGTTACATCCGTTGTACACTGGTTCTGACGATCGCAATCATTTATTTAAATTATGGTGTATACACAAAATAAAAGAACTTACCTTTTGGTTTTAAATTTTCACCATCTTGATTGATGGCGATCTCTTTCTTTTCGGTTAAAACACCCATCGTTTCTTATATAAATTAATACTGTTATTATAAATACTTTACAAAAAAAAAAAATCACAGATCAGTTTAGAACTTCATAAAAAATAATTGACTAACATGCGCGCACACGTTAACGTAAATTTTCTTCAAAATTCGTTATGGAAATCTGCAAAGTAGATAAAAAAATAACAGAATATGATTCACTAAACGTTAATTAAATAAATTTAAATTTTATTAGTATACAGATTTAAATTATTTACAAATTATTTTTTGGACAAAATTACTCATTTATATGAACAGCACGACGCGAGAATGACGAATGACGTGAATTAACCAAATAATATCAGTGTACCTTGACTTAAAAATAATTTGTAATACTACTGTGAAAAACTTAAAAGGTTTAAGAGCGCACTTGGACTTGACCTTTGTTAACATAAAACAAAATTGTTTACTAACTAATTTTCACACAATTTCCATGGGGTCACTTCATCGAATATTAACATCAAAATGAAACCGGTTTAAATTACGAACGAATTGTGTAGCAAATTTAAAATTTAAATTTTTTTTTTTTTAAAGACAACCTGTTGTGTGTTATCTTCAACTTACAATTTTGTACTGACTCGATTTACTAAAAAAAAATAATAATCGCACAATCATAACGATAACGACCAAATTGTATATTAAATAGTAGAGAGGAGCAAAGTTTTTCGATTTTAGTTTTTTTTTTCGTTTGTTTGTTGCTTTTATTTTTTCCATTTTCCATTGTTGGACGAATACAATTTCAATTGATAGTTTTATGGATACAATGTATACGTAAAATAGACAAACGATTTAATGATGAATGAATGAGTACAATTGGTTTTGTTTTTTTCGGTCCGAGGTTGATTCAATAAGTTTCCAATGAAGTTTTAGTAAATGTAAGTGTAGTACTAAAAATAGGCTTAAGCTGTGTACTAAAGCTGCCATTTAGTACATTAATTAAAATTATTTTAGTAAAACGTGCGATATCTAACGAAACTTGCCACGCACTAAAGTGTTGAACATTAATTAAATAAAAATACTAAACTAGAGCTTAAGCCAATACAAAAGTAATGCTAACCAAAATCGTTTTCCGAGGGTTTGTGATATTTTGCACTTATATTTAATAATGATAAGCATGTGATCGCTGTC
Source organism: Tipula confusa (assembly GCA_963556175.1). Lineage (NCBI taxonomy): Eukaryota > Metazoa > Arthropoda > Insecta > Diptera > Tipulidae > Tipula > Tipula confusa. The sequence goes on from OY744476.1 coordinate 29,073,132, forward strand.
GATTTGATCATCTCTAAAAGTTCGAACTTCAGTAATGCTTGTGAAGTGATTTTGGAAATCATGACGTGATTGTTTTGAGCTCGCTGTTCTTATAAAATCTTCGTTTCATGCCGACTTATTGCCATGGATAATGATTCCCCTAGCTTCATCTTATTGTCTTTAATTGGTAATTTCACAATGTATGGTTAAAAATGTTTTGTTAAAAATATTTCCTAATATAGGCTTAATATAAGTATACATTTTCAATAAAACGTGAGGTTCATTTAAGCTTTATACTAAAATAATGCTTAACTGTGTACTAAATTTACACTTTAGTTCATTACTAAAACTTGTTATAGTTGAACATTTGCTAATCGACTATAGTAAAGTAAAGTTAGCATACACTATGATGTTTAACATTATTTTAGTAACAAATTGTACACCTTGTACTAAACTGGAACTTAAGCCAGCCGTACAAATGCTCTGCACATATTTAACAACCTTTCATTTTTTTAAATAAATAATTTGTAAGTTATATAAGTTCACAACGAAATAATAAGTAAATTGAATCAAAGTGCTTTATTCGGGATTGTTGTAATAACTAACCTTTAGTACACTACGTTAATAAGATTCAGTTTACATTGTATCAATCATACTATATAAACTTATTCAAGTATAAAATTTAAAACATTGTACTAAATTTTAGCTTAAACCAAACAAAACACCTTGAAACCAAAATATTTTCAGTTTAGTTCTAAGTATCAGCTTAATTAAAGATAAGAGTATTCGAATCGAAAGTTAAGGCACTCGATGTATTTACCACCTACTTAAAACGAATTAAGCATATTTTTAGTACTAATTTCATGACTAGAAAGAGTATTAACTCTAAACTTTAGAACATTGACGCAATAATTGTTTGATAATTATTTAATTATAAATTTCATACGATGTACTAAACTTGATCTTATACCATTTAAAAGTTATTATTACTTCGATATATATATATATATATATATATATATATATATATATATATATATATATATATATATATATATATATATATATATATATCCGTTCGAAGTGAGTCAAACTATGGATTCAGTGAAAGTATAAAAAAGTCTAGCTATATAAAAAACGGTTTAACTTGTGTACTAAAACAAGATTCGTTAGTACTAAAAAGGTTAAAATAGTAACACTAGGTCAAACGTGTTTACACTAGATTCCTCAACTTAGGCTTAAGCAGGTAATACAAAATAGAAACTACACATTTTGATTTAAAAAATGATAGCTCAGAAAAGTTAAATTTTATACCGACTATTGACTTAATTTAGGTATCAAACCGAGATTTAATTAAAATTTATAATGCCTAATAAATTTTTATAATAAACTAATGAATATAATCGGCCGTACGAATTAAAATTATAGTTCTTTAGGTTTACCTTACATTTAAGCAATATACTAAAATTAGACTTAAGGTTTTAGTACAATACAAATTTTATTTTAGTAACATATTTTTAAACCTAATTTACTAAAGTTCAAATATTTTTTTTAGATAATAAACTAAATATGAGCTTACGCCAATCTCACAATGTACTAAACTGAGGCTTAAACGACCCATACTAATTTTATTCCACATTTTTCTTTGTTTTGGCGTGGGAAGTTTTTGCGTAGGATGTTTAAGTTAGATCACGCAAAATAAATTATAAAGTTTACACGATGTGCTTAAGCTTAAGTCACAAATTTTAAAAAGCCAGTTAAATTGTTTAGTTTATACTTGGTTATTTTCAAGCCAATCATAAATATTAATTGCGCTAACATCAAACTTGGATCAAATAGTTAAGCTAAGCTTTAAACAACATTCTAAAATATAATTTCGGTTATATTTAAAATAGTAATCTTCAGTCTAATTTTTAGGGACTTACATGTATTCTATATTTCGATTTAGTTTAGGTACTAAATCGAGATTAGTTTTACTACTCACTCTAAAGAGAAGAAAACAGTTTGTTATAAAACAATTAGAATTGTTATTAGCTTGGGCTTAATCGAATTACCAACTCACAAGAATTTTTAGTTAAGTCCAGCGTGATTGAAATTAGTACTAAAATAAGATTTTAGTTTAGTACAGGTCTAAACTATATATTTTAGTCAAAAATTACTAAGCCTAAGTCATTTACCATTAGTTCAAGATATTCATGATAAATGTCAACCAATGTACTAATCTAAGGCTTAACACACAAATCTAAAATACCATAATATTGTTTTTAATATATGTTTTAGTATATTATGTTAGCCTTAAGTCACATATACAAATCGTAAATAAAACATTTATGTTTTAGTTTGAATATTCGTTTACTTAAGTTATATACTTAAGTTACTTAATTAGTTTAAAATACAAAGACCTTAATTAAATTTAGTTTCACGGCTTAAGATTTTTTAGAACTAGTAAATAAATGTAAGTTACATACGGTGTCCTAAACTTAGGAAAAGCTATGCGGTTATAGAAAAGCTATGCGGTAGTTCAAACATTGGCTTAATTTATATACTTAAACTAACTTAAACCTGTTTTTTCCGAATAAAAAGCTTAATACATATTTAGAAATAATAAATTTATTCATTCTTAAAAGTTTAAGATGAAAATATGAATGCATTAAAAAAGTAGTACTAAAATTAATCTTGAAACGAGCATTTAATCTTTAGTTTGTTGCAGTCCTAAAATAAAAATGTTTGGTAAAATTGTATAAGTTAGACCAATAAGATATTCAGCTTTATTCTGAATCTCAACTAAACTGTTCTAAATTGTAGCTTAGTATGAGTATTCAAATTCAAAAGTGTTTAAATATTTATAAGACAAACTTTGATTAAAGCCATTTACTAAGTTACATACTAAGTCAACTACAAATTTTTAAAGATGTACTAAATTTAGTCATTAACACTTATATGAATATAGACATCGAATACACATGAATCCACCATCGTATTCCATATTTAATTTGCATAACTATTTAATATTTGTTTACCTACAAACCACCAATATGTGTACATAAACGTTTAAACCTCTTATCGTACACACGAATATACATTTCAGCTGTAAAAAATAATAAGACAATTTTACATTTCTTGACACTATACGTCACTATACAAATAAGTAAACAGGTAAACTAAAATTTGCATCAATATTTCGCATCGAACCACGATAACGATTGTAACGGTTAAAAACAAATTGGATTATACTAATTAACTTCGTTCTATTTGTCCCTAACCTAAAAAAATGAAAAAATAAAATTACCCAATTTAATAATTAGATATTCGATAGAACAAATCAATTTTCGATTGATTGATTGGCTTATCTCTAAATTATATATTGGATCGTATTGTGCAAGTTAAAATGTATAATTTATCTGTCATATACGAGTATGTGTACACATTAGGACGGAGGGCAAGTGATATGTGTTTACATGTGTAATTATAACGGTTAGTAGTTTGAATTTACCTTGAAATATAATGTTAGTATAACAAATTAATCATTTTACCATAAGGTTAAGCCAAAATCTAGAATAAACTACTCAAAACTGTCAATGTGTGCGGGTAAATGTTGTTGAAGCATTATAAAGTTAGCAACCTCACTTTATTGATTTAAAATATCAGTTTACATATTTAAACAAAGAGTAAACAGTTTAAAACTCTATAAATAGCTAAACTATCACATTAAGTGAGTTTTAGAAAGCTCACTTTAGAATTAGCTTTGAAAGGTACATTATAAGCTTGATTTTATAAAGCTCCGCATGCTTGAAGCAATTGTAAACTATATTCATAAAAGCTTTATTTATATAATCATTTTAACTTGTACATTTAAAATGGTTTGCCTTTTGAAAGCAGAAGCTTTAGTAAAACTAAATCTGAAAGCTGAACGGGTGCTCTTATTGGATTGCTTTGAAAATCGTTAATTCGTATAATCATAGTTTTTTACAATAAAGCTTTTTATATTTAAAAGTAATGCAAATTTTTCCCATTTTTATGATCAAATGCTATTTTTAAACTTTAAGTTCATCATAAAACTATTACTTTTATATAAATTCTAGCTTACATTTGAAAGCTTTAAACTTTCCGAAGCTGTAAAAGAAAACGTTTTTACCTTACATTTCAATGAGCTTTACTCACTTAGAAATGTGAATGCTAAATTGTCTATATTTGACATTATATAAACGCTCATAGCGTAAAAAATCTATTAAATAGAACCCTAAACCATTTAATCGTTGAAAGCTTTAGTAAAAGAATAATACTTAAAGTTATGCTATAGTTAAAATAAAAATATTTTAACGTAAGCTCACACAAGTTTTAAAATTTTAAAACTCAATTCAAACTTCTATATTTTTCAAGTTTGTCGCTAATTAAATTGGTTTCGTTGAACATTTCTAACGTTTCATTTTCATATTTTTATGTAAAGCTTTCATGATCTTTTTAATCATTTTAACGACACTTTTTAACAAAAAGCTCAATTTTGATTTGTTTAGTTTGAATAATGAGTTTTAAAACTTTTAAAAGCTCATAAATAATATTTTTGATATGTTATTACCATTAAAGTTGGAAAAGCTTCGTTTTTGTTTTACATTATTGAGTATTCATGCAATTATCCAGAAACTTCAAATGGATATATGAAATAATACTCTGGGGATAACTTAAAAATATGAAAGCTTGCTAAAATTTAAAAATTGAGGTAATCATTTTAACCTCAAATTTTTGCCTTCGAAAAATTGTTTAAACGAAGATGCTAAATTATAATAATTATTTTATTGAAATTTTAGAATTTTCATAACTCTCAAAAGCTCGCATTATTGTTAAATTTATAAAATTCCACAAATAAGTTATTTAACAAGTTCATAGATTTGAACCAAACTTTTCCACAAAGTACAAATTTTGGTTTTAAAAAGCTGTTTTATTATTTTAATAAAAGCCCAAATTTTGATTATACGTATGAAAAGCTAAGCACATACTCATATAAATTTACTTCAAACGTTTTAAAAGCTTTCGAATTTTATACAAAAAATAGTGGTGATCTTGTAAAACTAGAATTATGAATATTTAATTTTTAAGTGTTCATAAAAGGTATGTTGGAAAGCTTTCTAATTTATTTTTTTAATATGACCAAGTTTAAGCTCATATAGTAATATAAGCTTACTAAGTTATACAATGTTCGCTAATAATAAGTAAAAGGCTTAAAATGTCCATACCAGAAGATACATATATTAGAAAAACTTCAAATTTCTAAAGCTTAAAAAGCTTGTGTTTATCGTATTTTCATAAAAACTCTTAGTATAATGATTATTTTTTGTGTTTGTGAAGGTTCCAAAATTTGTAATATCTCATCAAGGTTAAAGTTACATGATCTTTTGAAAATATAATTTAAGATCCATACTTTAGCTTACCTTCTATTTCAAATCATGATAAAAATCAAGATAATTAAACAATCAGTAATTTGTAATGAGCTTTTAACAATTAAACAAAATGATTGCGCAAATTTGGCAAAATTTACTGCATGATGAATATTAAATATCTAAGATAATACAGTGATGAATCGTATAAACACGTTTAAAGGTTGGTGCCAAACGCTTAGATATCGTTATCGTCAGTTATTATTAAAAAAAATCATACAGATTGTTGAACAGTAACTTTATGATCACAATGTATACCCAGACATTCATTGAAAACTCAACAAAATCGTGTATTTATTACTTGCGTAATCCAGTTACAGCAAGTTTACTGGTAATGTTCATATAGTAATCAGTTTTTAGAATCTTTTAAAAAAAGTGAACATAAATTAAAACAATTTTTATCTTCTGAGCAAAAACGCGCGGATTACCTAAATATCTAACCGAAAGTGGGTGGATCGAAATATAAACTAAAGCAAGTTATTCTCTGTTTTATGTTGTTGAGCCAAATCTTGTTGTCGAACTTAATTACTAAAAATGGCTACGATCTTTCTTCTAATCGGTTATCAGTAATACTAAAACATAGCTCTCATATACCAAAACTTGAATTAAATTGTCTGCCTTACTAACCAGAGTGAGCTTATTCAGCACCCCACTTAAAACAAATATATAACTGATAACATAGATGAAAAAATATACCTATAATAATTTTAATCAAAGTTAAAATGAGTTTTTCAATGAGCTTTTGGATTCATTTAAATTAATTTACATTTCGAAAGCTTTGCCGTCTACACATTTCAACTTTCGAATTTAAATGCTAAACAGTTAACTGTAAAACTAGCGACTGTATCAACACACTTAGTATTCAGTCAACTTTTGCTCATTTGCTTGCCTTAAAAAAGCTCATTTTATAAAAGCCCGTAAATAATCTTTTTGAAATGTTATAACCATTCATGTTGGAAAAGCTTGATTTTTGTTTTACATTACCGAATAATGGAAATATTAAATAATACTCAGGGGATTCTTTTAAAATATAAAAGCTTGTAAAAATTCAAAAAATATGTTGAAAATTTTAACGTCAAAGTTATGACTTTGAAATGTATTTTAAAAGTAAATGATAGATTATAATAACTATTTTATTGAAATTCTTAAGGTTCAAAAAATCTTAAAAGCTCATTGTTGTTAAATTTGTAAAGTTCCGAAAATTAAAAGTTATTTAATTTAACTATTGACTAAGATTACCCAAATCAAAAACTGAGCTTTCACTAAAATGATAAAACACATTTTTAAAGTCAAAGTTTATTTTTAGTTGAAAAGTTTGGTTTAAATCTATAAACTTCGATTGTAAAAATGAATTTTTTGATTTTAGTAAAAGCTCAGCTTTTTTTATTATTTAAAAGCTTTAGAACTATACAAAAAATTAATAAGTTGACTTTTTAAAACTCGAAACGCAAATAATTGAACTTGTAAATGCTAATAAAAGTTTAAAACTCGTATCAGTGGAAACCAGTTTGTGGTTGAAAAGCTTTAAAAGCTCATGTGTATCTTATTTAAGTTAAAGTTATTTGAGCTTTTGAAAATATAATTTAAGCTTAAAACTTGCTCCTATCGCATTACTAAGCGAATCAGTTTTAAAATATTTTCACATTAAGCACTCGAGACTGACGTTTAAATCAAAAATGAACTTTGACGTTTATCAAAAAAAAATTTTTAAATTTTATATAAGCTTTGATATATATTTTATAAGCTTAGACAAAAAGTAATTTTTAAATTTATTTGTGTCGAAATTTGAGTTGTAAGCTTTAAAATTACTCACATGTAGAAGCTTTATACTTTTAATTTGAAAGCTCGTATTAAAATGTTGGAAAGCTGGATTTTATAAAGTTCCTGGTGCTTTAAGCTATTTTATAATGCGCAGATATAAGCTATACATTTACTAACTTGTATGTTTAAAAAAATTCTTACGAAAGCTTTTGTGAACTTTTTGTTTTTTCTTAATAAAACTAAAACTAGTAAATGCTCATAAAAGTCATGTTGGTAAGCTTACTAATTGGTATTTTTAATATAAAGAACTTTAAGCTCATATAGTAATGTAAGCTTACCGAGTTATACAATATTCGCTGTAGTAAGAAAAAATCTTAAAATCCATATCAAGAGATATCAGATTTTGATTAAAAAGCTTTAAAAGCTCGTTTGTATCTTATTTAAGTTAAAGTTATAAGCCAGTTAAGAGCTTTTGAAAATATAATTTACGCTTCAAACTTGTAATGTTGTATTTAATTTGTAAAAGCTCGTAATTAAACTGTTGGAAAGCTGGATTTTATAAACTTCCTGGTGCTTCAAGCTGTTTTATAATGCGTAGATATAAGTTATACATTTTATTAACTTGTATGTTTAAAAAAATTCTTACGAAAGCTTTTGTGAACTTTTTGTTTTTTCGTAATAAAACTAAAACTGAAAGCTTAGCTTATTTGATTATTTAATTGCTCTTATTTAACTGTTTTGAAGAACGCTATCTATTGTAATCATCATGAAATTTCCACATTGAAAATTTCACGGGCTTTTACGTTTAAAACTTCAAAAAACTTCTACAATTAGTTATACTGTAAATTGAAGCTTTTATTTTTAAAATTTAAAAAAATAGTATGTTCACTATGTTCAAACCATACACAAAATTAGTTGTGATCACTTAGTTTAATAATTAATATTTAAAAACATTTAAAAGCTCATAAATAATATTCTGAAAACAAAATTTTTTTTATTTAAATTGGAAAAGCTTGGTTCTTATTTAATTTGATCGAATACTCATACACTGAAACATAATATAAAAGCTTCTAAAATTCAACTTATAAGTTGAGCTCTAAAGCTTAGACTGAAACATATGTTTATTTAATTGGAATTCTTAGAGTTTCAAAATCTCAAAAGCTCATTGGCATTAAATTTGTAAAATTCGTAAAACTTATTTGAACTTCCAGTGTTCATTATACTAAATTAAATTTCCCTTTCGAAAAATTTTCAATTCTACTTTTTTTATTATTCCACTAAAAACTCAAATTTTAGTTAGAATATGCAAAGTAGAAAGCTTAACATATCCCCTTATCTAGTTCCTCCAAACGTTTTAAAAGAATTATAGTGTATTATAAATGCGTTATAGTATTTAATTTATTAAAATTCGTAAGGCTTCGAAATCCTCAAAAGGTTAAATTTTGCATTCTAAACCTCAATTCGAAATTAATCGTAAACTTTCGAAAGCTTTGCCGTCTACATAAAACCGTCAACTTTGAATTTTAAAGTTCAGCTGTAACAATCAATTTTTAATTCAGTCAACATTTCCTCTTTTTGATTAACATTAAAAAAACTAATTCTTGGATGTTTAAATAACTAAAATTGAAAGCTTAGCTTATTGGATTATTCAAAGCTCTTATTTGATTGTTTGGTAAAACGCTATCAATTGAAATCAATATGAAACTATTAAATTGCTCGTGAAAGCAGCTTTTAATTTGAAATTAATTATACATTATCCCTTTTAATTTTAAAAAGCTTTGTTTATGTTAAAAAAAAACTTTAAACCTAAACTAATTCGGTTTTGCTTGATTTCGTAAATTTTAAATGTTGTATTTTTGAAAAGTCATAAGAAAGCTCATAAAAAAAATTCGGCAACTTACTTATTTTAAAACCGTATGAAGTCAATAGTTTTATAATATATTTTATAATTGTTGAAAGCTTTAATAAAAATATCTCTTAAGCTTATTCTCTAATAAAAATAAAGACAAATTAATATTTACTATTAGGATAAATAATTTATTAAAATTTTTCAGGTTTAAAAATTTTTCGAAAGCTTGTCAAAGTTTGCAATATAATTTAACTTCTATATTCAGTTTTTTAAACATTCTTTTCGTAAATACTCCTATTTGCATTTTTTTATTACTCTTAGAACCATTTAAACGAAGATTTATAATAAAAGCTCAATTAGCAATAAAAGCTACCGTAATTCTTAAAAAATTGGTTTAAAAAACTTGATCAGTTGCATTAAAAGTTATATGTGTGAACTGAAGGTTTCACATTTGAAATTAAAAACAGTTTTATGTGTGATGTAAGATAAATACTCAGATAAAAGTTTTAGAACCGTGTTCAAAAATATTTTTAAATTTCCTAAAACTTTTTTAAACTTCCATTGTTCATTATATTTAAATTAGTCTTCTTTGAAAAGCTTTAAGTTGATCTAGTTAAAAGCTAAACACATTCGTTTATCTAGTTCCTTGAAGCGTTATAAAAGCTTCAGAATTATACAAAAAGAAGTTTTTTGATGTTATGAAACTTGGATCTGGGTTTCACAATATCAAAAATTCACTTACACCTTGGAAAAAAATTAAATAGACTTTAAATAGGGTACTAAATAGACTTAAAATGCCCATATTAGGAATTAAAATTTGTGATTTAAAAACTTCATATTTTTGAATGCTATAAAATTCATTTTTAACTTTCTTTTTCAAAATAATTTACATTATGATAAATGTTTTATTAAATTTCTGAAAATTGCAATGATTTTCAAAGCTCATAAAGCTTAAAGGTAACCAAGCTATTTTTAAACTTTCACATGTTCTGCTTGCCTTCCATATAAAATCATGGTTGAACAAAAGAAAATTTAGATGATTGCTAATATCAATCAGTGATTACTAATGAGCTTTTAACATAATTGAACAAAATACTTAAGCAAACTTGTGCAACATGATTAATATTAAATATTGATAACATTTTATGCATGACATAAACATGTTTAAAGGTTGGTGCTAAACATATGATCAGTCAGTTTCATTTTACAATTTGTATGCAATTTAACCGTTCAAATCATAATCAAAGCAAACAATCGTTATCATACATTTTTATTAAAATATAGAACAGATTGTTTATCAGTAAAATTATGAACGTAATTTCCACCGAATCATTTATTAAAAACGCGACCAACTCGTGTATTTATTACTCGCGTAATCCAGTAACATCAAGCTAATTCCTTTAGTACATATAATAATAAGAATTTAGAATCATTTAAAAAAATGCACACTCACACTTGTCTACACTATATATACGTAGATAATTTGTGCTTATAACCGCAATATAATCATTTTTTTTATCTTCTGTGAAAAGGGGTGTGGCATTTAAAATTTCACTGTAAAAATATCGATCTCTTTCAGTCAATTTTATAGTCAGTTAACTTTGCTCAAACAGACTTCTAAATTAAATTAATTATCTTGAAAGCTCATTATTGTTTTGAATATGTGAAACTGAACCGTAGTTATTATTCTTATTGTATGGCTAAGCAAACTTTTTAAGCGTTTACACATTGCGTAATTTATAATGTGTTCGGACGGCTATAATTCTTAAAAGCTTTAAAAGTTCAAGAAATTTAATTACTAACTTTTCTATTTTTAGTTTTGATAAGTTTGACAAATTGAAAATCCTTATTAACTTTTTGATTTGTAAGCCTTACCAAGCGTTAGAAATATTATTAAAATAATTATATTGATTTTTCAGTAACAACTGTTGACATTTTTAAAATATTTATTTTTATTAACACTATTTTAGCTTTTTAATTTAGACTTTGATAAGTTTAAAAAGCTCTTATTTATGTTTTTATATTCTTTTTAATATAAGTTCAAAAGCAACCAAATGGTTTTAGTTTATGGATAACTATTTTGTAAAGCGATTTGAAACTTATTCAAGATACGTGGAATAATTAAAAAGCTCGTAGCAAATTAAAATTAATACACAATTTTAAAAGATGTTTAAAAAAAATTTTAACCAACTTTTTAAATGTTGGTAAAAATAAACTTTTTATTGCAAATCTCAAGGCTCTGAAATATTAAAAAAGTTCATTGAGATTAAAGTTTTAAAAGCTTTGCATAATATTATTTTTTTATATTTGTCCCTAAAGTTTTTAGCAAAAAGTTTATATCAAAAAGCATGACGGTTATACTGTTATTTTTTTAAAAAATTATATTTCAAAAATTTGTGATTCTCCAAACTTTTCTATTAAAACTTTCAGTACTAAATGTTAATTAATTAAATTGGAAAAAACTATTTTTGGGTAAAAGTTAAATTTTCAAAAAATGTAAAAGCTTGTTTATCTTTAATTTCCCAACATTGTACTAAGAAGCTTAAAAATTACAAAAATTGGTGTGTTTAGAAAGCTAAGTTAAATAAGCTTAACTTAAAATACATATTGAATACTTTAAACAGTATGAAAGCTCAGAAAAATGGAAATAACTTAACTAATAACTTTTCTTTATACTAATTTTTTTTATTTGATAAGTTGATCGATTTTGACCTAAATTTTTGTAAACTTTTTTTAAAAGTTTGGTTAACAAAAATTTACGTCTACTTAAGCTTTTCTTAAAATAAAGTTGATAGTCCCTTTTAATACTTTCTATCATCGTAATTGAACTTTTACATCGAAGCTTTTACATTTTAAGTTAATAAGCATATTCTTAAACTTATGTGTTTAGTACTTGTATGTACTATGTAAATTTTCAATGTGAACGTTAAATTGTTAAATTGTTTGATAACGATATTTTTAAAAAAGCTTTCAGGATTGAAAAATATTACCTCAAAGAGATAAATATGTATAGTATGTATATGATCATTAGATACAACTTTGGTTTAAATATTGAAAACACAAAAAGCATTTTTGAATTTTTTTTTTAAAAATTGGAAAAAAAGCTTAAAAAATTGAATGGAAATTGACTTTAGAATTCTAAATAATATATTTAAGTGTTTCTAGATATCCGAAACAATATAAAAGCTCATGATAAAATATTTTTAAAAAAATCATAGCATGAAACATAAAAATTTCAGTTTCAAATATTTATACATTGAGCTAAAACAGTAAATGAAGTAAGCTTTTAAAAAAAGCTACACGTACATTTTTTTTCTGGAACATTTCAAAAACAAAACTATAAAAGCTTTTTAAAATTTCTATCATTTTTACTATAAATATTAGTCATCTACTGTTAAAAGTTTTCGTAAAAAGCATAACAAAGCTCCAACAGCTTTTTGAAATACATACGATTTTTTTAAACGTCGAAACTACCACTTTTTTAAAAAAGCTTAGTTAAAAAACGGTTTAAATTTTTATTTCTTAAATATTTTTTAAATGGGATGTATAGTTTTGAAAAAAGCTACTTAAAGCTTACGATTTACTTGCAATGAAACTTTTTAAATTGTATTCAAAATTGTATTTTAAATCTTCAATTGAGCTTTAATTCTACAAAGGCTTTATGGATGTTTCTTAACATTTTAGTTTAAATTCTTATCATTAAAAATTAAAAGCTCGCAGTAAAAATGATAACGAATTATGCATATTTCAAGCTTCCAACTTATGCTTTCATATTTACTCATATTTTTCATATCTTTAGATACAAGGTTCTGTTTTAAGTTTAAACCTTTAAAAGTTTAAAAGCTTGAGATTTTTCTGAAATCTTTATTTTAAAATTAAAGATTTAAAAAGCTTAGTATTTTAAATTTTTTTTAAGAATTCTGTAATAATATTGAAAAGCTCACTAATAATTTTAAAAGCTTATGAAGAAGGTTCAAAATATTTCAAATTTTCAAAGCTTATAAATAACACTAACTAGAAAGTTTACTTTTTCGTTTCAAACTTTTTTTCAACTCAAAAAACTATAAAAGCTTCCAGAAAATAAGGCTATATATGTTTAAAATTTCATTTAATACAACTTTTTTTCGAAAAAGCATTAAAAAGTCCAACAGCTTTTTAAATACTTTTAAATTTTTTTCAACATTTAAGCTCATAAAATCCTGAAATTTTCAAAATCGCATTGACATTCATGATATAAAAGTTTAAAACTACTAATTTACTCTCCCGTATTTTTTATAAAAGCTTAGTTTAAAAACAACTTGAAAAGTTAATTTCTAAAAATATTTTTAAAAAAGCGTGTGCATATTTTTGAAGTTAGTTGTTTTCTTTCTAAAGCACAAGATAAATTGCAATCAAAATGATATATTCAAGTTAAAACCCCCAATTGAGCTTTAGTTCTACAAAAGTATCATGGATTTTATTTTATATTTTAAATTCTTGACATTAAAAAATTAAAAGCTCGCAGTAAAAATCATAATAAATTATGCTTATTTTAAGCCTCCGATTAGTGCTTTCTACATGTACTAATATATTTCCTAATTTTAGATACAATTTTTTGTAACTTATTAAAGTCCAAAGCTCAAGTTTTTCTGAAGCTTTTGTTTTAAGTTGAAATTAAAATTAAAAAAGCACAATTTGCGATTATAACATGCTAAATGAAAACTAACCAACTACTTCGTTCAAATTAAAAGTTACGTTTTGCAATGAAGCTTTCACGAGCTTAATTAATTAAAATAAAATAAAATTTATTTCTTTAAGAAAAAGTTAGTTCTAGAACGATAAATGCTGTAGAAGAGTGAATTAAATTAAATTAAAAAAGCTTATTTACGATATCAAGGTTAACAATTAAATGCTTTAAAAAATTAATTTGATTCAGCAACTTTTCAAAGCTTTTAAATATTTTTTGTTTATAATTTTACAAAAGCTACGAATTAAAACATCCGTAACTGACAATTGAAGAAAAACATAATCAATCGAATATTAAAAATTTTATGTTTAAATTAAAGCTTTCACGAACTTTTAAATTTAAAGTTGAAAAAACTTTAATATTAATAATAGTTTTAGTTCAATAAAAGCTTTAGAACGTTACACAAAATTTTAAAAATCATTTTAGAAAGCTTATTATTAAATTTAAAAAGCTTATGAAGGAAGCTCATATAGGGTTATATTTTAATTATAACTTGATTAAAAATAACGTTAGCTGGAATGTTTAAATATACATAAAACATACTTATCATTAAAAAAATCTTTTGTTTAATAAAATTGAAACTTTTAAAAGTTTAAAAAGCTCGCTTTTTGTAATATTTTTTAAATATTTGTATGAGTGTACATAAAAATACCAAATGTTTAGAAAGCAAAATGATCTATTTATAATTATATTTGGATATTTTAAAACAAATATAAAAGCTCTCAACAGTTATACTTTAAAACTTTTTAAAAAAATCTCTGGTTAAATTCAAAAAACATTTCGAAAACATAACTTAAACTGCTATTAGGGTTGGTTCTTTTTCAATCTAAATCAAAATAGAATGCAATAAGCTTTCCAAATAACAAAACAAATTAATTGCAAAAGCTTAGCGATAGTATTAATTATGTTATACCGTATATTTTATTTTAAGAATATCACGTTGACGAAAGATTTAAACATGTTAAAAGGTTGATGCTAAGCTGAACATTTGCTATACATTTGCCCAGTCTAATTTTTCAATTTGTTAGTAGTTTACCCGTTTAAACCATAATCAAAGCTTACAATCCTTATCATAAGTTATTAATAAAAAATCGTACAGATTACTGATCAGCAACTTTATGAGCGCAATTTCCGCCCAATTATTAATTAAAAACGCGACAAACTCGTGCATTTATTACTCGCGTAATCCAGTAACACCAAATTAATTCATATTGTACACAATTTAGCTATCTGGCTTTTGAATCATTTGGAAAAATTTACACTCACACTTTTCTAATCTATAAAAGAGTGTACGTAGATAATTCGTGATTATAACAAAAAAATAATTAATTTTTTATCTATTGTGCAAAAAAAAAAAAGTACGGATCACTTATCACTTAATATTCTAAAAATTATACACTAATACAATTATACGAGAACAATCACTTTGTTAGTGATTTGTTAAAGTCACTTTATTGCTTTATCAAGAAAGCACGTGAATATATTATCTAAATAACCTTCAATTTTGAATCATAATCCAGTAAAGACTGCATCAATTTTAATGTGGACAACAATTCGATCATAAGATGAATTTATAAATCATTTTTTAGAATAAGTAATACAAAACTTAATTGTTGTATACTTAGCAACTTTTAATTATCGTTTGTCACCTTTTTATAATGTTTTTGCAACGATCTTAGTCCTAAATCAAATTTCAATGCAAACGTAGCCGAAAAAATAAAATTTGTTTGTTTATTTAAGTTTTGTCACCGGCTAAATTTGTTAAAGTGTTTGTTTTATTGCTGGAAACTTATGATTGGATAGTATTTGTTATTTTCTGACGTAGTTTACTTCAGATCATGACTTTTTTATGTATTTTTAAGATCTCATGATCTTTTATTGCGGTTAATGTTTTTTTTTAATCCTTTGAATAACTTTGCAATTCTTTATTTGGATCTACTTGTTACTATTTATCACTATTTGCTACTTATTGTCACTATTTGTCACTATTTGTCACTATTTGTCACTATTTGTCACTATTTGTCACTATTTGTCACTATTTGTCACTATTTGTCACTATTTGTCACTATTTGTTACAATTTGTCACTATTTGTCACTATTTGTCAATATTTGTCATTATTTGTCACTATTTGTCACTATTTGTCACTATTTGTCACTATTTGTCACTATTTGTCACTATTTGTCACTATTTGTCACTATTTGTCACTATTTATCACTATTTGTCACTATTTGTCACTATTTGTTACTGTTTGTCACTATTTGTCACTATTTGTCACTATTTGTCACTATTTGACACTATTTGTCACTATTTGTCACTATTTGTCACTATTTGTCACTATTTGTCACTATTTGTCACTATTTGCCACTATTTATCACTATTTGTCACTATTTGTTACTGTTTGTCACTATTTGTCACTATTTGTCACTATTTGTCACTATTTGACACTATTTGTCACTATTTGTCACTATTTGCCACTATTTGTCACTATTTGTCACTATTTGTTACTGTTTGTCACTATTTGTCACTATTTGTCACTATTTGTCACTATTTGACACTATTTGTCACTATTTGTCACTATTTGTCACTATTTGTCACTATTTGTCACTATTTGTCACTATTTGTCACTATTTGTTACTGTTTGTCACTATTTGTCACTATTTGTCACTATTTGTCACTATTTGACACTATTTGTCACTATTTGTCACTATTTGTCACTATTTGTCACTATGTGTTACTATTTGTCACTATTTGTCACTATTTGTCATTATTTGTCACTATTTGTCACTATTTGTCACTATTTGTCACTATTTGTCACTATTTGTCACTATTTGTCACTATTTGTCACTATTTGTCACTATTTGTCACTATTTGTCACTATTTGTCACTATTTGTCACTATTTGTCACTATTTGTCACTATTTGTCACTATTTGTCACTATTTGTCACTATTTGTCACTATTTGTTACTGTTTGTCACTATTTGTCACTATTTGTCACTATTTGTCACTATTTGACACTATTTGTCACTATTTGTCACTATTTGTCACTATTTGTCACTATTTGTCACTATTTGTCACTATTTGTCACTATTTGTCACTATTTGTCACTATTTGTCACTATTTGTCACTATTTGTCACTATTTGTCACTATTTGTCACTATTTGTCACTATTTGTCACTATTTGTCACTATTTGTCACTATTTGTCACTATTTGTCACTATTTGTCACTATTTGTTACTATTTGTCACTATTTGTCACTATTTGTCACTATTTGTCACTATTTGTCACTATTTGTCACTATCTGTCATTATTTGTCACTATTTGTCACTATTTGTCACTATTTGTCACGATTTGTCACGATTTGTCACTATTTGACACTATTTGACACTATTTGTCACTATTTGTCACTATTTGTCACTATTTGTCACTATTTATCACTATTTGTCACTATTTGTCACTATTTGTCACTATTTGTCACTATTTGTCACTATTTGTCACTATTTGTCACTATTTGTCACTATTTGTCACTATTTGTCACTATTTGTCACTATTTGTCACTATTTGTCACTATTTGTCACTATTTGTCACTATTTTTCACTATTTGTCACTATTTGTGTTTTAGATATTGTTCAGCTAGCTTTATATGTAACGAATTTTTTTAATAGGATACACATAATTAGTGCCACTGCTTTTTTAAATCAGGCGGCTCATACTACAAAACTTTCCAATTACGTGAATTATTTCATCATCAATGGAAAAATCACTCGGTCCCTGTGCTAACATATAGAAATTATCGGCATAATCTAGATCTTAAAAACGGTATGAAGCGTTCCACAATGGAGGGCCATGCCCACATGACCAAGACCGTTTCACAGTATTCAATAGTACAATCTTGTCCCAATATTTTCGTGAAAGACGTTATGAGTAGATTTGCTGCACTCGACCTTCCAATATTTTGTAATGTTCGGTTGTGATAACCGTCTATATGGTTGTTCTTATCTAAAAAAACACGAGGGATGATAGATTTTCATGCTAAAAGTACACATGACAAAGTACAGTTAGGACCTTTTTCAGCGATCTACTAACTTATATAAAGTTATTTCCAGCCAACTGAGTAAACCAAAAATAATACTGCCACAATTTCGTTGCTTGTGCCTGGTATCACATGTCATAAGATGTCTATTGGCAAAAAACTTGATAATAATTCTTCACTATCGAGCATTCCTTTACATCATGTCGTACGTTTTGGGCTGATGTCAGTCACACGTCGTCCGATATATTTATTTGTATATACTTTGGATAACGTGCGATCAATTGAGCTTTTATCGCTCAACATGACACTTGATAAGTTGTAATTTTTTTTATTTTGTGCACATCAATCAAAATTTTAATATAGAGTCGCTTTGATATGATAGTTAATTGGAGGTAATTAATTTTTGATTTTAATTAATTGGTTGGCCTGCTTTTTTGTTTGTTTTGGGGCAAGACACATCTTAAGTCTTTTGGAATTTAAGCATGGTACCTTACGATCCAAATGCAACTGATTCAACCACTGCATAGAATGTGTTAAGCTTTTTAAACCGCTTTCAGCGTGATCGTAAATAGTTAAAAAAATTAACTATCTATTTAATGGTCGGTATGACCTATAACTGGTTCGGGTAAGCACCGTAGCTAATTGTCTTTTTATTACAGTATATATTATCGCAAAACCAAAACAAAAAATTTAACTGTTTCCGTTTTTAGGTGGATGACTTATTGAATCGTTAGACATATGCAAAAAAATATATGATGCAGGCCTAAAATTGACAAAGCATATGTTTGATTGCTGATCCAAATTTGGACCAATAGACGAAATTTTAATCATACATTTATTGGCACGTGCTCGACAATTCGTTCTCTAGGCGTCAATGTCACGGTTATAATTTTTTTTTATTATTTCCGTAAAAATTAATTACAAGTTCGTTTGAGATGATTTTTTTATGAAGAGTTAAAATTTATATATTCAGAATTACAGCTCGACTACAACTAATGTTAGGTCTGAGCTTGGGTTCACAAATTCATGTTCTGGAACACCCATGACTTTTTTAGTCAACATGCAGAAATTTGTTAGCATTGGACAAATGGTAATCTTGCCAGCAACCTATACCAGCAGACCATCATCATTGGAATATCATTATTGGAATACAACGCTAATATATCCTTTATACGTGCCATCATCGAATCCATAAGAGTTTTGGAAAACGCATCGTGAAAGCCGCAGTTATTCAAAGATCTGGTGCGATTGACAAAATCAAGTAACGTGAAGATAATGGGAATGGCGGATTTCCATTGATGCTCCAGGTGGCATCAGTTAAATATTTCTGATCAATTTATTACTGTTTCGGTTCGAACGATGAATGGATTAGCACTCGCAGTAGCATCATCAGAAATAAACACTACTCTATGGTGGACGAACAGTGAATTCAGCTCTTTAAAAACCGTTGAATTTGAACCAGGTTTTGACCTGGCTTTGGCACCAACCTGTGTCACCAATGTTCATAATGATAAATATTAAAGGCTTACCCCTTTCCGAATTTTTGTGCTTTAAAATTATTTGTGTACATTTCGAAAAGTGACCTATAGTGACCTTAGATTAATTCAGAAGCATTTGTCAAAAAGAAGTGCGTTGATCATAATTCATTGAAGCAATCACATCTCCTATCGTTGCTCAATTTACTTAATTAAATTAATCTCGAAAAAAAATCGTTTGATAAAATAAGCAAATTGATTAACTAAACAATAAAGTAGCTCAAAATATTCCACTTTTCACAATCACAGTGCGTGACTATAATTATTATGTGAAACGGTGTGAAAAAGCATTAAAATTTCTGAATTGAGTTATGAACATACATACTCGATTTTTCTGGCAACAGCGTTTGATTTTATGATCAATTATTTGAGCCACTCTCATGTTTTGCTCAATTCACTAACTAACAATTTAAACGTCCCACTCAATTTTTGAAAGGTACAGAAGGTTTTCAATTAAAAATATCTTTTTATAATGGTAGCTCAATTTAAGATAAACTGAAAATTTGTTGTTGCTCAGTTTATGAAATTTTGAGCGAATGTTTCAAATTATTTCATTAGTTAGTTTTTTAACAGGTTTGGTAACCTATATTACCTATATTTCATAATGAATTATTTAGTTGCTCAATGTAGTATTGATTCAAAGAAATTTTTTTTGTGTAATATTACAACTAACTTCAGTAATTTTCTAGGAAGTAGTTTTGGTAGTTCAGTTGTTAGTGTATTCTTATGGAATGAAACCTATTGTCGTGTCCAGTAGCTTATTTATATTTGAGTTTAGGAAGCTAAGAACCTAGGAACTTAGGAATCTAGTAACAGTCTCATTTTGTACCTCTTTTATAAGTATAGTTTAAGATTGTCGTGCAAATTGTTTAGGCTTGTTTTGTCTTTAGGGGCTCCAGTTTTCTGCGAGCTCTTCTTTTTTCGGTAACTAACTCTATCATTTCAACTGGTAATTTTTTGTGATATTCCTTCCTGAGTAGGAGTACTTTCCCAGGCCATTTTTTTGTACAATTTCAATGAGGCTTGTCAGCTCTCCTTCTAGAATGTAAACGTTTGAGACCCGCACCTGTAGGTTTACACCTTCTTAGACTAGCTGCCACAAGTATTCCTGGCTTGTTTTACTATTTATTAATCTGTAGGCATGCTTTTCTTATTCCTGCGCCACTTATTGTCATTAAAACTGATGGATGGTCTGATGATAGCCCATCTTCATTTTCAACTGGCTATAGCTTTCTACTGGAATGAAGCTCACATTTGAAGCTCACAGAAAGTAGCTGTTGGCTGTCTAATAATTGCACAGCATTTCTCTGCGTTGTTATTTTAACAGGTAGATTTTTATTTGTATTTTTGGCATACGACCCTGTCATTCGGGCTAATGGCCAGTGCATGGGAGGAAGTTGCTTATCATTTAGTATTGATAACTTCCTCACTCGTAGGTAAGATTGTTCTTCGCTATTCGGTCTTCACTATAGTCGTGAGAGATATTCCGTGTACCAACTTTGGTTATCAAAAATCTCGTGACGCTCTTGATACCTTTGATATCAGGTTGTAAGGTTCGATATCAGGTTGAAAGAGAAATTCAAAATGATATACAGCATGAGATTTTACAAATTTGACAGTCCGTTCACAAGATACTTCATCTCAGACTATTTTACCGACAGCGATTATTCTATGTAGGGCTAGGAGAATCCATGGTGCAATTTACGAGAGGTGTTACCAATTTTATTGTAAAGACTCAAGGTGGTACCGAATATTCCATTGAGGCATTGATCTTGCCAAAAATTATAACAAGGTTGCATCATCGAAGGATAACCGATTTATGGTAAATTTTCAGTTCAAGAAATTAACTGATACAAATGAGTATTGCAAACCAAAGGTTAAGAAGCATAAAACTTTTGAACCTGGAACCCAACCACTGACGAAATTCAAATTAACAGTATTGCCTCAAACCAGTCGTATATTTGATTCTCTTGGCTGGTTATTTTAGCTGTTGCTGTTATTATAAGTTTTATTCAACAGCTGTGGGCTACAAATTTGTGTTGGGTGATCCATTGCTAAACCAACAAGCAATAGAATGGCAAAGAACCTACAACATGTAAGCCAAATTCACATTCCAAGATATATATCGACAAATTAATCGACTCAAATGACATTTTTCACGCAAAATTGATTAATCTATTTTAGGAGACGTTGAAGCCATACCTTCAATTTTCACCTTAGTTTTTTATTGGTCACACACCTAATTGCCATTTAAAGTTAATTTAGACTTTATGCCTCTGAATGATGATTCAACATCTTAGTTGTATCCTACAACAAATAATGTTTACTGTGATGCTATCTTGATTGTCATTTAAAAAAACATTAAATTCTACCCTCTTTACCTCTCGCAAATGCTGTTACCACTCAACTTATAACTTATATTATAACATAATAAATGTGAGTCACCGATTTTGTAAAAGAACCGATTTCTGCTGTGATCATCTTGTAAGGTTGATTATTTTTATGATATTTACTTGAAGCATATTATGCGATCAAAGTCGATGTGCTCGGATCAAAGTTTACATAAAGAATTCACCTTCATAATTCGTACTATCGAAACGCGTGTTCGGTAAAAGAGATAATCAATTTTTAGATTTAGATTTTGTTTGGTCATAAAAAGCATAAACAAATTAAGAGCGCGACAATAATCGTACTTAAACAACTATCGCGTTAAGTACATCGTATTTGTAATTATTTATTTAACTATTTAGCGCATATCAATATCTAAATACACAGTTTGGCTGAGTACATACAAAATATTTTGAGATTAGAAAAAATAAAAGATCGTTCCGATATAACATTAAACTATACCCTACGTATGTAACACTTCAAATGATTCATATACGTCTCACCTACATAAATACAAAAACATGCAAGTCAACTTCAATGTGCCACGAAATGCGTGTACCATTTTTTTGCTTAGTATAGCAACAGCGTCCGTTTACGCGTGGCTTTATAGCCGTTAAATTTACAATTACTAATTAGTTCAATCAAACGCCGCATTATTGCGTTAATCGAATGTCTGTACTAAAATAGTAAAACTCAATTATTCGAAGATCAGCCGATTGATAGTGTCACGCGATATACAACGAGCAATTGAGTAATTGGGAAATACAAAATTAAATCAAAATTTAAAGTTGCGCTTATCGTGCCCACCAATCCGATAACAAAGGCATCGTCCAACAAATTTCTACATATTTAATGAACTGCTAAGATAATACTAACTGTCGCCACATGTGGTTTGATAGTACATTTCACTGTGCATAATTACCCACGCGTAGTTAGTTAGTTATTCGCCGTTTAGAGATCTGTTTTTACAGATTTGGGCTATTTTGGGAGTATGTCGAGTTTAAACGATGCATGACAATTCTCTCGAATGTCACCAGCCATGACTTTTACTCAAATCTTGTATACAACTCAAGTTAAGAAAAGGAAATGCTCGCGTTTCAATTTGTCAGGTGGGTTAAACTAGTTTAGGGTCTTCAACAGCTTTGATAAATAGCAGCTTTGAACTTAATTAGCACCAAAAGAATAGTTTTGCAACTGCCATTTTCAGCAAAATATGACCAAGATCATCAAAGCCGATTAATGGTAAAATTACCAGACGAAAGGTCTCCAATTATCTTAGGGGAATCCTTTGCCTGAGCCATTCACTGACGAGCTAGTATCTGCTTCCTATTTGGCTACGAGAAATAATAAACATCCTACGTTGAAGGATTTTGGAAAACTTCATCGAATATAATATTTCAAAGCTTTCAACTTCCATAACTAGTCCAGTCATTTTCAAATTGTCAGGAAAACTCCATTGTTAATTGCCTGATTCATCACATCTAAAACATTATTTAGGTAGTTAGTTACGTCAAAAAAATCTTAATTTTTCCAAAATATAAAATCCAAATTTTTACAGTCTATAGCTTTGCATATTTTAAAAAAAACCATCAAATTTGGAATATGTCAATTAGTTATGAACCATCAGACTGTTTTTTTGAGCTACTTTTCGTTTATAAAGTATGTTTATAAAATACAAAAAGGAACAAACTAATTTAAGCAACTTCTTAGCAATGTATAAACTTATCGAGTATATTTCATAGTTTAAAAGCTAAACCATTTTGAGCAACTTTTGGTTTGAGAACGTGTGCCGTGATATTTCATCAATTTTTATAGTTAATCCTGAGCTTAAGTATTATTGAGCGACTATCCAAACCGGCTACATACCAATTGTTACTATTTATTAAAGAATCCTAAAAACTTAAATAAAAAAATATGACTAAATATGTAAAAAGTAGGCCAGTTTATTTTAAATAAAATAATCATATTGAGCAACTATGCCAAATTTTAGGAACATTAAAATATAAAATAATTAATTAAATCAAATTACTGGTTCTCACTGTGATTTATCGTATACTTCTCCAAATATGTGAAGACGTTGTTAGTGCTTACCAAAAATGTTAAATAATGTTTTGAGCAACTATCCAAAAAAATTGAATTATTCTTGGTTACTTCTGAGCAATTGTTTAAAACTAAATCGATTAGAATGTAAAACTATAATTATTTAAAAAAAACTACTATAATAATATTGAGCAACTATTGGTGGATTAGTAGCTTATGTTAGAAGGCACAAATTTAAAATATTATTTTTCTCAATATCTGAAAGAATAAAATAAGCGCTAGTTTAGAGCTAATATACGTCTAGTGCAAAATAAAAATATTGAGCAACGTTTAAATTGTCTATTCAGAAATGTAACTTTACTTAGTTATTATTGCGTAATAACTTAAATCTAATTCAAATAAATATATTATGTTAGAAATATGAGATAAATCAACTAAAAATGTCAGTCAAATTGAGCAAATATATTATATAGTAACTATATCATACGTAAAGTAGTATGTGAAAAAAATTGTGGTTCAATTCAAATATTAGCTAAAAAAGAATCATAAACTAATGAACCGCTTAAAGATATCTTTTTTACAACAAACATATTAAAATTTTGAGCAAGTATGGTTAGTTGACTCTGTAGTGAGCAAAATCAAAAATTAAATCAAATAAATATAATTCAATATGTTGCAAATAGAAAATGAACAATTTTAAAATTACTAGTTAAATTGAGCAACTAAACACTGTTATTCAATTAATAGTTCAAAGTTAAAAATGAAATAATATTTGTATTTTAACTAAAATTACTAATGGTTATTTAAAACATTATAATAATGACCCACAATTTGAGCAGCATATTAATGGTTTTTTGTTAGTTCCACTACATCAAACTATCTGCCTAAATACTTCTGACGAATTTTAAAATTTAAATAAGTCAAGTTAAAACTAATACTAAGTTTGCTGAAGACTTGTTTCCGGAACACAATTTTTATATATTGAAACAAAATAAATATAAATTTATCAATTTTTTCATTTATTAAACATTTTGAGCAACTGTTAAAAAATATAACTCAACTTAGTAACTATTTATAATTAGCTCAAATAAGTATAAAAGGTTTGTTACACGTTTGTTATGTAACTATAGTTTTAAAATCAAGCAACATATTGAGCAACTACACTTTATTTAAAACCTGAATGAATTTTAATTTGACGATATTGTTAAGTAGTTTCAACGGTGGGTCAGGTTTGAACTAATCTACTCGAAATACACGAAGGCCGCTTAATAATGTTGGGGTTTTTCCATTAAAGGAATTATACTATGCTGTTTTGTATACACAATAATGATGATAATGAAATTGAAAATGAACCAAAAAAACGGAAAAAGAGCTAGAATGAGCCAAGCAAAAACTCTAAAACAATAAAGCTAAGCAGAAGACATCTGAAGTTAGGCAGCAAATAGACCATCAAATCTTATAATTAAAGCAGTAATTGGACTATAACACAATCAAAACCTTGGTTGCTGCTACAAATAGAGACTAACTGAACTGTCGCAGAAGTTGATAACAAAAGTTTCCAATTTACTGCGACATTTTAAGTGAATCATGAGTAGGTCAGAGGTATTTACGAACCACCAGATAAATTGGGATAAATATGTATAAAGCAATTAAAATGTGGAGCAATTGGTTCACACAATAGGCTTCCTGATTTTAATTTTATTATACAAGGAATACAACACCAAGATCCAAGGTCATCTTTTTGGCTACCGAGTTTACTCGACAGAAACGAGTTCCAAACAATACTCTTATTGCCATTCAGTCAAACTACATATGGGCGATATAACATGTTGCCTCTATGTCCTTATTGAATTTAGTTAAAAATGAGATACATTGTTTGAAAATCTACTGCCTTTTTGAGCTACTTTCTTACAAAAAGGTAAAAACTAATTTGAGCAACTTAATATCAATAACCAAATAATTTATCAATAGCAATTTAAACTTCACGATTATATTAAATAGTTACATAGCTAAACCAATTTGAGCAACTTTTTGTTTGTGAACGATGTCGTAAAGTGTTTGCAGTGATACTAGCAGTGTAGCAAAACCAAGAAAATTGTAGAAAGTAATGTTTAATAAAATATTTATTCCGCAACCATGTAGATATTTTTATTTCATCGAGGTTTTATAGTTAATTCTGAGCATTAAAATAATTTGAGCAACTATTGAAAATTGCTAAGTATCAATTTGTACAGTCATTTAAAGCTTAATCAAAGGAATATAAATAATTATGTAAAAAAAACAGCGCCAGCTTATTTTAAATACAATAATCATATTGAGCAACAAGCCATTTAAATACAAAATATAAAATATAAAATATTTTATTAAATATAAAATAACTTATTTCAAAAAATTGCTAGTTTTCAGTGTGATTTATCGTAAACTTGTTTGAACATACAGATGAGTTCTAACAATAGACTTTATAAATAAATAAAAATATAAAGTGCTAATAAGAAGTACTTAGTAACACTTTGAGCAACTATTCAAAATTTTTTATTATTTTTTATAAGCTTAGTAGCTTATGTTAGATCGCACATTCTTAAAAAATCGAAAAGAATTTTTTCATAAAGAGCAAAAACACAATAATACAATAATCAAATTGATCAAATTTAAAACATTATTATACTAAATGAATAATTAAAGTAATATTTAAAATTATGGTTCTATTTCACCATTTTCTTACAAAAATACCAAAAACTTCAAAACAGTTCATAGAAAACTTGTTTACATCACATGTTTAAAATTGAGCAAATATGGACAAATTTAATTAAGTTAGCCAAATTGAAAACTATATCGAATCAATGTAATTAAATATCTTAGAAATATAAACTTTTATTAATAAAAAGTAATAAATAGATTGAGCAACTTCACTGTTATTAAAATAACTCCTTATAAACTTATATAAAAAGTTGAAATTAAAATTATATTTGTATTTTAACTAAAATAACTAATAGTTATTTAAAACTATTTTGAGCAACTTTATATTTATTGTATTTGTTAGTTCGACTACATTCAAAATATTAGCCTAAATGCTTCTGAAATATGTTCAAATGTCTTTGAAAATCTACATAAAAATTGTTGCTTAAAAAGTAATGCACATATTACAACACCCAAGAAGATACAGTAATCGTCAAAATGTTAAGTTTGATGTAGAATCGGAAACAAGTCTACAGCCAACTTAGTCTTACTTTGAACACATTATTAAATATTGAAGCAAACATAAATTTAGTGATTTTTTCTGCTTCTATTTTATTAAAATTTTTGAGCAACTGGTTAAAAATATTGCTATTTTTAAATAATTATTATAAGTAATTATTTATAACTAGCTCAAATAAATTTAATAAAATGTATTACCTATAGTTTTAAAATAAAGCAACATATTGAGCAACAACGCATTATTTCAAACTTTAACCGACTAAATTTAAATTTGACGATATGACTAAGTAGTTTCAACGATGAGCCTTGTTTGAACTAAACTAATTATTTTGAAAACGGTGTCGATTAACCATAATACACAAAGGAAGAGGCCGGTCCTTAGCTACACGAAAGTAGTTAGAGCATTAAGGTTCCTACATTAATGGAGTCACACGTTGCTATTGTGTAAACGTAATAATGTTGAAAATGAACCAGCAAAAACAAAAAAGAGCCAAAATGACCTAAGTGGGTGGGAAACTAATATAGGTTGTGCCCAATATACCACCAAACATTTGGTTGAGTGATTGGTTAGCCGTATGACACGAAAGTTTCACTGATTTGAGGTCAAATATAGAATTGAGAATTCCTCCCAAGAATGCAAATGGTCTGCCCATGAGAACTACCATAATTTATAATAATCATTGTGTGAGACAGAGAAGTAAGAATAATTCTTTGCTGCTTGATGTATAAAAGAGGATTAGAGTAAAGTGTAGAACAGGTTGTTCTACCACCACACTGCAATAAGTTCTGCAAAAAGTACATAATGGTAAAACTACAGCATACAAGACATAGGACAAAATGAGAAACTATCTCCACTGAAAAGTGTTGAAAATTGCTGGCCAACTTTTAATAGCTAAAGTCGGTAATCGATACATGCACTGGATAATTTTATTAAATAGGCAACAGCGCATATTCGATGCTGAATTAAAAAGCTCTAACTACAATCAATGTCAAAATATTGAACCATCCTTAATTCGGGTCTGTCGAATAGATAAACTTTTTTAGTTCAACAGCATTCAAAAAAATATTGCAAACATTTTAAATATATTTGCACTACAATACTAAGTGGTACTTTACCAAGTGCATTGCCTTGTAAACACAACACTCTAGAATTAATTTTAAAAAATTTGTTAATTGGTGTGTGTATGCTTCGTCTGTACACATTGACGTTCAGTTTACTCAGTAAATTCCATTATTTATTGGATGCTAAATGGAATTCTGTGTAATATTTATTGAAAAGAAAGCGGTAAACAAAAACTTGCAAGTTGAAAACGGCATATTGGCGTACTACATGTGAGAAAAAACAAACTTTCCAAAGATTCTAAATTTACCGATTTCTACGACGGCACAGATTTCGGACAACTGCGATACATAGTCATGGAGAGTCATAGAAAAGGATAATCAGATGATGTTAGAGGGCTTTCTAGAATATCCCAAAATTCCCAAAATTCAGGAATTATATGATGGTTGGCCCAATAAAATTGTGAAAATTATTCCTCAAATCCATAAAACTATGCATTTTTGAGACGTCACTCTCTTCAAACTAATTTGTCAGTGCCACTC
The DNA here is from genome assembly GCA_963556175.1 of Tipula confusa. Taxonomy (NCBI): domain Eukaryota; kingdom Metazoa; phylum Arthropoda; class Insecta; order Diptera; family Tipulidae; genus Tipula; species Tipula confusa. The sequence continues at coordinate 29,101,670 of OY744476.1, forward strand.
TTCCCGTCCACCTTCTCCTAGCTTGGTCCAACAATCATCGAACTTATTATCAAACAAACCGGTATTTTATTTACGATTCATGATAAACTGACAAATATACTGTTAATGGATGTATTTACAAATAATGATGAACTGACTATTTTATTTCCAACGTCATATCATATAATGTGCAACATTTACGATTGCACAAAAGTGCACAATCACAACAAAGTCAAGTATTTGTTGATAATAAATGTTTTACAATATGTAGATTTGCCATACTATAAAGTTATCGGTACAATTATGACAGATTATAGTGTTCATCTATTAAAATCATCACTCCGGCACGTGGTGGAATAATTTTTTTAGTCAACAATTCGTACGTGCATACAACGATGAGCGATAGATGATAGAATGCGCATTCCACGACCTAGGAGTATGAAATTTACTGGAACTTAGTAAATTGTGTAAATTAAATCGATTTGTGCAACAAACATTGACACCGTACTCAAAACCTTGACTGTTTTGAATTTCTGTTCAGGGTGAACGAAGATTAAATTGATGAAGGTAAGTTACTCGTCTCGCGCTAGAAATATTTTCTTAAAGTCATTGCATTTGTGTTTTTGGTAATTTTATTTTATTGTTATCTCTGTATAAACAGCTGGTATTTCTTAATATTGATGCAACTCGTATAAATTATTCATAAATAAAATATTTTCAGGGTAAGACACACGGTGTCTGTTTAATTTTAGGTTTATTAAAGCATAGGTGATAACATTGAGTATAAAAATAAATTGAACAATTACGTAGGAGATTAAATCTATATACCTTAACTGAAAATGTGTGTGAATGCACTACCACAATTGCAGCTGAGCACGATCTCGAGAATATTTCAAACGTTATTCTAATAATATTAACATCCATCAGAACCATCTAAGTTTGATTTCTTCTCGTTTCTGAAAACTAATTTTTGGTTTTCCAGTAGTTTCTACATTTCAGCGGGATCTAAAAATATTTAGCTCATTATGGGCAAGCAAAACTTATAAAATATTGAGTTAAATTAAGCGAACTAATTCGTAACCTAATCTAATTGAAAACACCCCATCAATTGAAAGAAATGTAAAGTGGTTGGCGAAGAACACGTTTGTTGCTCAATATATATTACATCTAGTTTAACGCAATTTAACAATTAGGTAAGCGTAAAGAGTTAACCACTTAAATCATAATCTTACTGGTAAAATTATTAAAATTAATATGTAAGTAACAAAGAGACTCCTCTTTAGTTGAAACTATAACTCGTGTTGCTCAGTTCGTATACAACTTAATAAAGCTAAGTTTATATTAAAATTTGAACTTTAAACTAACGTATTAATTTAAGTTAAAATAAAGGAATATTGTTAGAACATAAAACAGAACACAAAAGATTATTTTGTGTTGCTCAGTTTGAAAATGCGAACTGTTTGAAAATGATCATAATCAGTGTGTATCGAAGCTGAATTGTCAGACAGGTGTTCAGTAAATTTAAAACTATTTAGACGGTCAACAACTAATTGGTAACCATAAAAAATTATAGCTCAATTCGAAAAGAACCATTTTGTTGCTCAATAATTAGCAAAGAGCAATTTAGTTGACTTCATCGAAGTATCCGTCAATTTAGCTATTGAAAAAAATGTTTTTTCAAAAACATTTATTTATTGCTCAATTTTATTAATAAACTTATCCGGTTTGAAGAACATACCTTGTGATACTTGATGTTTGAATTGTTCTGAAACCAAAATATTTTATTGACTTGTTTAGATACAAATTTTGAATAACTATCTAGAGAGAACGAAAATGACTCCAGAATTAAAGTAGCTCAATTTACTTCAATTTGATGAAACTATTAGAAAACAGTTCAAACATGTTTAAATTCATTATAACATTAATTGTATAACTATTTAAGTAAGCAGGCAATGGTGACCACAACTAACTGCAGCCCAAATAAAAAAAACCTAATGTTGCTCAATATATAATAATTTATTTAGAGAAAATCGATAAACGTTATTGAAGTTTTCAGACCATGCGAAAAATATTTTAAATAACGTAATTTAGTTAGAAATTTAAAAAAAAGTACCTCAATATTTATATTGCTCAATTTTATCAAAAGGTTTATGTAGATCTTGGAGGATATTTTGAACTAGCATTAAAATGTAAGTTAAAACTAAACGAATATGATTGGAATACAAAATATCAGTAAATATAATTTTAGAATGTATACTTTGTGTTGCTCAGTTAAAAAACGGGAACAGATTCATAGCTGCAAAATACAGTATCGAAGCTAAGTTTTTGACAAGGCTTTGATTAAACTTATGAATATTTAACTAGTCGGTTAGAGGTAAACATAAAGAATTCAAGCTCAATTTGAAAAAACTTAATGTGGCTCAATATTAACTTATTAATTTCAAGCAATTTGGATGATGATATTGAAGTATCCAAACCATGAGACCAATCCAACTGATCAAAAATAACTTAATTGAAGAAAGTAACTAAATTTTTGTTTATTTCTCAATTTTATTAATAAGCTAATCTATTTTGTAGACTATATATTGTGTTGCTCAAACCAAATATTACTTGTTATTTAAATTTGCTTTCCATCTCTTGAATTGTTTTAAATAGTAATCATAAATGAAAACTTTCATATAATTTTGGAAAAACTATTTTGTGTTGCTCAGTCTGAAAATGGAAACTGTTTGAAAAGTGTCAAAATCAGTGTGTAGTAAAGCTAAACTGTTAGCCAACCGTTCAATAAATGTAAAAATGTAATTTAATTAGAAGGTCAGCAACGCAGTGGTAACCATTATAGCTCAATTCAAAGAGGAACAGTTTGTTGCTCAATATAAAATAATGATCAAATTTAACTTGATAAAAAAGTAACTTTACTAAATATTAATTAATTAATATTAATATTTAATTTAAATAAATATTTATTGCTCAATTTTATTATTAAACTTGTCCGTTTTGTATAGGACACCTTGTGATGCTTGAACTTGCCTTACGTTCGTTAAATTGTTTTAAGCCCTTAATATTTTATTGTCTAATTTAGATGTGAATGACAATAGCTATATAACAGCAATCAAATAGCTATTTAAGTAAGCGGACAATGTTGACCATAAATTACTGTAGCTCAATTTGAAAAAAACCGTATGTTACCTTAATACAATAATTTATTTAGAACAAATCGATAAACGTTATTGAATTTTCAAACCATGCAAAACATCTTAATATATTTTAAATAATTAAATTTAAATAGTAATTTAAAAAAAATAAGTATCGCAATATTTATGTTGCTCTATTTTGTCAAAGCTTTAAGTTTATAGAACTTGGAGAGTTCTTTGAATACATTGAATTTAATATAAAACGTAACGAATGTGGTTTGAATATAAAACATCAGTGTATATGATATTTGCAAGTATAATTTGTGTTGCTCAGTTATAAAACGAGAATAGTTTGAAAAACATAAAAAAAATTCATTACTTTAAGTTTGATGTTGAATAAACTTATAAATATTTGACTACACGGTCAGAAATAACCATAAAGAATTTTGGCTCAATTTGAAAACAAATATATTGTTGCTCAAGTTAACGTATTAATTTAGAGAAATTTGGAGAATAATAATCTTCAATTTGATCAAATTTAGCTTAATGAAGAAAGTAAAATAAATTAAAATAAATAAACTAGTGTTTAATAAATTTAAAGCTATTTATTTAGGCAATCAGCAATTCAGCGGTAACCATAAAAAGTAGTTTGTAGCTCAATTCGAAAAATAACACTTTGTTGCTCAATACAAACTAATTAGCATATGAAATATGGTTGACATTATCGAATTATCAAAACAATGGGAATAATAATCCTATTCTTCAAATTTAGCTTGATAAAAATGTAACTTAAATTTATTGATTGCTCAATTTTATTATTAAACTCATTCGTTTTGTAGAGGTTGCTTGAAATTTGAACTTTATGGCCCTTGAATTGCTTTAAAACCGAAATATTATATTGACTAGTTTAGATGTAAATTACGATAGCTATCAGAAAAGCAGAGAAGAAAAAGAACTCCAGATTGCAAATAGCCTAATTTTATAACGGCACCCCAAGCCGGTTTACTTCAATTTAAAGAAATTACGAGGAAATAGTTTGACATTTTTTAAATTCACTATAACAGCAACAGTATAAGTATTTAAATAAAATGTCAAGGATGACCATTAATAATTATAGCTCAATTCAAAAACATAATAATATTTTGCTGAATAATTATGTATAATAATTATTTTACGCAATTTTAGTGTCGTAATGGAATTATTCTAACTATAATAAGCATGATATATAGTTAAAAAAATTAATAAATTTATCTAACTGAACAAAATTTAATTATTGCTCAACTATATCGATTTACGTAGCTAATAGATATTATAGGGCATATTTTAAGCTAACATTCAAGTATAAGTTAGAACAGACTTAATTTGTTTAGACAATTTTAAGTCCATATTAAATTTAGCTCATTTTAAATAGTGAGCAACATTGTGTTGCTCAGTTCTTAATCATTAAATTAAATAAACAAATGCCAAAAAGGCCTAATGCGGCACTTTCATGCCATAAATGAAAACTGGTAAAGCATACAAAAAATAGTTAGAAGTACAATAACGAAATGGCGCAAAATGTATACAGGCTCAGCCTGTGAGATAAATTCTCTTAATTAAAGAGACTTGAAGAATGCAGCTTAAGTGATGTTCGTGACCTCATCATTAACAGTGGCTTTTTTTTATTTGCATATATTGTTAAGATAACGATTAGCACTAAAAACTATTACATAGTTTTGATGGAGTTTTAATTGAAAATTAGTAGCTAAGTAAAAAATTAAAATCAAATAAATATCATCAATACGATAATTAAAAATATTTTATAACGATAAAAAAAAAATTTAAAAAATAAATTCCGCGGTATCTCATTCTTAATAATAAACTAAAGCTACCAAGTAAATTTAGCGAAATTGAAAGCTTATAATTCACCATAATTGTCGAGATAAGCTTTTATTTTGTTTAAATAATTTAATGATGACTTAATGTTATAAACCTTTTCAAGTTTTATCTGGTATGTATTATCAATTATTAAAAGTAGTTCCGCATGTCGATTGAGGTTTTTTTTTTATTTTTTATGGTATCCGTTTTGGGAACATTGTCATAGAAGATGATCAAAATGTGGATCGCTGTCATAGAAGATGATCAAAAATGGGGATCGTGTGATTTTAATGATTGTCAATTGGCCGATTTACTCCCACTTTGAAAATATAAAACTTAAACCAAATTTTAAACAAATTTTTGAGCAATTGTTAAAAAATATTGCTAAGGTTCGTGCTAATTTGACATCAATCTTAAAACCTATATGAAATAAACTAAATTTGCTAAATATATTATTTAAAAAAAATATAATCATATAGAGCAACTAATTTAAGCGAAATAATTTTACCGATTAGACTAGTTATTTGGTCTACTTCTCGTATATAAAATATGTTTTTAAAATATGAAAAATTAATTATTAATTTGAACTTTATATCAATGACTAAATTTTTTTTTTATATTTTGTTGTGTTCATAAAAATTAAAATCTTCAAGGTTAGCAACGAAAACTAATCGCCGATTATGGTAAGACGTTCTAAATTAAACTAGTTTGAGCTACTTTTCGACTGTGAAGTGCTAATATTAGTGTGTCACAACCAAGATACTTTAGAAATTCATGTTTATTAAATTGTTTAAAACAAGAAGATGAAAAGAACTATTTCAAGTGTTTAAAATTACCTCGGAGCTTATTTAAAGTTTATAATTTGAGCAACTATTAAAAAAATTGTTCAACTTGGTACAGTAGTTGTTTAAAACTAAATCGTATGATCATAATTAAGTATATTTTAAATACAAAATACCTTATTTTATAAAACTATAATTGAGCAACTATGAAAAATACGAAAAACATAACAATGGAACAATTTTAGAAAATATACTGCAAAAGATGAAACAGATCGCTAATATATGTTCAAGTTTATTTCGAAAAGTTAAGGCTTGTTTTTAGCAATACCTTTTATTGAGCAACAGTATTTTATTTATAATAAAAGCAAAGTAAAATTATTATTCAAATTAAAAAATAAAATGAAATATGTTGGTACAAACTTTAGAGTAATTTACTACAAAATTTGTTACATTAAATGAGCACCTTGTGAAAATAATTGTAGACCAAATTGTAACTAATGAGCCGTATTAAAAATTTAAATAAATAAATTAAAATTTAGATATAATATTTAAAAAAATCGAATTGAGCAACTGAAAAATTGAATTACAATTTTTGAGTAGTTTTAATGAAGATTCTCGTTATTTCAAATTAAAATTTTTAGGATTATTTAAAAAATTATATGTCACTTGGTAAATAACCGAGTAGTTACTTAAAACTATTTTGAACGAGTAAAGTGCAACATATCAAAAAATATACGATACACTATTTAAAAAAAAACAATTATTATATTGATAAAAATTTATTTTGGAATTTGTGGTTTACATCAAAGATATTTCTTTCATTTCTTGCCACGAAAGAAACGATTTTTAAGCCCCAACAATAATTTATATCAAACCTTTTTGTATCACATATTTTGAGCAACTATTCAAAAACATTTATCAATTTAGAAGTTGATAGGCCAAATCAAAAATTAAATCGAATGAATATAAAATAGTAAACAATATATTACAAATTTAATGTAATAACCATATTGAGCAATTGTACTATTTTAATCGATACAATCGATTTAATGGTTTTAATCGAAATAATATTTGTATTTCTAGTAAAACATCTTATGTTTGTTTATCGAGCTTTTGCTTTCGACATCATTACCAAAAACGAATTTGAGCAACTTCGTATTAATGTCTGGGATTTTTGATAGTTTTACTACAGTACATTTAAAACATATAACATATTAAAATTTGCAAAGTTTACTAGTCGAATAAAGACATTTTTTGCTGTAACATAAACTAAATATAAGTAGCTCAATATCATAGGTTTATATATTAGTACTTTGTATATTTTATTTATGTAAAAAAGTAACTCAACTGTCTCAGTAAGGATTTGTATCCTTTTGTCGATTAGAATCTCCAACAAACATAGTTATTGCGCTAAATAAAATAAATCAGCAATTTCTAGATAAATCAGTAATTTTGAGAAATATTTTGGCCAATTACTTAAAAATTGTATTTTACTGGTGAGTATAATTTAAATTTAAATTGATTAATATAAATGGTTTAGTGTAACGCAAAATGTCGTGTACTACCAATTAAATAGTTTTGAGGTACTATTTAAAAACGTTGAGCAACTATTTAATATTTTAGTTCCATTAAATTTGATAGATGTTGGCCAATTAAAGTATGTACTAATGATGTTAAAATTATTACCACAAACTATAATTTGAGCAACTTTGTTTTAACCTTAAAAGTTTTGTTAAAAAAAATGTTGAAAAACCAGAATAATTAGAGTAAGATTTCCTAATATGTTGTGTTGTTCCAACAATGAACCTAGTTAATGTTGTGCAAATTAGAAATGTTTGGTACAATTTTGAGCTATATAAAAAAAGTTGCTCAAATTGAGGGGCCTGACAGAAGCAAACTTTGCTTTAAGCGCTTCGGTGGTGATCACAAGCCAAAGTTGAGCTATGCCAATAAATGCTGTGTACTGTGTTCAGAAAAGGCCTTGGGATTAGATAGATTAAGAGCACATCCCTGGATCAGAGAAGTATATGGTATACTGGAAACCACTTTAGGCGATTAAGAAACACTTATAATGCATCGTGCAAGGAAACATGAATCGGAACAGATTGCCAATTAACTCTTATAGCAACTTATAATTGAGAAAAAAGTAGATGTGCTATGGTACAGTGATCAACTAGGAACTGCTGCTATGAATGTGGGCTTCTAATGAAAAAATACAAATTTAAAACAATAGGGCAGGATACGTAAGGGTCAAATATGTATTTTAGCTGCTACTTTACACCAAACGAGGTCACTGCAACTGGATGTCAATATAAATGCAACTCTCCTGGATTCTGAGCAGAATATCAAAATAGAGAGAACTGGGGTAATGATCACCACAAATGGTAGTTAAAATCATTCTCCTTGCGGGAAAAGTGATAGAATACATAAAAGAAGTTCTAAAGACCCAAAAAATTGATCTAGATCTAGATAGCAACGATTACAGAAGGTGGAGGCTAAGATGACACTTAAGTTCGAAGATCTAAGTAATTAAGGCTTATAGTATTAAAAATTTCAAATTGGAAACTAGTCTAAATATTTTTGTTTTGTACTGATAAAAATTTGTGTAAACCGTCGGTTTATATAGTAAACATTTAGGAGAAATACAAATTTACACAAAGTAATGGTGAAAAATACCTATAGTAAAGAGAGACAAATTACTAAGCTATTGGTACAAAGGCTAAAGCTGTTGTGCGTATATTAGAAGATGACTATTTCGAGATCAAGACCCAGCCGAAGCTTAATGCTACGCAAATATGTATATCGTATAACTACGATCGGTTATTATAAGATTCTCATTTGGGTGCAAAATGCATGGGCCCAACACTGTCAGTGCCTATTCGGAATGGATAAGTATGCATTGTGTGTATATGATAAATAAAATCACTGTCGTATCTCACTTCTCGATTCGAATGATATTTATAATTGGTAAAAAAGTTAATCAAATTGGTGCTTTATATAGTTGCTCAAATTACCTACGAATTAAAAGTGTATGGTCCGAATAGCTGTTTACTAGTTTATACATTTAGCTAGTTATAATATCTAGATTGAGCAACTAATTTTTAATATTCACCTACAATTCTTATCATTTTATGATTAACTAAACTATCACACATTTAAACATGTATTCATAAAAAGTATCTCATTTCTGTCAACAAAACTTAAAAACAAACCAAATATCATTCTGAGCTGAATTATGTATAGCCACAAAACATGCTGAAATGAAGTATAAGAAAGTACAATAAAATATTAAGTAAACAATTTGTAAAAATTTGGCTTCGGAATAAATTGCTCAATATATTGACATGTAAAGTTTCAACTCATCATTCAACATTCATGTACAAATTCATTTACGAATAATAAACATACAACTGAGCAAGAAAAATAACAAATTTGTTCATATTTAGTTGCTCATTCTTATCAGTAAAACTGAAAAATAAAACAAATACCATTATAAGCTTTTTTGTACTAAGCCAAATAAGTTGACAATATTCGTTTACTCCAAGTAATTACAATACAATTGTAATACAATTGTTTATTTGCTCAAAATAATATTATATAATTAATATCTTCATAATATTCTCAAAGTATGTACCTCAAAATATTTATGGTCTACCAATAATTAACTATGACCGGAAAATTGAGCAACGAATTATTAATACTCACTGATAATGTATTTTGCTAATTTTTTAAATACAAATTTCAATTTAGCATAAAGTTGCTCAGTATATTAATTTTTTCAATTTGTCTACATCATCCAAAGGGAATGGTTTCCAAATTATGAAGACAAAATTGAACTACAAGAATTACAATTAAGTTGCTGATTAGCTCTAACACTTAAAGTGCTCTTTTTTGGCAAGTTATCACTTCATTTGATAACTTGTCAAAAAAGGGCACTTTAAATATTTATTAAATTTGTGTAGTGATTTTTGAATTGCCAGAGGCAGCAGTCGCTGTCAGCCCCTAGTTTGCTCAACAAGTTTTACAAAATCATTAAAAAGCTTTTATTGAAAATATTCATAATCTCTTCATCTGTTGCTCAAAATGCATTGATGTTTTTAAATTATTAGTTCAAAAATGTAAAAAAATACTCTCTCATACATTTTTAATAGTTTAACATTTAATAGTATTGACTTGAAGATTGAGCAACTAATTATTAAAAAATAAAAAATTTTAATTAAAAATTTTGCTAAATTACAAAGATTGACTAAAACTATCATTAATATGAAGTTGCTCAATCTATCTAATACAACTAATAAAACAATACAAATACCATTCTGAGCACCGAGTTTTCTTAAACCACGAGATCAGGAATTTAATGAAGATTCCTGATGTCGTTCATGAAGTAAAAGGACAGCGACGATCCTAAACGGATGGTGCAACAATCTTTGAGTGGAAAGCTTCCACTAGGCACGCGCAGAAGTTATTGTCTGCGACGATGGCTCATCTGGGTAGAGAATGGCTTTTCTTCTTCGAGTTACCTAGAACAATACGAAGTGCTACCTCGGGACCGAAACCGTTGCAGACGGATTGTTGAATCAGTACGGGCCAGCAATGGCTTCTAAAAACCGATTATTATTATTATTTTACTCAAAACAGACAAATCTGACAAAACGCAATATCATTCAAAACTTGTGAACATTGTCTCAAGGCAACAGTCGCCTCAACAGCTGCAAACATATATTCATATAAAGTAACAATTCAATCACTTACACCACTTTACTGATTCATCATTAACAGGAATTTATTTACACAAGTGTTGTGACATTTGGCCATGACCATTCTTAAAATGTGCCGACTATTAAATTCACAACAACAAAAAAATTATTCACCCACTAATAGTTTATCGATTAGAACAGGTCGATACTTTTACACTTTTTGTACACCTTACATTTCGAAAACAAACGACATGCGAGAACACTTTAAAATCCGTATAAATTTCAAGTTGACAGAACGTGATCTGATATGTATTTATATTATGGTCTATTGACAAACATGTCATAGTCGACTCGATACAAGTACACTATGTACACTGTCATTTTGCTAATTGTCTTGCTGCAGTTCCATAAAATGCAAAAAAAAAAACAATCTGTCTCCGAATATATCCGACGTACACAGACGTACAGTCAAGTTCATATATTGCTAAACTATATATGATGCGACGAAAATATTTCATCGCCGTATCGAGATCGCGACAAATTTAGGTACTAGCACCATGAAACAAGTGCATAAATAACAACAACAATGACAGAAACATAAACAATCCGGTCGGTGTGTAAATAAATTTACGATGACGGTGACACATACAAATCTCGTGACCACATTCGGGAAGGTCAAAAACTTTTGCGAATATACGTTACCCACAAAAGTAAAATATAAACAAAGAATTTTCCGAATTTTCATGGCGTCGATTTTTTTTTTTCGTTTTTTTTTTTTTTGTTTTTGTAGTTGTCGTCTAATTTTAAATTTGAAAATTTTTTCAATTTTAAAAATTGAGCTGCACAACAACAAAAATTAGATCTATTCGCCAAAATAAAATCATCTGATGCTATTTCTACTATAAATATATAAGCGAGTTAGAGCAGACGATTAGTACAGTGAGAAGTTACGAATTTTTAGGGTCGATGAAATAACTGGGAAGATGGAAAAAATTCGATTAACTCCTTGGCCGCAAATAACTTTATCAGTCTATAGCCATCCGAACTTAATTGTTTCTTCACACCTTAGCTACCATACTTTGAAATTGATAGTGTCATCAAATGTTACTCCTATATAGCTTATAATACTTCACATATTAGAACAAGGAATAGACCCTACACTACTCTAGTGGCTACTCAAATGTTAGCTACATATATGCTGCTAGCCCTCTATCGACCAACTTAAACGACTTAAGCACCTGGAGGCCACAAAATCACGTTCCATTTAAGTTCTCCATAGACTTAAGTATTGGCATTTGGGAGATGTTAGCTAGCCTTAACTTTAAAAATAATCTACAAAGTTTCTCCATTAAAAACTTGAATAATATTGGCCGTGGATGCATTGTGGCTTTGAACAAAATGTACTTTACTTTTCCTTCCCATCTGCATTATTTTACTTCCTTGTTATCCTACTGTGTGAGTTCTATATGTTCACTGCACATTTCTATATTAGTTCTGCACAGCAGAATTGCTTCTGTTTGATAAATTGTTGCTCCAAATATGTTCACAGTATATATGCTCCCAATCAGCTGCCAAGAGCTTCGCCTATATAACTGAACCAGACCCGGACTATAAATAATCATGATTGTAGTGAAGTTGTCAGCATAACCATAAATAAGAACCAAAACTATGTTGTCTTCAAAACCATGTTGTCTAGGGATATAACGTTCAGGTACTTAAAAATTAGCAGCTTTAGCATTCCTTAACTTTTCTTAACTTTGCTTAACTTTTCTGAACTTTTCTAACTTTTCTTAACTTTTCTTAATTTTTCTTAACTTTTCGTAACTTTTCTTAACTTTGCTTAACTTACCTGATCTTTTCTTAAATTTTTTTAACTTTTCTTAACTTTTCTTAACTTTTCTTAACTTTTCTTAACTTTTTTAATTTTTCTTAACTTTTTTTAACTTTTCTTAACTTTTCTTAACTTTTCGTAATTTTTCTTAATTTTCTTTACTTTTTATCACTTTTCTTAACTTTTCTTAACTTTTCTTAACTTTTCTTAACTTTTCTTAACTTTTCTTAACTTTTCTTAACTTTTCTTAACTTTTCTTAACTTTTCTTAACTTTTCTTAACTTTTCTTAACTTTTCTTAACTTTTCTTAACTTTTATTATCCTTCAGTCAGTGAACAAGTTAAACTGCTCATAAATTGCTGTTGACTTTCCACCTTAAATTTTGAACATGTGATGCTTTTACGGACGATGCTTCTTTCGCCTCGAAGTAGCCTATCATTTAAAAACGGGTACATGTATGGGTTGTAAAGGATCTGGCCGCCAAACAGTTCTTTGATAGAGGTATGGTGGCTTTTTGATCGGAAGTCTCACCAAGAAATGACCTTCACTAATTACATTTTCTACAAAATGACTTTCGCAGACATCTTCTTCCGGCGTTAATAAATTTTTCTGCTCGTTCAGTGGTTCCCAGAATCGTCTTAAACTTCGGTCAATGTTCTTGTTGTAATTAAGGTCAGCTAATTTGATCCCGTATGTCTTTATATTTCCATCTTCGCTTTGCAGATGCAGGTTACTGGTAACCTTTGACATCACAAGGGCGTCGTAAAAAATTCAGAATAAAGATCATTAATCTTTAACGTCACGTTTAAACTCATGCCTTGCAATGTTCCGGAATCCGATTGACCCAAACTAATATCATAAACCACTGGCTTGTGATCTAGAGTCAAGCCGAGCCTTCTATAGCATTGTTTTGCAATGCTGTTGTTTTGGTAGTGATGACACTTGATATTGACAGGAAGAAGGTGGAACATAATCAATAAGGCACGAGTAGTTCTTGTCCTCAGGGATCGCTAAAAGCATACAGACAATTTTTTGCATCTTTTCCATCCTATTTTTTATCCTATTTCTATCCTATTACGCCCAGAAATTTAGCTCTGTCGGTAAAAGCCAGTCTAATTACGGCCATTTACGGTATAGGTATAATGCTTCTACCGAAATTTTGTATTTCTCAGTGAAGAGTGCCAGTACTGTCTTAGATGGAATAATTTCCAATCAACACTTGCTGGCCCAATTTGTAATAAATAAAAGTGCATCCTGCATTATCTCTTTAATTGTAAATATTAACAGCAGATTGTGATCGCCACGTAATTAGCGTACACGATTTCTACCATACCTTCTCGTGCCAGTTCCAGAAGTATTCCATTAATCACAATATTCTAAAGAATTGAAGACAGGTCACCGTTCAGTGGGGTACCCTATAGCCATCCGCCCGCCGCCTTAAATTGGATTCCCCAGCTTAAAGTTTCTAGTTCTGTGCATATGACTTCATTATGGAATACTCCACCTCCATGAATGAACGCCATCGGTATCGAGGAATGCTACCTTACAGTACTCTTGCGATGTCAACCTTTCAAACGTGCGCACCAAGACGAGCAGACCTTTGCCCAGATATTTTCCTTTATAGTGCGCATGTTGAAGAAACGTTCATGAGAGAAATAAAGTACCTGTAGGTCATATCAGACCAGAAGAAGGTATCAAGCCAAACGCAAAAATAGAAGAAAGTGAAATCAAATCTCTGCACCACGGAACAAGAACCAGCCAATCGCCTTCTTCTAAAAGGTTACCAAAAACCAAAAACTTCGAAAATCCAGAAAACGCATGTAACCTAGCCCATCTAAACTATCATATTTTGCTCACATATCGAAAATTTCCAAAATTCAGAAAAAGCCTGATGGTTAGCTAAAGCTTTGAAGTATCAGCCACGAATCGAAAAATGACCACAATGGACAGTAAAAATTCAACTTTCTGTCTGGGTCAATCACCCGAATCAATTTTACAAAATTGTAATTGCTGCGATTTCCGAGGCGTCACTTTACCTAAAAAAAAAAAAATGTTTGCCCGTCGACTGTTCTTGAACTCAATATTTTTTTTTTGACGCAACTAAATAAAAAAAAAATTTCGTAAAATAAATTCAGTTGAAAATTTTCATTGGTGAAAAACGAAAATTACAAAAAAAAATTAAAAATTTTCTCTGTCAAATTTTTTGGTGTGAAAACTTAGTTTTTTCCCATTAATTGAAATTTATTTACGGTCGGGGTCGATCCGCCCTCTCAAAAAAAAACGATGAACAATAAAATTTTGCACTGGAGCTATCGGGATTTCAAACAAATCCCAATCGATTTGCTCGAATACCGGGACATATGTGAAGAAATCTATTTAAAAGAAAATTTCATTGAAATAATTCCCGATTGGATGCTGTACGAAATGGAAAATTTAAAATTTTTACAATTGGCGGGAAACGAAATCAAAATAATTCCCGACGAAATAGTGGCGCTACGAAATTTAGAATTTTTAGATGTGTCCGAAAATATGTTGCGCATCATACCGATACAAATTGGTGATCTACGAAATTTAAAACGTTTCAATATAAGTTGTAATCGGATAACGGATATACCGGATACGATTGGTAATTTAAAAAATTTGGAAATATTTTATGCGAATAAAAATTTACTGCGATGGCTGCCGCCGGAGTTGGGGAAATGTCGAAATTTGGTGGAACTATCGTTTAACGATAATACCGAGCTGAGTGAAATTCCCGGAATTTTGTTTGCACTACGGAGATTAAAATGTTTTTATGTTGATCGTAAGTATTTATATAGAGATTTTGTGTCGTATACTTGTGGTTTTGGGGGTCGAACATTTTTTTTTTAATTTTGAAATTTTATAATTTCCAGGCTGTAATTTATATCATCTGCCCTATGTTAAATGTGTGTCTCTTAATCATTTCAGGATGTGCCACAATTACTCGCTAACACATATACCATATTATTGCGAAAATTTTGTGACCAGCGAGTATGCGGAAAAGGATACGTTTCATTTGACGTGAGTATATGCATAAATTGTATGTGATGGTGTCTGTGTGTTTGTCGGATTTTATTCGTTGTTTCAAGTGCGGAACAATAGTATGTCGATCGATTAATTTGATTCGGTATTTTATTGGGATAATTCCAATTTTCAAAAATTTTACATTTTCACCCAATTTAGCGACAAGATAGATAGTGTCAACGTAGCAATAATATAGGAAGTTCAGTGATAAAGTGAGAATTATATAGTGGATAAAATAATTTCGGCCGCCGATATAAAAACATAAATGACGTGAGTGGGGTGAAAAATATATTAGTTTCGGGTGTTAAAATTTAATTTCCTTTGTGTCCAGCACGTGCCAAAATTGTTTCATCACATTCATATTGATTTTCGTTGATCTTTTCATCGGCTGCCAAATTTATTTGACCGCGTCACAATTCGTACGCGGTTGTAAAATTCTTTCAATAAAATTGGTGAAATATTTGACGGATCAACACTCATTCGTAAAATTACTTAATAGTAACGGCGCAAAGGAACTATTAAAAACTTCGTAGGTGCCAACTTCGCACGGAAATAATAAAGCGGCCACTGCTAAGAAAGGATTAAAGCTCCTAGAAAGGAGATCACTCTCCATCCCACACCATACAAATTACTATCTTACAAAATATTGGAGATAATCACTCCTTTAGCGGAGGAAATTATAGATGACTCCTAAATAAGATTTCGTCTAAATCGGTCACTGATCAAGTTTTTCCTCAGAAGATTCTTTCCAAATATTACGAAACATCTCTGATGTACATATCAGGTTTTCTTGAATTACCAGCAAGCCTATGACTTAGTCCATCAGATTAGCTTATGGTTTGGTTTGCGATGTCTGGACCTAAAAAATATGTGCGTTAGATACAAAGAAGCGATGTCAAACCTTTTTTTTCAAACTATTTTATGTAGATTTTGACCGTGTTGTTATGTCGTTAAACATACTCCCGCGCGTTAATGGAATTATGATTCGATTATGCCTTAACTTACATCTTGTTTCGTGACAAGTAGCTTCACAAGTTTTACGACAGGTCTGTTTTCCTATTTGGTATGTTGGTTCAAGGTTGTTAAACAGTCGTTGTGCCAGCTTTTCCAAAACCCTTGAACCCTCTTTTGAATGTTTTGCCATATGTTAAATATATTTTCAGGAATGTTGTCAAGATCTGGTTCTGGTACGGTCAACAGTGGTTCTCCGATCAAAAAATAGCCCGGTGTAAGAGCCTGTATAGTTGTGGTTAACAATTAAGGATTGCTTTAATCTGGGTTATCATGGTAGTAAATTCTTTGGAGGTCAAATTTGAATTGTTTTTAACCCTCTTGAGATGAAACTTTATGGATTTACCTGTCGCCTCCGAAAGACCGTTAAAATTGTCAGCTACAAAGTTAGTCCCGTTGTCCAACCATATAAAAGAGTGAAATCCTCGTCTAGCAATAAGTCTAGCGTGCTCACGACTTTAAAATTGAACTGATTTTCTGGTTAGGCAGACAAATATGGCAATGTTTGCTTTATCGATTGCTGCGCTTTGCGCAATTTACTCGTTTTGGAAAGGATCGGTCTTAAGTTACTCATGCCACAGATGGCGTAATTTTTCATGAGTCGTTTTATAGCATTTCGAGCGTCTAACATCCAAAATTTTAGCCGAAAAATATTTATTGGTAGAATTATCGGATGCTAGAAAATAACCTTAAAATGCAAATTTTTTAAACATCCGCCAACTCTGAGAATACCATCAATACCCATAGTTGGATTAGGATTTCCCTTTCCATCGAACCCTGGTTAGTGCATTCGAAAGCCTTTATTTTGAATTACTCGGATAATTTATTTATTTTAAATCTAGATTCGCAGTTGGAGGTTCTTCGACTTCCCAAAATCTACTAAGCAATTTGATTAGGTCGTACTTATGCACTTCCATTGTATAATTCTGTTCCGCATTAGAGTTGTATTTCGAATGAGCTTTATTGACTATACCAAATATTCTATAACCTAGATTGACACAACTTCGGTAAGGCAGGAATATTTATCTTTTGACTTCCAATGATTTCAAAAAAAAAATCAGCTCAGAAATTGGGAGTCGCCATAATTATAATTTATGCTCTTGCAAGAGGGTTAGAAACAATTGAAATTTGACCTTCGAAGAATCTAGAAATGTTTGTATTAACGATGCTACAATTGGAATAGGCTTTTCGTAGCGATCTGTTAATTTCTGCCAGGCTAAATCGCAATGCTGATCCGTGGTGGTAATATGGCGGCGAATCAACCCTCTAGCCTCACCTTGTGGGAGGCCTTAAAAGACTGAACCCTTTAGGTTTGAAAACCTAACTAAAACCACTGAACTGCTCAATATTGATATTAGGCAGCTTCATCGCTAAAGTCGTGTTCTAAGATTCTCTAGTGTTTCATTTAAATCTACAGCCGGTCCAGAAGCTGTAGCTGATACTTTTTCGCATTCTTGCAACGCATCTTCCATTAACGTTTGTTCCTTGTAGTATTGAGCAGTGATACCTTTGTGGTAACGAAATTCATATTTCTGAAACTTTTCCTCAACCCGTCCGGCGAACACCCCAATTGCTTCCATTTGGGATTTTCAATTTGCAAAATTCGAAATGTTGCATGTCTTGCAGCAAGAGCGCAAAAACTTGAACGCAATTCGCTTCAAATTTTTAATTAAAGCATTGTGATACAAGCGTAGTCTTACACCTCTGATAAGGCGGCTGAAATGTTAACAGTTTTAAACCCATTAACACAGCCGTAGATCAGGCCTTATGAGAATACCTGATCGGATCAACAATTCATGCGGATCAACATTTCTGTTAGTTCCTCTTTAGTAAATTCTGACCATCGACTTATTACAGCGGAATTTTCAACGTTGTGGTCATTCCAAGAGAACGTTCCTCCTAAACTTCAATTATGGCACTGTAAAAATGTGGACTGGGTACGAATGGCCAAGTTCCATTCTTATTTCGACTGTCATTCTCAAAGGAATGGAGTAGTTCGCTCCAAAAAATGGCATACAATCCTTTGCATAACTACGAATGCAGAACAGCACAATAAATAAGCTTTTTACCGAGCAATTGGCACAGTGGTTAAAGCTGCAATGTTTAGGACGGGAGGTACCGGGTTTGAATCCCAACGGGGGAGGGTTGCAAAAGGGATTTTTCATCACCTGATTAAGATCGGTGATGACGATAACCACAACTATGAACCCCTGTTGTAGTGCAGAATCCATGGGCCGACCCATCATCCATGTCAGTACAGGCTCGATTTGGCTGGTGACGGCGTACGGTAGGATATTAAACTAACCGCGAAAGAGTTGGAAGAGCTTCGGCCCCAGAAAAGATTGAGGAGTTCAGACTCAAACAAACAAGAAGCTTTTAACCGAAAATATGTAAGAATATCGTCACTGAAAAATTTAGCTGAATTTAAGGCGGCTAGAAACCTGTCAACCCAAACGGTCGGAAGCAAAAAAAATCAAGTCCATAGTCAGGTCCTATGCTCGTAAACACTGCATACTCTAATTTAGGTCTAACTTGCCCGATTATCTCTCCAGCCAGCTCATTGAGGCACTGCATTAGATTTAGAACTAGAGTTGTCGCTAAGTCCTTGCAAATATTAAAATTGGCAAGGACTTAGCGTTCCGTTCCGGATGGTATTTACCCAATTGTTCTCAATAATATTGTTGTACATCCCTGTCAAAATCTCTATCGTGATTATTTCACCGTTTTTTGCCGTCTGACATTTTCCTCTCCATCAGAAAAATTCCGTTCCAATAAAGTGCAGCAAATCGAACCTTTCGAATGAATTATCGTCCAATCGTTAACGTCTCGGTGCTTTCCAAAGTACTTGAAACCATAATCAATTTGAAAGGTAACCATCTAATTTTTGTTCGTCGGTATGGTTTTCGCGGAGGGCGTTTAGCAGATTCTGTGCAAATTAAGGGCAGTTGGCCTTCACGGTTCGTTTATGAATTAAGAATTTTCTTCTAAGATGCAAAATCCAAGTGGTGGTGGATGGCGCGACTACATTTTTTAAATTATGGTTTTCTTCAAGAATCCATCCTTTCTCCAACCTTTGATCAATCTCCTTCTAACATAGCAACTCTCAATCCTATATGACCCTATGCTGATGACAGCTCACTTTCAACCTCTTACTATTTACTTTCTTCTTCGTCGTAAAGTTTTACTTTACTCCATCAGAAACTCTTACAATATGCAAGACCTATATACTTCGACTTAGGTCGGAATATAATTCCCATATTTGGGCAGATGAACCAATAACTCATTTGACTGCACTCGATCGGATCCAAAACCAAACATCACGAATGATTGAAAAAAGCTACTAAGCCGTTATCTTGCTTACCCTCTTGATTCACAACATTTTGATGCAATGCGAAAAAATGGTCTTACTTGTCTGTCTGTACTACTGTAGGACCTCTACATGCGCAGACTAGGAAGTGAAATACAGAAAATAGGTCAATGACGAAAGAAGTTTATGTGGTCCTAAAATGTCAATCCAATAAAAAAATCGTTAACCATCTTAGAGCAGCAGATTACACTCGGCATCAAACCAAGCATTTTTCCACCTTAATCTTATTCTCAAGGAACAGATCACTTGCAAATGATACACCTAAGAGCTATGCAATTATAATCTAGGAGTAGGAGTTCTTGGCTCATAATAAAGAACTCTCATAGGCACTTAGCAAGATAAAAATATCGGAGTGGAGCGCACCAACCTAGCGAAGGAAACTAATCGAGAAGACGTTCCAAAATAAACAATGGAGATGGCTATTGAAAGTTGCACCCGGTCCATATGGCTATAATCAAATATACTGTAAAAGTTTAAGCTGAAACCTGACTTTAACTACCTTGGAGAAAATCTTAGGCACTTTTGCAAAATATCAAAGTGATAACTTTTATTAGAGCTAAAACACAGGGTAATCAAAAATCTAGATTGGTATCCTGTGCCAAATGGCAAAAAATAATACCTACCAACTGCATTAAGTGCCATAAAATGGACGATAATTTGCAAAATCCAGAAAACCCATTAAAATTGGGAAACTTCTGACACATATAAAAAATTTTAAAAACTAGAAAATCGTAGTGGTTAGTCCAATAAAATTGGGAAATTTATGTCACAAATCAAAAATTTCCAAACCCCAGGAAATCGTGATGACCCATTAAAATTGGCCAATTTATGCCACAAATCGAAAATTTGCTTAATCCAGAAAATCGTGGTGGTTGTTAGCCCATTAAAATTGACAAATTTATGTCACAAATCAAAAATTCGCATAATCCAGAAAACCGATCAAAATCGACAAATTTATGCCACAAAACGAAATCCAGAAAATCGGCCAAGTATTCTGCACTCTAATTTAATTCCAACACGAAGTACAAAATTTTTACCGAATTTCCACTTTAATCCAACTGCTTTGCATTTTGAAATTGTTTTCCCAAATATGGCGGCAAAAATGTTTGTTTTGCGAATTGGCACATAAATTTTTCGAATTCTGCAAACTAAATGAACACCGTACAGCAAGTGACGTACATTAAAATCCCATTACGGAAGGATCCCTTTACCAAATTGCACAAACAATTCTATCTATTTTACTATGAAGAGAATTTGGAAACGTATCGGCGAATTTCCGATTCGAACTTTTTCAAATATACCGTTCATCCCGATCTCGAAACGGGCACATATCCTTCGACACATTTTACACCGCTCGATTTTTTAAGTTATTTTATGTCGTATTCGTGTCGTTTCAGCAGATCACCGCTAATCGACGAATCGGTCAATCAAGTCGAAACGGAGAAAGAGAAACGAGTAATTATACTGCCGGATCAGTTGCGGGCCATTCATCCGAATACAATACGAGTGCCGCGAACGCTGTACGAAATTTCAATGGGCGCTGTCCACAAGATACTCGATTATGAGGTGCCAGACGAAATGTTTCCCCCGTCTATTGCGGCTACACTGAGAAAAGGGCCGATCGGACGTTGTGGCGGCGCATTTTGTGACCAGCTACTATTCCACGAATGCTATCTACTGTTGCTGAGACGGAACAAACGTAACGATCATGTGATCATAACGCATCTATTCTGCTCAAAAGACTGCATGGACAAATGGTTCGAGGGAAAAACGTCGTTTTATCGGAAACTCGAATGGAAATATTTTCTCTGAATTGTGAACAATTTCCTTACGTTTATTTCTTATAAATTTACAGTAATAAAGTTTATAATTTCTACTATGTCTGTTTATTTTTGTTATAATGATGGGCGGCCGTCGATAAAAATGCCAAATGGCCCTTCGGACATTTATTCGCGTAGTGGCCTTTAACACCGCACTTGTAGCACGTAATCTCTTCCAGCGGCTTGGGCGGTGGCCGTATATTTTGATGTGGATTTGGCATATGTTCGCCATTATGTAATGTCGGATCCATTCCAATTTCGTTTGGATTACCATTATGACTACCAAGGCTACCACCGTCACGACCCATTGCAATTTGTTTTTCGCGTGCATGATGATCTTTTTGGTGATGTTGATACGGATTTGGTTTGAAATAGCCGAGCGCACGAAACTTAGCTTCTTCCAGTCGCATTGTGGCTTCACGTTGTTCGGGCGATAATTTTTGGCAGTACGAAGCTTTGTGTCCCACTTCACCGCAAAAGTGACATGTTGGTGCCCGCTTTTGTACCGCATCTTTATTAATCTCGGACGGGGGTGGTAATTCAAATCGCGGATGCATAAATTTACATAGACTACCGTCCGGACAAAATCCAGCCAAATAATTCATACACAATACACGTCGGACATGGCGATGACGACAATGCGGACCATGTCGACAAAATCCCCGATCATACCATGGACAATCTTTTATTTTACTTTCCGGATCGATATGCAGAAACGGACACTCTTTATTGTGACACGCATTAAATCGTGAATAAAAATAACATTCGGGCATTTTAGTCATATCGTATTCGTGCAAGAATTCACATTGATCCCCTTTTTTACAAAGGCCACGAAGCCAATGTTTACAAACGATAGTACGATCACCGCGTATATGTCGAAATGGGCACGATGCCCCTTTATCACATTCCGAACCGTCGATCGCATTAAAAAATAAACAAACGGCAGCCGTCGATTCTGTAAAATAAATTTAAAAAAAAAACATTTAAAAAAATTCGGAAAATAACATAACCTTAAAATGCTCTCGGTAACGAGTCTCCTCGCAACACAGCAAAACACATACTATCCATGCCAGGAAAGGGTAGCGGCAGTGCTCCATATTGTTCGTTTAGATCACGTTCGATCTTAAAATCGAATTCATCGACGTTTGCTATTAACGCTTCCATCACCAATTCGATTTTTGCGTCGATCCAAATTTGTATTTCGTTTGCAAAATTCCAAAATCAAATCAAACAAAATATTTTTTCCTTGATACACTTTTCACTCCGAATCTACTCTACTTCTCGATATGACAGCAGCTGTCAAAGTAATTGTTTTCTTTTTGTTGTCGAGTGGCGGCATATGTGGCGAAATTTTTAAGTACAAAATATTTAAAAATTTACCCAACGAACAGTATACGCGTTGTGATATAATAAGACGACAATATAACCACTTTTGTGTATATTCCGATTTAAATAAATTTTAACGATGTTTAAGTACACTAAAAATGTACTAGAACATAACAGATTTCCAAAAAGCAAGTTTTAACTGTAAGATTTTCCTCGAAATATGGGTATGTTAAGTTCATTTATTTCGGTTACTACTATTTTCGGTTTTTCGGGCGTAAAACTTTTTCTAACCGAAGCGTCAAATTTTTAGACGCGATCAATAGATGAACCATAAAAAAAGCTAACCATACTCGGGGAGCTTTAGAAATTTAGTCTGTCACAACAAATTGGAAGAGCCGGTCGTGTTGTCGTAATTTTTCCAATTTTATTGTAAAAATTAAATTTAAAACGAAAATTACATAGTTCTTCGATAATTGTGTATATCCAGAGCAATGACGGCGTTTGAAGGTGAATATTTGGAAAAATTTATGATTTCGTCATTTTGTGTAATTTAACCTCAAAAAATTCTAGAATTTGGTGTTCTGTCCGAAATCGGCAAAGCAGTCGACGAAATGGATTGGATGCTACCGACCGACGTGCAAGCCGAAGCGATTCCACTAATTTTGGGTGGTGGTGACGTGTTAATGGCAGCCGAGACTGGTAGTGGTAAGACAGGAGCATTCTGTCTTCCTATTATCCAAATCGTTTGGGAAACGCTTAAAGACTTGGCCGAAGGGAAAGGTATAAAAGGTGGAAGTAGTGTGGCTCAAGCAACCCCTTGGACTTTATCGTTCTTTGATCGTGGTTCTGCGTTGGCCGTGACTCCAGACGGTCTTCGATGTCAGTCACGTGAACAAAACGAGTGGCATGGGTGTCGCGCAACAACCGGCGTTAAAGGAACCGGAAAATATTTTTACGAAGCTACAGTCACCGATGAAGGCCTATGTCGTGTTGGGTGGTCGACTAGTGCAGCCGTTCTTGATTTGGGTACCGATCGTTTTGGATTCGGTTTCGGTGGTACTGGCAAAAAGGCGAACAGTAAAAAGTTCGATGACTATGGTGAGGCGTTCGGAATGAACGATGTCATCGGCTGCTATTTAGACTTGGGTCAAGGTACCATAAAATACGCTAAAAATGGTGTCGATCTCGGCGAGGCGTTCAAAATCAACGATCAAATGAAACGGGATATCTTCTATCCAGCTGTCCTTCTCAAAAATGCGGAGATGTCCTTCAACTTCGGATTGACTCCGTTCAAATATCCACCAACGGACGGATACATTGCCATATGTCAGGCAAGTGCCGAAGAAACGAAACGCAATACAATAGCGGCAGCCGCTTCCGGACAAGCAGTCGCATTTACACCACTTCCAAATGCTCCACAGGCCATAATCATTGAACCATCGCGTGAATTAGCCGAACAGACCCTCACCCAAATCAACAAATTCAAAAAGCATCTTAAAGATCCCACGATCAAAGAGTTGTTGCTGATCGGGGGACAAAATGTCCGTGACCAGATGACTGCACTTCAGAATGGGGTCGATATTATTGTGGCCACTCCAGGACGTCTCGAGGATTTAATCGGTAGTGGACACGTTTCGCTGACGCATTGCCGATTTTTTGTACTCGACGAAGCCGATGGACTACTAAAATCGGGCTACACCGAACTAATCGATCGGCTACATCGTCAAATACCGAAAATCACAAGTGATGGGCGTCGCCTTCAAATGATCGTGTGCAGTGCCACTCTACATTCGTTCGAAGTGAAAAAATTGTCCGAACGTTTAATGCATTTCCCGACGTGGGTCGATCTAAAGGGTGAAGACGCGGTGCCCGAAACGGTACATCATGTCGTGTGTATGGTCGATCCACAAAAGGATCAATCGTGGCACAATCTTCGCACTCATGTCCAAACCGATTCGGTTCATGCGAAAGATGGGGTTCGACCGGGACTTAATACGGCCGAAACTCTTTCGGAAGCCGTTAAAATGTTAAAAGGCGAGTATTGTCTGAATGCCATTAACGAGCATAACATGGATCGGGCCATCATATTTTGCCGTACTAAGCTCGATTGTGACAACCTGGAGAAATACTTCTTGCAACGTGATCCCAAAAAATATGCGTGTGTCTGTTTGCACGGCGATCGTAAACCACAAGAGCGGAAAGATAATTTAGAGAATTTCAAACAACAGAAATCGAAGTTCTTGATTTGTACGGATGTCGCTGCCCGCGGTTTGGATATCACCGGTCTACCGTTTAGTGAGTAACTCATCAGACCAATCAAAAAAAAATTTTTTTTAATTTTCTTCATTTTAGTGATCAACATAACACTTCCGGATGAAAAATCAAATTACGTGCATCGTATCGGGCGTGTAGGTCGTGCCGAACGTATGGGCTTGGCCATTAGCTTGGTATCGACGGTGCCCGAAAAGGTTTGGTACCACGGAGATTGGTGTGCAAGTCGTGGTCGCAATTGTTGGAACACGCGACTAACTAGCGAAAAAGGATGCTGTGTGTGGTACAGTGAGAAAACGTATTTGGCCGATATCGAAGATCATCTCAACATTACAATCCAGCAGGTGGATAAAGATCTGAAAGTGCCAATCAATGAATTCGACGGTAAAGTTGTGTATGGTGAAAAATTGCGAAATACTGGAACCGGATATGTCGATCATGTAAATCAATTACTTCCTATAGTGCAACAACTCGCCGAGCTCGAGACCCAGGCTCAGTCATTCTACTTGAAACGCCTAATGAACGCTTTTTAGATTAAATTTTTTTTTTATACTACTATCGACTAGATGTCACTATGAATTAATAAAATGCTTGATGCAATACTAAATGTCAAATTGGTTTGTTTTGTTTTTTGTTAGTTCGCTGATTGAATCGACCCGAGAGGTGACTAACGCAAATTTATTCCGGGCCATTAAATTCTAAATTAAAATGTCGAGTGAAGAAGAGGATGAATTAGATTCGGTTAACGATTGGAATACCGAGGCGAACGCTGTAATACGTGACATTGGTGATCATTTACATGAAATCGAAATTGCAACGGAACTCGAGTCGTCCGAGCTCGAAATTTATTTGAACGTTACCACACTCGAAATGGTGCGGTACACAATTAAATTATCAGCCACCGGGTTTGAAGTTGTTGGCGACGATTATAATGTAATAAATTCCGAGATTGAAGACGAATCGAAATGTTTTGAGCTGCCACAATCGCTGTTCTCGATGTTGAGTCCAAAATTTACCGAGTCGTTTGGCAATAGTCTTGTCAATGCGCTTAAGAAGCTTAAAAAGGATAAAGTTGAAGAGGAAGAACCAGAATAAGTTATTATGTTTAAAGTGTTAACTATTTTATTTTCTAGTTTAATGCATTTTTAATAATTTATTTGAATAAAAAAAGGCACAAAAGTATTAGCTTTCGAAAAAAATTATTGATTTGTTTATGTATATCGTATCCCGGTTTATAGGTGTCACGGTGGTCGATTAGCAGAATGCGATTTAAAAAAAATCATTTTCGCATATTCGATAACGCAGAATCACTTTCATATTTCAGTGAACTTCAACAAGTTCGAATCACCAGGACCCCTATTTTTTATTTAAAATATTGGTATATCTATTTTATTTCGATACGGTTTCACAAATAGATAGGGATCCAATCGTATTTTGACATGTTTTGCATAAAATTCGAATTCGATTTTTCTTTTTAATTTCATAATAGGACGAATTGTTTCAAGTTAAATTTTGATATTTATTAGCTTTTCGTAAAATTCAATTTCAAATTTTTAAAATTTTATAGGACGAACTTATAAAAATATTTCATAATATAAAATCGGTCTTAAGACCAAATTTTGACATTAGGTTTTGGTAATACATATTATAATTCGTTTTATTTTTTAATTTCATAATAGGGCGAATTTTTCGAATTTTGTTTAGCAATCGCATTCGACGCGACATCGAAAACCTTACATCAGAGCCCTAAGGAGAATTTTGAAAATACATTTTCGTAAAATTCGATTTCGGTTTAGCTCCATAATAGAGCAGATTTTTTATTTCGTGTTTTCCATAAAAGCAAAAATAATTTTATAATGGAATATTCAGCATGGTTAGAATTGTTTCAACCTGAAAATATATCAGACTACCTATCCAAAATTTTGGCATTCGATTTTTGCAAAATTCGATTTCGTTTTATCTGCAGTATCATAATATGGCAGGTTTCTCGTTTTCTTTTTTTGAAAGCCCAAATGATTTTATAATAGGATTAATTGTTAACCTCAGATCAATTTTTTTTTAATTTAAAAAAAAGATTAATTTTGATCAATTTTTTATTACATTTTTATAAAAATTCGATATCGTGTTTTTTTAATGTCATAATTCAAAAACACAAATAGTTGAAATTTCTAAGAATCAAATTTTTCGAAACCGAAAAGATTTCATAACCGCACCACTTTCGAATGTTGACATTAATAAAATTGCATCTTGTTTTACCATCTTTATGATATAAGAGAGGATTTTTTGATTTCGTTTTTTTAAAGCCAAATAAATTTAACAATAAGAATATATGGTTTATCTTTTAGTTTCAGAATAAGGCACATTGTTCGATTTCATTTTTGCAAAAGAAAAAATGATTTCATAATAGGGATTTTCGCTGTGGATTGAATTTTGTGATATTGCAAACTGTCATATAAATCACTAGTCGTAAATACATAGTTTTTCGTAAAGACAGCCAAATTTCGACATTAGATTTTCTCCAAATTCGATTTGGTATTTTATTTTTAGTTTCATAAAATGCGGATTATTCGATATAGTTTTTTACGAAACCAAAATTAATTTCATAATAAAATTACACACCTGATTGCTGATGAAATTTTGTGAAATCAAAATATTTCATAATGGTGGCGCCAGTTGAATTGTGACATTAGCTTTATGTAAATTGGGATTTCCATTTTTAGTTTAATAATAGGGTGAATTTTCCAATTTCGTTTTTTCGAAGAGAAATAATTTCATAATATGGATTTTGTGTTTGAATTTTACGATTTCGGAAATTTTCATAATAACCACTAGCCGAATTTTTAAAATTAGCTTTATAATGTTTTCGCCAAACTGAATTTCGTATTTTCTTTTAATGTTTCATAAAAAGGCGAAATTTTCGATTTCGTTTTTTTAAGGCAAAAAGCGGATCGAATTGTTTGAAATCGAAAAATTTCATAACGACATCCTAATCAAATTTGTACATTTCTTCTTACAATTGTATACTAGTTTGTTTTATCTTTTCAGTTTCATAATACAGCGGATATTTAAATTTTTTATTTTTCGAAAGCAAACATAATTTCATCATAAAAATATTCGCCGCGAATCGAATTTTGGGAAATCACAAAAATTTCATAATAGCCCCTAGTTGAAATCTGACGTAAGCTTTTCGTTAAATTCGATTTCGTTTTATCTTTTAATGTTTTATAATAGGGCGGATGTTTCAAAAATTAAAGCAAAAATAATTTCAAAATAGAAATTTGATATTGGAAAAGTTTGAAGAGAAAAATCGAAATTATGAAAACAGGCACTTTGAATTTTTTTCGATTTCGAATATTCAAACCGCATTGAATATTCCTATTATGCAATTATTTTTTCTTTTGCAAAAACGAAATTGAAACATTTGCTTCTTTCACTAAAAATATAATCCAAATTCGCTCGATACCAAGAAAAAAATGAAATCGAATGTAGCGAAACTCAAATTGAAAATTATTTATACTTTCGAATAAAAGAATCTCAAAAAATACGCCTTATTATGAAACATTCAAGGAAAAAATTAAATCAAATTTCCTATTGTGAAATTATGTCGCTTTAAAAATTATGAATTTATGAAATTATGAATTTTGATTAATTTACGATATCGCAAAATTCGATCTTTCAATATTTGTATTATGAAATTATTTTTGCTTTCAAAAAAATCGATAACGAAAAATCCTCTATTTGAGGATTTTTGACGAATATCACACCTACTATAGTAAAGTTTTACAGGGAAACAACAAATGATTCACATGCTCACTGAAAACTTCAACACATGTTCACTGAAAACTTCATTGGTAAAGAACTTCGTTTTAGTTCCTTACGTCAAATTAGGACGACATCAACGATGCAAGTATTAGATAGACATCGATTAAGGTGACATGGCACAATAAGTGAAAACCAATGCTTTTAATTTATTTTACTAAGGCGTTTCGTTTTTGAATTACAAAATCATATCGACCTCGCGTTATGCTAAACTTAGCCATAAATTACAACAATACAGTCACCCTGTTAAAACGTAAAATAATCTAAAACAGTTATAAAACCAAACAAAAGATGCCACCACCAAACATAAAAGCGAAACAAAAAGTCAAAAAAATCTATCAAAAAAATTATAAATTGTTTAATGGCGGAATTGTGTACTGTCACACATTTTTACACTATTGTGATGCTCAAATTTTTTCAATAAAAAATAAAATAAAATTAAAAAACGCAAATAAAAGTGAAGTGAAATAAAAAGTTTAAAGTGTTTAATCTCATCCGTGTATAATCGTCACGCGTTTAATGTAAGTACAACGTTATAGTTACTTGTAAAGTTGTTGTGTCGAGCGAAAAATTTTGTTCCATCCACGAAAATACGAAATCGATAAGTAAAAATGAGATGAAAAAAATAAAAAAATCCACCCCATACCGAAATTTTTTTTTGTCGTTTCGTTTGTTTCATTGATTTTGACATATACAAAAAAAAAATAAAAAAATCGAAAATAAAATTTACACGAAACAGATAGAAAAATTTCGATGTGATAAAGTGAGAAAAAATATAATCATTCAAAATCTTTAAAAATTTAAAATCCAAACATTTTTTAAAAGATTTGTACATAAGATTTGTAGTGTAAATTTTTAAGTTAACGAAAAGTTTTAATCTATGATATCGCAGATTTTTTATGCTCGATCGAGATTTGTACGAAAATAACCTTGAGAAATGCAAATAAATGATATTCAAAACAACAACAACAAAACTTCCAGCACAGTGTCTTACAATAAAATTACAAAATCTTAAAAGTGTATATGAAAATTTAATTGAAATTAATTAAATTTATAATAATTGATTTCATTTTGTGTAGTTCTGCGCGTCTGGTTCAAGGTCGTTTCTAACGAGATATCAATTCGGTAATACCTCCTCTCTGCACACACTCTGTACCAACAACATCTTGTGTATGTTTTTTGTTGTTGTTGGATATTGTGATAGAATCGTGCAATAGATTAAAAAGGAAACAAATGCTTTAATCGCCATTTGTTAGTGCAATTACTAGTTTAATGTATGTAGTTCTTCTGACAATGTCAAGCTTGTCTCTTGGTCGCTATCACCATTGCTAATGTCAATTTGAATTTATGTAGAACTTGTACACCGTTTTAATTCGAAAGTCGGTAATATTCATCAAGAATTTTCATCTTTTAGGTCGGTTGTGAAAGCATCACGAGTGATAGCGATTTCCGTCTAACTATGGGTGCACTGGTGTAGTTCTTGTTTTCTTGAAGATAAAAATTTGCCACATCTTCTAGAATACAGATGACTCGATGTTTCATCGTTGATCGGAACTTAGTTGCAGTGGTACTCCGAATCTGCATATCTTGCTGGAATATGTATAAAAGGTTATCAAGAATACCATCTTGCTGTTCGCTCGAATGGCGCTCTAACGTTGTTTGTTTTCATCTTCCCTCTTGTTCTTGTTTGGGGTTCTTTGCTGGTAGTACAAACTGGTCAAAGGGGTTCGGTAAAAGGGGTTAAGCAAAAGGGGTCAGCAAAAAGGGTTTGGCAAAAGGGGTTAAGCAAAGGAGGTTAGGCAAAAGGGACTAGGCAAAGGGGGTTTGGCAAAAGGCGTTAGGCAAAAGGGGTTAGGAAACGGGGGTTAGGCAAAAGGGGTTAGGTAAAAAGGGTTTGGCAAAAAGGATTAGGGAAAGGGAGTTAGGTTTTAGTCAAAGGGGGCTTCGCAAAAGGAGTTAGGCAATGGGGGCTAGGCAAAAGGGTTAGAGGAAGGGAGTTAGTTAAAGGGGGTTAGGCAAAAGGGACTAGGCAAAGGGGATTAAGCAAAGGGGGTTAAGCAAAAGGAGTTTGGCAAAAGGGGACCTCCTTTTTCATGTGGTTGATCACACATGTGGTTGATCTCTTTTGTCCAGTGTTATTCTAAGTCGATTATGATCGTACTTCTTTTACTTCTATTTTACGCAATGCTTATACTGAGCAGCATATAGCTTTCTGCACTTTCCATCGGCATTTTTGTGCAACAATCTCCTCCGATGTACGGGTTTAAATGAGTAGGTCGGCAATCATTTGATCCATTTTGCATTTTGTCCATCTAGTCCCTTGCATTATCCATTTAAGTGCAGAGTATTCTGTGATACTTACCTTCTTTTTAACAAATAAACTCCAAGGGCTGTTAGATTGCTCGATTATTCCATCACGTTCCATTTTTAACCACCTCTTCGGCCTCTTGCTGTTTCGCTAGTGGTAATCGTCTTAGCGCTTGTCATTTAAGTGAAGCATTTCCTTTGTCGATACGCTTCACTTAGCATTTCCTTTGTCAACACTGCCTTGACGAGTTTGTCCGATATTTTGGAAATTTTTGATTCTGACATAAATTTGACAGTTTTAATGGACTAACCTTATTTTTTTTGCTGGATTTTGTAAAATTTCGATTCTGGCATAGTGATTCTGAAACCTTTCCCACTTTCTCCAATTTACACCCCACAAAGTTGGTTGAAAAATTTAAATTCATAAATAGTAGTTTTGGCACGTTTATCTGATTCTAACGTGCTTTTAAATTAAATTAACCAACAACTGAACTATTAGAACAACATCGCGAATAGTTGCTGATATTTTATACAATGACGTAATTGATGCATATATATCATAAAGACAATATATGCTATAAAAAAAATCCATCTAAGAAAACACCCCTAGAACACAATCTTGACATGTATGTACTTTATAATTAGCGCAAAACAAAAGAAAATAATCCGTTCCAAAAATAAACTTCTTATCATCGCGCGACTTATATTCTATTTAATTTTTCAACCTAGCGAACATAAACTGAAGAGAAGATGTAAGCATCTTAATTACTTTAGTTTTCTTTAGTTTAGATTTTATGTTTTTAAGTACATATTCATTTAGGACCAATTTATCAATGGGACAAGACAAGCGCTAAATTTATTTTGATTAAAGACGACATTTAACCGAACGAACCAGAATAATGTAAGTCGCTATTTGTTTTTGTGTATGTACGTATATGCGAGACGAGCAGTCGTATACGCGATTAGATAACGAATAACAATATAGAAAATTATAGGTTTTTCGTAATTACCATATACACGAAAATATCTGTAAGATAGAATTTTGAATAAAATTTAATTATTATTGTTGATAATTTTAAATTTATTTGTGATATATATATATACAGGGTGATTATAAAAGATTATTATTAGAGACAAACGCGGAAAATATTGTTCTAGACAACGCAGACAATAAAAAAAGAAACATGATTTACGATAATTAAAAATATAATGATGACCTTGACAAAATGGTGTATAATGAGTTACATTGAGGCTTTAAGTAATCTTTGACATCCGCCAGCTGCAGAAAACTACCTTGATAAACTGGCCTCTTTGATCGTAACATTGTATTTCAACTATGGGAGTGCGGAACAAATTAAGTTACGCTAGGTCAGCAATTTTTATTAAGTTGAATTATTTTAAGAATATAATAATATAATAATATAATAATATAATAATATAATAATATAATAATATATAATAATATATAATAATATATAATAATATATAATAATATATAATAATATATAATAATATATAATAATATATAATAATATATAATAATATATAATAATATATAATAATATATAATAATATATAATAATATATAATAATATATAATAATATATAATAATATATAATAATATATAATAATATATAATAATATATAATAATATATAATAATATATAATAATATATAATAATATATAATAATATATAATAATATATAATAATATATAATAATATATAATAATATATAATAATATATAATAATATATAATAATATATAATAATATATAATAATATATAATAATATACAATAATATATAATAATATATAATAATATATAGTTATATATAATAATATACAATAATATATAATAATATAATAATAATACACACAAAATTCTAAAATTCTAAAATGTATATAGATTGCATACTATAAAAAATTACCAACACCAAAAACCCATGATATAACCTTTAAACCGACAGAACCATAAATTAAATTTAAAAAACAATGGATTTAACACTAAACTAAAATGAAATAATCGTTAAACTGACAAAATACGTTCAGCCACATAAATAATGCTCTTGAAGACTTATTTAAAATTTTGCAGAAAAAATTCGAAATAGAAAAACTAAATCAAACCTTGGCTCATTACGTTTTCTATTTCAGTTTATTGTTCTTCGTATGTCACTGTATCAGAAATTTTTATGTGAGATAAGAAATCAAATTTTAACATTTTACAGATGTAAATTTAAAATTTTTTTAAATAATTGTCTATGGCATAGAGGTCGTTTTACAAACCAGATTATTTCTAAGACAAACTTCAACTTATCTTTTTATAAGTAGTTTAGTCAAATTTTTGTGTGTGGTTAGCCTTTATATGTCAAATTTCTTTATTGAAACGTTTATTCCTCTATTTTTTAGTTTATCTTTTAGTAATATTAAAAATTTGGAAATACCAGATTAAAAATTCCAAAAAAATATTTCCAAAAGTGTTTATGAATTTTCACTAAATTCCTCAGTGGTTGATAAGTACGGATTGTTGGATGATTTGATAAGATATTGGTTTTTATCAAACTTAGTGATAGATGTAGATGTTTTGATGTAAGTTCATTAAAACTTACATCTTAGTAGTTAGATTTTGAAAAAGCTCCTAATTAAAGCTTATAATTTTCATTTAGTTGATTTATCCAAAATTTATTCAATGAGCTTTAAGAATAATATTATATCATTTCAAGCAAATCTGTGCTGTTTAACGCGTTGTGCTTTTAACTGAGCCTTTAGTCTATACTAAAATATTTTAAAAATAGTTTAAATACCTTTTAATTTAAAAGATTTACTAATTTAAGCTCATTTTTAAGACAATTTTAGGCTTGTCACAGCAACAATTAAATATTACAACTTTGACTTTTTATAATAATGTTTTTATATCTCAAACTTTTGAAAATACTGTTCATAATTAGTTTCATAGCCGAGCTTTCAAATTCGAATATAAATTGAAAATTATAATTTAATTATTTGATAATTTCAAAGTTTGTCGAAGAATTGAAGATTAAAATGGAAATATTAGTTTCTTATAAGTCGTTTCTTACTTTAGAATATTGGGATTATTAAACTTCTATTGTTTTTAATAAAGCTTTAAAATTAAATCATTACAAATGCTAATCTTTATAGTACAATAATGTTCTAGATCAACTATCTTTTGTCCTTTATTGTTTAGTTTTTTATCAGAAGCGGATAGCAAGGCGATCTAACTAATGAATAAAACAAGAGAGAGGGAGAGAGAGAGAGCTTGCAAATTAAAATGTTTCTAAAATATTTCAGTAAATTATAATTTCAAACTAATGCTGTGTGCCTCATGCCGAAAATTTCGCCTAAATCGCCGGCTATCCTAAATTGTTCATTAGTTATTATATTAACCACCAGAATTTTTCATTTAGCCCGCTCGTAAGGTGAACATAGATGTTAGCTTAGATGTGTTAGCATAGATGTAATAAACAAAATATTTTTTAACCAACTGAAGTTTGAAAAGTCAACAATAGAATCGTGAATTGTCAGGCACATCTTGTAAAATTAAAACTAGCGTCATCTATGAATCATTGGTACGAAATAATCAACAATTTAGAAAAGTCGGCGATTTAGACGAAATTTTTGGCGTGAGGCAACAGCATAAGTTTTGTTTTTAGAAATATCATTAAGATTTAGTTTTCCTTAAAGCTTTTTAATTAGGCCACTATGTTATAAAAGCTCTATACATTTAGTTTGGGAATTGATCTCCACCAAAAGCTTTGTTAAAAATAGTTAGATTGAATCAGATGCTTACATTTTTATATAAAAGATTTTAAATTTAAATTCAGTATATAGCTAAATTTACAAAATTTTAAATTTTGAAATTTTAAGACTTAAAATTAAAACTTTCGTTTTAGTAAAGTTAGGTTTGATGTTAAAAATAAAACTGGTATATTTAATATGTTTTACTCTTTTAAAACCTTTTATATTTATCTTTTACTTTTATAATTGAGAGAGCTTTAAGGTCAAAATTAATGAATTTACTTTTTTCAACTTGAAAATCGAAAGCTTTACAAAGCGAATTTCATTACAAATTTGTAAATTTTATATTTGTGGTTTCATCTTGTGCCCAATATACGCGTCATATCGTATAATAAAAAATAATAATTTATTCGTAATATTTTATAGTAATATAAACTATGTTGCTGGGAATTTTACAACAACAACAACGAAACTTACATTAGCTGTGTTGCTTTGGCAAAACCGGTTTAGCTTACAACAACGATTACATTGTATAAAGCCGAAGACGCTTTAATGTAGACCAAAATATTTTTAGTTTTTAGGAAATAAAACCATTTTATTGTTACAGTGTTCACCACAAGGCATTAATTTTTTCAAATTTTTTATTTAAAATCTTATTTAAAATCACAGAAATTATCATCACATCACACGATTCTTGTATATAAAAAAATTAGACATTAAATGTATGTCGGAAATATATTTTGTTATGGAAATCAAATGAAACTATACTTATTATAGTTTGATATATATATTTATAATATTTGAACATTATATAAATTTTTATTTAAATCTCGACCGTTCATAACGACGAACTATCATTATTCAGATAATTATCATCGCGTCACATACTGCACGCTTTTTCTTCATCATCATCGTCGTAGGCCTCGACATTTCGTATCGTTTGTGTTGGTATAGACATGGAGAAGGTGGATTCTCATATACCACACGGCGATGTATTTCCAAACCTGGACCAAATTCGCCATCTTCCGTCGTTTATTGTAAGTATGTTTGTTTTCATTTTGTATTTGTTTTCAGCCACGAACAATTCCTCAAGTTCTTTTTCGACGACTTCTGGTATTCTCAAATTATTTTTTAATCTCATTTTGATTCCTATCATTACTTCAAACCTACTTTTTCAAATGTCCCTATTGAAAGTACTATGTAAATATCGTTGTGCAGTATCGACAAATTTGTACCAATATGAAGGGTTGTCAATACTAAATTTCGTCAAAATTGGTATAATTATTTTATTCATTATCTCCACCTGGCAATTCCCTCTTGGAACTCCGGTTGTAACTATATGTAGATCGTTGTTTTGTTCAGCACAATAATTTCTGAACTAATTTGCTGTAAAACATGATACGGCATCACATATTATCCGTCTTGGGTTTCCGAAAGTTTTTTGTTGTACGGACAATCTTCTTTGGTGGTTGTGGATTTTGTTCGATAAATCCACACCAATTTTAAAAAAGCATCAATTACAACTAATAAGTATTTGTAATTTGTATTTGTAATTATCATTAGGCCAATAAAACCAATACGGTAAGTGTCGAGTGGAACACTTCTCTTATCAATCGGTGTCAAATAACACTTTTAGACCAGATTTCTTGTTTCCCAGAATGCAAGGTACACAATTTCGTATAAATTCTTCTACTTTATCGCTCAGTTTTTCGATATAAAACTTGTTTCACATCGTCTTGGACTTTTTTAGATGCAAAATGGCCATTGTCGTGTGTCATTTTCATAATTTCATGTTGTACCTCCTCGGTACAACAATTAATTGAAAACCATCTTGTACAAGATCTTGAAAATTTTCAAGAAAATCTTAAATTTTATCCAATTAACACCAATTCTAGAAATCTGCATAATTTTAGGAATCAACGGTGGTAATCCTAAATTCTTAAACGTCTTCTCGGATTATGGTGATATAACTACCAGTAACAATCAAACCATTGATTTTTGTGTTTAGGATAGATACATCCTTTTGTAACGATCTCCTTTTCGACGGAGTCGGCATTTGTTATAGTAAACATCCTCGCGTCTTTTAATGTCTGAATCATATTCTCATTTTGATACGTTGGTACACTGATTCGATTTATGTTCAAACTCCGGACATTTAAAACATATTCTGTACCGAGCTCTTTATAACAACAATTTTTTAGTCATGTCATATTACGGAAACTAATTTTCGTGTTTTTAGATTTCGATTTTATCAGCGATTCGATTTAATTCATACGTTTTCAATTTTTCTTTCAGTTCTTCTACATTTTCGCCTCATATAATGTAATTTTGTTGTTTTCATTATCAATTATTACCGAAATGATATACTAGATTAGAGAACTTTCATCGATTTCACACTATACTACAACTTCATTCATTTTGTAGACATATACTCGATACAACTTCCATTTGGATTTTGTTGGTGAATTTGAGCCGCTGTATCACTGTGAACTCTTTTAGCAATACATCTGTTAACTGTGTCCATGTTTTAATATTTCAGCAACTGTCAAGCATCAATTTAGCGTTTCCCGTCAAAAGCAAATTAATTTATGCAAATCTAACAAACCGGCTAACTCGGCATTCTCTTCAAAAATTCTCTAACCACTTCTCGACACTGGGTGTTCCCTTTCCGTCAAATTTAAGTAGCGATAAAGAAAACACTACTGGTTTTACATACGATTCTCGGATTCTTGATTCGTCAGCTTCTATATATCTTTCATCCGTCGAATATTCATCACAATTCTCGTCTTCTTGGACATCGTTTTTATTTTTGAATTTATCCACGTCACTCGTCTTAGTAATTCCACTATTGTTGGATAAATTTCGCCTTTCTGCCTCACTTTTTTCACTTCCGCTCATGATTGCGTCAAATAAGCGCGTGTGGAGTGTCCCTTTTCATCCATTAGTACAGAAACCTCTTTTCCGTAACTGTTCTTTTAAGTCATCAATGCTCAAATGTGACATATTGCTCAACAAAATATTCGTCTCAATTATTTGTCTTTATTTTGATTTTGTATAAGAAAATTACTAAAACGTCTTTAAACTTAAGGAATCCGTCAAATTTTTCGTGTAATTCTTTCAAATCGAAATATTAATTTGTACGGCTACAACATTCGTCTTCATCAAACAACTTCTTCGTAGAATATTTAATATATTAGAGTACTGAAACAAAATACTATGAATTATATTGCCTTTTTTCACTCATTCACATTTCGAATACATACACAGAATTTGAATTCGCAAACTGCGATTTAAAAATTTCTGTTTTTGTCTTTTTCTTTATATTAATCGTCTTTTATTTTTATTTTATTTTATGCGTTTATTTTAAACGCACACAAACATTTTTCGTGTGCCCGCTATTTTATCATAACATTTAAACTTTTTGGCTCAATATGTCAGTCGGTCTTCTGTTATGGAAATCAAATGGAACTATACTTATTATAGTTTGATATATATATATATATATATATATATATATATATATATATATATATATATATAAATATATATATATATATATATATATATATATATATATATATATATATATATATATACATATATATATATATTTAATATATCTATATCTATATATATATATATATATATATATATATATATATATATATATATATATATATATATATATTTATATATATATATATATATATATATATATTTATTATATTTGAACATTAATTTAATTTTTATTTAAATTTCGACCGTTCATAATGACAAACTATCATTAACTGAATAATTATCATCGCGTCACATATTGCACGCTGTTTTTCATCATCATCGTCGTAGGCCTAGACATTTCGTATCGTTTGTGTTGGTATAGACATGGAGAAGATGGATTCTTATATACCACATGTATTTAAAAAAAAATTAACGTTAAATCTAATTTTTAGTTATAATGCTCACCACTTGATTTTTTTATATTATTTGTTTGGTAACAACATAAAAGTATTATAAAACTATAGTTCGTTATAGTTACAACATATAAGCATCATAAAACTAAATTGTTTAATTTTGGTTTACAAAACGTCAAAAAAAATTTACAACAACACAGTTGATAACACAACAGTTCATGTCACACAATAAAATGAAAAGTAATCTCGTAAATTGTATTTTTAACAATTGCGCCTATGAAACAGTAGAGGCTGCTTCGAATTTTAAAAAGTTCAGTTCGTAAATTATGCTGAAGCAATCAAGCATAATTCATTCTAAATTGTGATTTTGTTTCTTTTGGCAATTATTTATTTTTTGACAGTTTTTTATTTTTATTTTTAAAATTATTCATTTTAATAAATAAAACCGAAACAAAGAAAATTTCAAATTAATGAGCTGCTCATTAACTTTAGATTAGAAAGAATTTGAATGTAAAGCATTCTAAACGCACTGCCATCTCTGAATATTTAGATTGAACTTTTCAATATATATTTAATTTACTAAAAGTTCTTGATTTTTTGATCAATAACATTATCATGCCTATATCTGGCATTTCGTTGAATAAGGCTGATCCTCCGAAAACCTTATCAAACAGTCATACATTGAGATTGCATAAGTATTCTGTTACGTGGTCTCCACGATAGAAATGCGCATTTGCCGAAAATATGCTACTTTAATCAAAAAAAGTTTGTCAGTATTTGTATAAATTGTAACTCCGACTAATTATCGAAGTGGTGGGCTACATAAGTCCAGAAATAGAAATATTTTTAAATACAGAAAAACTTCGTTTTAAAACCCATGATTAAATGTCAAATCACTCAAAACAACCACTCAGACATTGGATAAATCTGATCTATTTTATCAAACTCGTGGCAGATCTCTGTTTGTGATAGATTTTGACTATCGATACAAAGAATAAATAAAAATGAAGTAAAATTAAATTTGGGTATATTAAAGTAAATACCCTTACAAAAAGAACTACTCCACAACCCCACAACTACTAAAAAACCTGTAGTAAATAACAGTATCACTTGTAAACTATATCAACATCAAAAATTGCGAAATTTCCCGTAACGGTACGATTTAAGTGGCATAATGAAATAAATTTACGATCAAATACATGCCACTTTTTTTATATACATAACCTTGATTATGTAAATATATACAAAGAAAAGAAAACGAAAAGAAAATTGTCTTAATTGGAATTCGTTATAAGATATTGTTGTTGTGTTAGTTATTTTTAAAGATGTGAATGAAATTTATGACCTACTACTTTATATAAATAAATATACATACACATCTACATATGTAAACAAACTGTGTGAATGAGCAGTCGTCATGATATGTATATACGCGATATTTGTATATATAGTGCATTGACGGTTTGGTGATGTTTCTATATACCACCCACCCACACAACAAAAAAAAATCAAAAAAAAAAAAACAAGCGACTTGTCATGAGACAAACATTGAAATCTTGCAACTTGGCTCTACGAGTTATGTAAGTATAAGAATAATATAATTCGAGGTGAAGGTGAATTTTATGTTATTGTGTTTAAGCATAATTATGCTTCTGGGAATATATTTGTTTATATGTATATACATAATTTATTGTGCAGAATTGTGCCTTGATATTTGGCTCGTGTTATCTAAAAATGCTAAAATTATCACGTTTGTTAAATGCAAAACAAAACGGCATGTGAATATCTATATCTATATCAATCACAGGGTGATTGTTTTAACATAATTTTTTAAAGGAAAAATTCACACTGGCCAAGTAGAGACTAAAAAGAAACTGTTCCTCTGGAGTTGATTGCAACTTCATATTCGAAGTAGATACTTTATGGAACTATCTTTTAGGTCTTATTGGATTAGTGTTGCAACGCGCAGTTATGCCTATGAATAAAGAGGCAAAAATTGGTCACATTATCAAAATGCAGCATGCAAATTACTATCTGAATCGGTCAATCACTGATCAAGTTTTTAACGTGATAACGTTTTTAAACTCAGAACTAAGGCTAGCATGTTCAGAAAATCGAATTAAATTTGTCCTTGTTTGCATGGAGACTACTCATTAAGTATAAGGTATTACTTCATTCTAAATATATCATTGCGTAGGTTCATCTTTAATCTCGATGCATCATTCTTTGTATTTGCACATTGTGGTCAACAGGAGGCGGGGGAGGGTACACCGCGAACCTCTGATTAGAGCGATTTACCATAATAGCGAGAGAATGGATTAACTGATCGAACCAATTTTGGTGTTAAATCTTGTGTAAAAAACAGTGCAATTTAATTAAATTAAAATTAAAATAATTAATATCCACATTAATTATAATTAAGAAAAAAAAACATTAATTTCAAATTATACATTCTGAATGTCTCTCTGCCTAATTATTGCAATTATTTGTTTTCAAATGAAAGTAGGTATTACAATAATGCCTACATTGAGGCGAATTAAATAAAAATATGTGTGAAATGAAACAATTTAAAGTAGTACATATTAATAGTAATAGATGCCACTTTACATCTTCAGTGTAGTTTCACTGAAATACAAGAATCGTTCTCTATGCCGCTCTTTATGACTATGACAGAACAGTAGCCTATTTCAAAATTTCAAAAAAAAAAAAAAAAACTTTGTTCGATTCGATGCCATTTGTATTTATTTGAAATTAAAAATAATAATAAAATAAATAAAAATTAAGTAAAAATAATAAATAATAAAGGTAAAGATATTAAAATTAGTACTAAAAAAATTAAGTTAAATACCAAATAGTGTCTGTTAAAATTAATTAATTTATTGAATAGCATCATGGAATGGGATTACCATGAAGAGATTACAACAAAAATAAAAAAACAACAAGATAGATTTGTAAAACTCAAATTGTTTAATTCGAAACAAGGATCTTAATCAGAGGCGTCTCACCCAACGACTTTGGGAGGCACTTGCCTCGATATCACATTCACCACAAGGAACATCACCGCAGAGACCTTGCCCTTCATATCGTATTTCCCGTACCATCGACCAATACTTAATCATTTGTACACCGCCGATGGCGCGGTTGCTAGTAATAAATCGATTTTAATAAATCCATACAGTCTATCATTTCTCACTCTACATACTTACGTTATCACGTATCACTAAGGCCGTGCAGATGACACAGCCACCTCGTTTTTTCTTAATGTTATGAAACATCTTATGATTTACATCAGGTGTTCTTGCAAACATATGACTAAATCCATCGGCAAAGTTTATGGTTTGCTTTGTGATGTCTATGAGAATACCTGAAAAATATATATTTACTTTTATGT
The DNA here is from genome assembly GCA_963556175.1 of Tipula confusa. Lineage (NCBI taxonomy): Eukaryota > Metazoa > Arthropoda > Insecta > Diptera > Tipulidae > Tipula > Tipula confusa. The sequence continues at coordinate 29,143,974 of OY744476.1, forward strand.
AAAATGACAGTAATGCAGATAACATGATTTTGAGTTCAACTCAAAATTAGTTTTTGCGTCAAAGTTGAGAACAAGCTATCAGACATTTTTATATGGCAAGCAGATGTGCTGTTCCCGATACTATTCAATCTCATGTTAGAATTTCGTAAAACTTGTGCCGTTACAAACTTATAAGTTCGTGGCTGGTCAACGGAAGAAGTTTTTCTTGATACGATCGGCCCAGTAAAAATCTAATCCAATTATTTTGAGCATAACGAAACTATTTTTGAGTTGAACTAGTTTGTTTGTGTGAGGAAGGCGCACATATTATAACACATTATACTATAGCTATACTGTCACGTAAATCATCCTACACCACCAAAACATAAATACGTAATTATAATATCCTGTACGTGGTAACTTTCAATTTGTTTATTATATGCGTATTTATTGAACTCCCGCAACGATTCTATAAATATTCTAAAGGATTTTTTTTTTATGTTTATTCAAAGAAATCATTTTTCTTATTCGTCTTATTTATAAACTCGTTCCTTTATATATAAGACGAATTTTGTTTTCCTTTCACACCATATTATTGATTATGTTATGTATAGCAGAAGTAGTATACATAGTATAGTAGGAGGTAGTATATATATACACAATCGAAGCACATATTTTTGGTCTCGTATTTATATAAAATCTATTTTTACTTCTTAAGATGTGTATCTTTCTATTTATAAATAAGATAATGAATTAAATAATTTAATAGATAAATTATACGCCAACAAATTCTTAGATATATTAGAACCGTAAAATTTACTGATTTATATTAACATATTTTTGTTTATTTATGAAGCACGCCATATACATGCAAATTATGTCCTTTGATGTTCATATTACAAGTGTCGTGATTGCCGAAGCTTAGTAAAGAACGATCGTTAAATCTCAATTCGATAACAAAACTCTTTGCTTAAATCTGATCCAACCTTTTGGCCACATTTGGCCACACACAATTCTGGTTTGTGAGTTCGTACAGCAATTAAGAAATTTTTAAGGTACTTCATCCAGCTTTCTAAAATTATAACGAAACTTTTAGCCAACATATCTTTAAAAATTTTAGCCAGAACTAAATCAATTTCAATTTTTACAACAATTCTAGCGGGATACCCCGCCGTATATTTTTTAATTACATTTCCTGCACCGTAATGTGAACAATTAGGAAGCTCGATAACATGAACTTAATTTTGATCTCGCGTATTCTTGGAACTGAACGTATGCTGTAAAAATTCTCTACTTTTGAATTTGTCAGGTTGAATGCAAACAACACATTTAAAGGACCATTAATCCTAAGTTATTTGTATATTATTTAGTTAAGGGCGCAATACACGAAAAATGAAAAAAATGCTCGAAGTTAGTGTAGCTTTTTGGACAAATTAGAAATAGTTTCGGCCCCAACTAAATTTTAAAATATTCTTTAGGATTTAACTTAAATAATCACGGTTGGTTTTTCAAATTTTCCGCTTAGAGTTCCTGCTATTTCATTGTAATTATGATTATGGGCCAAAAATATCTAGTAGATATTAGCTTCCGAGTGGTTAGGATGCTTGAATGCGAAAAATGGTTCGTCGCAGTGGTTCTGCGATATACGGGCGGTTGTTGCCCGTTTAAGTTTCGCAGTAAATCGTTAAGTCAGCTAATTTAAAACTTTTTAATTTCCAAGTGGAATTTGATTGTTTTAAGGAACCAGAAAGTATATCCTGAAGTTCCGTGTCAGCTTCTTGCGATTTTGCGATTTGTTTCATGTCGAAGCTAGTCTCGACAGATGAAGTTTCATGGTTTGATACTCGAGACAGTGTATCGGCAACCACGTTATCCTTGCCTTGGATGTGTTGTATGTCAGTAGTAAACTGAGATACAAAATCCAAGTGGCGAGTTTGTCGCGGGTTGCGCTCAGCTTTGGATTGAATCGCTTGAGTGAGGGGTTTGTGGTCGGTGTAGACTTTAAAATCTCGACAGCTAGTAGCTGTCTATCGAATACGGAATATTTTTTTTCTGCATTCGAAAGTTTCTTCGAAAAGAAACCAAGCGGCTACCAATCCTCATTATTACATTGTTGTAACACGGCGCCTACAGCAATGCTAGAGGCGTCGGTTGTGACTCTAAATTTAGCGTCGTGTATTGGATGTGCCAATAACGCAACGTGAGCTAAAGTGGATTTCAGCTGGTCGAATGCCTGTTGACATTCGTCTGACAATAAAAAGTTCTTCGGCGTTTTGGGCTTCTTTAGTAAAGTTGCCAATAAGGTGTGGATAGGGGCTAAGGTTTCCGCTGTCCTATGCATGAACCTGTGGTAGTAAATTGCTGTATGTATGCCTGATTGTTTGTGGAGCTGGAAATCCCCGAATGGCGTTAATTCGTTCAGTGGACGGTAGAATACCATTCGGGGTAACCTTGTGACTGAGGAAGTCAAGGGAGCTAGTGCTGAAAACGCATTTCGCACTGTTGATGCTCACCTCGTATTCAGAAAGTTTCTGAAACAATGTTTCCAGGTAAAACATGTATTGTTCCTCCGAAGTTGAGGCTATAAGGATGTCGTCAATGTAGACAAATACAAAGTCAAGATTCTTGACGATCTCGTTGATGAACCGTTGGAACGATTGTGCTGCATTGTGTAGTCCAAATGGCATTCGAGTAAACTCAAATAAACCAAATGGAGTAGTGGTTGCCGTCTTGTGAATATCCTCAGTTGTGACTGAGATAAAATGATAAGCTCAGACCAACTCGATCTTCGAGACTATCATGCAACCTTGTAGGTGCATGGAGAAGTTCTGGTGTGGGGATTAGGGTAACGGTCAGGTACCGTTACGATGTTTAACCTACGGTAGTCCTCACAGAGTCTCCAATCTTGGTTCTTCTTTTTGACCAAGTGAAGTGGACATAATACTGATGATGCCGATGACCGACATATTCTCAGTTGTATCTTGTGTTGGAATTCCGTTGTGGCCGCTTTGTGTCGAATCGGATCCAATCTTCTTGGTCTGAACACCGGTAGATGTCCTGTAGTCACTATGTGGTGTACTACATTATGCTTAACGGGCGCGTTGTAATTCAGCGAAGCTGTTAAGGAAGGAAACTTTTTTAATAGCTTGCCGTACCCGTTGTCAATCAGGAACGAAGTTTCTAGGCGAAGGTGCGTTCGCTAGTGTCTGTGACACATTGATCGACAGTTGCGTGACTGGATCAATCAGCTTCTTATTCTTAAGGACGACTAGTAAGCCGTATTTCTTAAGAAAGTCGGCACCAATGTTAGGGCGATTCACGTTTGCGATCGTGAGTGCGTGCGGAATGTTCCGTCTTAGACCAATATCTACTTGCAGCAATTTGCTTCCGTAGGTATTGATAGTGGTACCATTGGCGGCTGACAGAACTAAATCGGTATTGACTTGAGTTCTGTGATTTATAAATGTTGTATAGGGAATGACGCTTATGTCAGCACCAGTGTCGATCAGAAACGTGAGTTGTTCTGATGGTCGGCTATGCTAGCCAAAGCATCTGCTTCCTTATCTTGCTGTGGTATCAGTGCTATCTGAATAAATTTAGGTAGTTTTCTGATCCACATCTGGGTGATAAGTGGCGCATTAAATTGGCCGGTGGCCATAGTGTCTTAGTTCGCCGTAAGACTTCGAATGGACGTTGGTCGCCCATCTCTGTCTTCTCGAGCAGCGCTTCCAGCTTCTTGCTTGCCCTGTTGGGGCGACAAACAACTGCTGCTTCGCTTGTGCGAATTTTTGTTTGTCGCTCGTGATTTTGTTCGCGTCGAACCAAGATTCCGGATTAGTAATCCAGAATTCTGAGAGACGAATGCCAGTGGCAGAGATATTAGTCACTCCCTGTTTTTTCGTTTCACCATCACTATTAGACATGTTGTCTATTATGTAGCACTAATTTAAACAAAAAAACACCAACAAAGAAAACTTGTAAAATTACAACCAGGTTGCGCGTAGCGTGCGATTGTAAACCACGTGGTTTACACTGATTGCCCGTAAAAACGGACATCGGGGTCACTTATTTGTACGCACTTTAATTATAGAAAAGTGTACTTACTGTAAAATTAATTTATTAAATTAATTGTATTATTGTTGTTGTTGTTGTAATGTTATGTAAATATATAATTCTGTTAATTATATATTTATATAACTATCTATTTGTACGGCTGAGTATAGTATACTCAACCGCATACAGATCTCTTACAAAAAAATAAAAATAAAAAGCACTGACACCGAAACAAAATTCAAAAATCTACACAAAATAAGAATAAAAAAAATTAATTTAACACTAAAATCAAATGAATGAACCGTTAAACTGACAAAATACGTCATTTTTAGAGTTTTAATAAAATATTTAATAATTTAAATAAAGATACATCATGCGAAAATTGCTTTGGCTTTTAATTTTCAATACTACTTATTTACTTTACCTTGTCATGCAATACCACAAAAAAAAAAGTTAGAACATGATAATCGTATACTTATCTTAATCATTATCATAAAATCGTCTTTTTATTACTGAAATAAGCTTTTTTGATAATCCTAAATTAATCATTATTTACAGTCTTTTGACCAAATGGTGCTTTATTAAAAAAAATCAAACGTCATTAAATCATTTCAACGTGAACCATGAAACTCAATAATTATCACCGCGATATAATCCTTATCATCCTTGTGCAATTTAAAAAATAAAAAATTGCCTTTATTTTTTTTTTAAACTGTATAATCACACCCCACTCATTATCATGGCGTAAGTTAATATCAACAGCAAATTTATTACAAAAAAAAAAAATTAATTAGTATTATTATGATTATCTTATGGCACAGATAATTATATACATCATGTCTCGAACATTTATCCATTTTCTTAGAATTCAATGATTTTGAAGAGGGAAAACAAATTCAATATAGTAATATTTAAATTAACAAAAGCCACCCACATTTAATATTGCCTCCTGCTATGCTCGTATAAAATTTATATTCGCTTATGGTGCCAATAGAATAGACGCCACGGTGCGCACATCAAATCGTACATTTATGATTGATGAATTTTTGAAGTGCGCGGGTGTATCATCGATATACAATCGATTTTATTTCTGATGTAATAAAATCAGTGCGAGAGTTGCAACTGTTTTAACCTACATTGTTTATATATATATATATATATATATATATATATATATATATATATATATATATATATATACATATATATATATATATATATATATATATATATATATATATATATATATATATATATATATATATATATATATATATATATATATATATATATATATATATATATAATTATAGATGTCACTTTAGTAATTCTTAAAAATTAATATTTCGCACGCTAAGGATTGTATACAGATTTTTACAGAATTACATTGTAGAACGGTTCCGCATAATTCCTGTCGCTGATGTGCCATTTGTTTAATCAGTGCAACTTTGCCTGTATGGTAGCATATGTATTATATCGGTGCCATAAGCAGTTTAAGAGGCATCACAAAAATCCATGCAACTAGATTAGCCATGGGTTTTTTGACCTAGTCAAAAGAAATTCTAAAGGATCCTGTTTCTTAAATGTATATGATTGCAAGTATCTCCCATTTAGTCCTATTAATGTCACTCTCAGTTTACTGCACCTTAAATGATAAACTGTTTTATTCTGCATTATATAAAAGATTTTGAATGAAGCATCACCTTCCAATGGTTTGGATATTTTTGTTTTAATTGTGATAGTCACGTTTATGTATATGTATATATTTTGACACACGAAAAAAAATTAATTTATTATAATATCCAATACAAGCAAAACCCTCTCTATTATACAAGCCGTCTTGTAACTTTCGTTGACACAGATAAACAAAACCTATATACACAATTGAGTGTATTGGTGCTATGAAAATCCATACCAAAAAATGTATAATTTTCTCATTCCTACTACCACTATTTAACATTTTTATCTCTAAGTTACGCACACTATTCAATGTGTATGGATAATTGAGAATTTTTTCGTCTCTTTTTATTTGTGTTTTGTATAGGAAAGAGATAACATCAATTTTGCCTTTTAATTTTTTTTTTTTGACAATTTTTGACAATTTTTACTCTTTTGTTTTATAGTATGGAAATGTTTATTTTATTTCAAAACCCTCTTTACTACAAGCCGTCTTGTAACTTTTGTTGACACACATCATCATGTATTTTTAAAATGTATTAGTGAAAATATATACTTTAGATGTATTGGTAAATATCAAAACTCCATATAAAATTAATAAAAAAAATTGTAAACGCATGCGCATTATTTGATTTTATTGTTTATTTCTTTTACACAATATTCGCTATCATATCCCGACACGATTTTCTACTTACAATACAATCAAAGTATATATTTTTGTATAGCATGAGTATGCAAACAATACGGCTTGTAGTAAAGAGGGTTTTGTTTTATTTTATTACACTATATTCTATCGACACGTTTTTACTAATACATTCTCATGTGTATATGATTAAATAGCATGAGTATGCAATGAATACGGCTTGTAGTAAACAGGGTTTTGACCAATGGTGAACAATTATTATTATTTAGGTAGTGTGCAAATTCGTCGATTTGGTGGTGATTCGCAATAATTCTGAATGTATTATAATCAGATCTGTTTGGATGATTTGGTGGTTATACTATTAGTACCCTTATGATCATCGCATGTAGTGGTACATAATATCATCTTCGAATGGAACAATTTTTCACGGTATATAGGTAATGTGTCGAGAAGCCTCTTATTCGCTGTAAACCATTGTACGATTTATGTAGATCGTTATCATAATTGGATCGGTGGTTTCATATAAGCTAATAGATGACAAATCCCTGGATCAAGAACCTGCGATTACTCAACCAAACTTTGATGCTTGTAATATTATAGGAGGCCGTCAATCTAACATTTTACTGGTTTTAATATTTCATACAATATCTCCACTCTGAGCCGCAAAATGTCAATTTTTACCAGTTGATGATGATGTTTTTTAAGCTTGAGTCAAACAGTGCTCGAATATATAGAGCTCTTCAATGTAAGTGAATAAAAATAAACAACATAGTATGAAGAACAATTTATATATTGATTCGTTAGAGGGCTTTGTGGAAATGGCATTATGACTGGTTTCTCGTGTTTATCTTGTGGCTTAATTCGATTCTGAATTTCATTCAGTTTGACCCTAGAGTAAATGAAGAACAGAGTGATAATGTTTTTGAATGCATGTGAATTTGGAATACAAATTTGCATATACAACATACAATTCTTACCAAAATTATTTGTGCATTGCAAAAATTTAACAAATTACTCGAGTAAATTAAAGTTTAAAGACCCAAAATTTAACTTAAACAGAAATACTATTTATTCCTTATTACAAAAAAAAAAATAAAATGACAAAAGTACGATTATGTGATTACCATTGTAGCTTAAGCAATTCTATACCATTAATTTATTGCCACCGCATGGCGAGTTGGTCATTTTTTGCTGCATGTTCTTTCCAAACTAAAACATCGCTCAAAAAAATATTATTTCAGAACAGACTTTAACTTGTAAGTCTGCGCCGTTTTAAGTAGGTCTCTGATTTGTTTGCCTTATAGACGACTTATTTGGAATAGCTTAGCCCTTGACATTTGCCTAGTATAGTCGCCTTCGTACGGTCATCTGGCTCATTGTGTGTTATTTATCTCATTGTGAACTTGTTTGATTTTAGACTGAGGGGTTCATTTAGAAATTGCAATTTTCATTCATCTTCTTTTGCGGTTAATGCATTTTTTTGATTTAATAAGCAATGCATTTCGATGAAAGTTGTCTATCTGTGCTAACTCTTTATTAGGCATTCTGGCATCTAAATAGCATCTAAAATCACGGCTTAAACTTCAAATGTTAATTTTTTATGTTTTTCATTGGTGTCTCAAAATATCAGATTTCTATCTCCAATAAACCATAAAAGTATATATTGATTTGGTTTTGTCGTTGTAGTTCACAATACATATTTTTTGTAATTAAAATATCTTCTTACAAATCACAATTATTAGTTTCATAGATTAAGATATAATAAAGATGACCCATACACAAGCAACAAAAATTTATATCTTGAAATAATAATAGAAAAACTAAAAATAATAAGAGGCAACCATTTTTCTTGGTTACTGTATAATTAAGGTTTGTAAAATATGCATTCGACAATGAAAGAATAAAAAATAAAACCAAGTCGCCTCCTATTTCTATGCAATGAAATCTTTTTTGTAGTTGAAAATTATATATTTGTACTTTGTACAGTAAACCAAAAATGCTTTTAAAATTTTATTCAAACTAGTGGTACCTGTCAGCATATTAAAGATGATGTTTATATATCTCTAGGTACCCGTAAAACTTAGATTTATTTTTTGTTCTAATTGGTACATCTTATCATATCTTAATCTATGGGTTAATATAGTTATTGACAAATGGCGCGGCGTCTACAATAAAAAAATCGAGGAAATTTTACTATATAATACCAAATAATACACAGCAAGATACAATTTACGAAAGACATATAAAAATCGAGATTTGTCATAATTCACATAGTTGACATTTCTTTTTATAAAATTTCGCTAAAACTCTAGATTTTATTAAACTAATCTAGATTTCATAAAACGGTTTTTTCCCCCAATAAAACATCAAAATCTGTCGTAGATCAAATCTAGATAAAAAAAAAGAAATTTTTTTGTCTCCAATAAAATACGTCATTAGTTTTACCGATTTTATCGATAATTTGCTATAGCTTCAATGTAGTTTGCTTTCGAGCTAATGAGAATCCGTGAAATAAACTTGATATTTAAATTCAAAAATTCGGTCGTCTCAACAGATTGCAGCGACCAAACTACAAAAATTTTCTAGGTGTAAACTAAGTATAACACTTTTAAACAAACTCAACTGGCTCTGTATTCCAGATTAACCAAAAAATTTATCGACAATATCGGCTCAATACTTGTAATAGAAAATAATAACTAAAAGGACCTGAGGACGAAATTTATTCGATTGATTTGTTAAATTTTTGCGATAAACAAATAATTTTGGTAAGGATTGTATATTTCATTCATTCACAAATTATGGTGTAATTTCAATATTTTTGGTTATGAAAACCGGACATTTAAACAACGGATGTGATTGTCAAGCACACAACGAAAGTATTATTTTAAGCAATGATAAACGATTTTGCAGTAGACCTTGAACTAGACTTTTGGTTTTAAATTCTATAGTATGTAATTGCTCAAACTTAGTGAATTTTTGACCAACGGATTCATCATTAAATCAATTTATGTGATCCTGTTGCATTGCAGCAGGGCATTATCACCACTCTTTCTTTTGAATTTATCCTTCCCGGAGCAGTTTTTTCATTGACTTTAACCAATGTCCGACTAGAGCAATACTAAAGCAATTTCGTCTGCATTGTAAATTTGTTCCGGGACCATTATTAGTTGTCTAGTATTACTTCAAGATAATTTTTTCCTGAAATTTTTTTCATACGAATTCCATGGCGTTTCTTGAAATTATAAAGCCCTGTTTTACCCTGGCGGAAAAACGCAAGTTAATCCCAATTGCTTATAAATATCAGGAGCTTTTATTTTCAGTAGAATTTATCATATTCTTTTTTTTGCAGGCTCTGCTTAAAGCCATGTATATAAACTTTTTTCAATCTTTGAGAACCCGGGACCTTTAATTCTTTTCACTGTTTTTGGGATGATAACTAAATTGATAGCAAAATTTTCAATCTTATATTTATTTTGTTTTATCTTGTAAAATGTCGATTTGTTTATACCGTATATCTTCAAAATTTCACTAGATGATTTATTGTTTTCCAAATCTTCCAGAATCTTTAGTTTTTTTTGCAAGGAAATTCATTTTTTATTTGAATTCATCGCCATGAAATGATCGTGACTTTTAACGAAAAAATATGAATTAAAAAAGGATGCTTTAATTGAGACTTTTAGAATAAGTCGCCAATATCAAGGGAACTTATATCAAGAATTAAATATATATATATATATATATATATATATATATATATATATATATATATATATATATATATATATACATATATCACGTATCAGTATAAATGTATACTAAAAATGAAAACAACAACAAATAAATATTAAAAGAAAACCGGCAAACATATTTTTTTTATATTCTTTTTCATCATTATCAGTAAAATAATAAAGAGAAAAACAATGGAAAATTTATATGGTATTAAATGAAAATCGTACTAACCCTTTTGTTTCTCCATTTCTTGTGTATCCGTATGATAAGATTTTATTTTTTTGTTTATTATAAGTACAATCATGATTTCTATCTGATGATGTATATATAACGAACCAGAACCATTACCAAAACCCACGTAAGAAACATAAGAAGATTATGTATTATATATTATATATTAATCCTCATATAGTATAAAAGTAGTATGATAAGTGTCATAGGCATCGGTCAAAGCACTACTGCTAAATATCTACTGTAAAAATCCGATCTTAGAAAAAAATGCACCAAGAAATATCTACTGTAAAAATCCGATCTTAGAAAAAAATGCACCAAGTGCTAATACACAAAACTCTAAAATTTATAAAACTATTTAGCACAAAAATTAAATGAAATAACCATTAAACTGTTTAAATACGTCATTTTAGCTAATGGTGTGTCGATCAAAAAAATAACAATAATGACCCACCAACACTTTAAATACACATACAAATTACAAATTCAAAAAAATTATTTAGCACGAAAATTAAATGAAATAACCGTTAAACTGACGAAATATGTCATTGTAATTATAAGAAAATCTAATTGTTCTACAATTGGTGAGTACAGCTTGCAAATTGAATTTTATATGAAAATAAATTTTAAATTGTTTGCAAAAAAGTATTTACGCTACGGTCATTGCAGCGATAATGTTTAATGATGAAAAGGTTTGAATTTCCATGACAATTAGCTGCACGGTCTCTTTAAATATTTTTCTAGATTTTTACGTGTCAATTTCGTCACATTAAGTCCAATTGAAATAAAGTGAGAAAAAATTTTTGTGTCTTTACCACAGCAGTAACTATTGGGTAGGTTTATATTTGCATGCTCATTATATAATCAGTTCAAACAGCTAAAAATCAAAGTTCTAAAAAATAATGCAATAAAAAAACTTCATAATAAAATTATTGGCAATGATTATGTTTGGCTCACGAGTCAATAGAAATTGTCGTGGAAAAATCTATACATTGTGACACCATTTTAAAAAAAAATCGAAAGAAATGCTCATGAATACAATTTTCAGGTTATTAAAATAATTTTTTAATGAAAATAGCAAAAAATATTATTAAAAAAAAAAAAATTTCCTTCATTCGTCGCATACAAATTTGGGTTATGCGCGCCTAATATTTTCATCACCCACATTTATCGTCGTTGTCGTTTCGTTTATAGTATACATATTATACGAAACACATGTAATATTATGCAAATTATGTTTAAGCATACATATTTTTTGTTGTCTTATCTGTTTCATTCGATACATCACCATGTACATATAAAGTATATAACTTAACGTAGGCATGCTTTGATGATAAGAAGGTAGTAATGATAATGATGATAATGCTTAAGAGTATGTATAGAGATTCTAGGTTGTGTCTGTTTTACAAAATAATGTTATACAAATTTTTTATGTACAAATAATTTCTGTATAATTTAATGATTTTTTATTTAGGAAGGTTTCGATTTCTAAGTAAATCGTGTTACGTGAATTATTTAATTATCCAGAACAATTATTTTCCGAAGAAAATTTGATTATTAGGTTGGCGATAGATTTCACCAGTAAACGTAATCGATTATATAATGTTAAATTAATTATGAAATTATGTAATGGAAAGAATTAAGCCGTGTTTTAATAGGATTCTTTGAATACACATTTTGCCGACAACACATTTTTAGTTTGAGCAAGGGATTAGCTTAACCGATACAATTAGCTTTACAAAAACATATAATTAAAAACTAGAAAGAAAACTATTCTGTTAGTTTCTCAGTGGCCCTTTTCACTATTTTAGAAAAAATATCTCCTGCGTAAAGGATCTTACTGTAAAATCCGTTAAGCAAAACCACAAGTTAAATACCTAAGTAGTTTTCAACCAGGTTTCAGATGCAATCTAAGCTGCTATAAATATTTTCGTGCATATTACCAAATTTTCGCTTAATTTTTGTGTACATGTAAAAATAAAATAAAAAAGCTATAAAATAAAATTATGAATTATCTAACATTACTAGTATAGTGAGTTTTTTTTCACTAAAATTTCTAAATAATCGCTTTACGATGTCGTTATAAACCAATTTTGTTTTTATTCTTAATTATTTTTCGCGCTATAAATTTAATTCATTCCTTTGTTTGGCATGTTCCTTAAAATGTCATATTGTTTTATTTTATATTGAGAATGGTCAAGCTCCTCAAAATAGTCATCAACGGTAAACTCCACTTCATTGTTGGCAAGTATTTTACAACCGTGCAATTTTCTCAAGTTTGGTAAAATAATCCAAAGGGTGCTAAATCTGGCAAATAGGGTGTATGAGGAAGCAATTCGAACTTTAAAATTTTAATGATATTGGCCATCGTGATAACGGATGTCCGAACTGGTGCATACGAAATTCCTGATTAAACAAAATTTATAGTCGTATTTTCTTGATTTCATTACTCAAACGCTGTAATAAGTTTGCTTAATACTCGATGATTTTCAGCAATGAAAATTATACCTATCCTAACAATATAACGCCATGACTTTGCCTGCTGATGTCTTTAATAAGAGGTTTCATTTTGATATTAAAAAAACGAGTATTTTTTAAGATAAATCAATGGATGTTTATTTCATTGTAAAGAAGAAGGTATGCCATTAACAATTGAAAACGATATCAGCCAAATGGCCGCCACGACTAAGCTTGCAGCACCATATCCTTTTCATGAAATTTTCCATGACCAATTCGCACATTTGCGGCTGTCGATAACTTCACGAATTTCATCTTTAATGTCTTGAATCGATTGTGGAGCATTGGCATAGACCTTATATTTCACGTGGCCCCAAAAAAAGTCGAAACGTGTTAAATCACAAGATCTCGGTGGCCAATTGTAATCATCTCTTCGAGAAATTACACGGTCAGGAAACTTCTTGCACAATTGCGATTATTTAGTTGCTTGTGTAGCACGTAGCGCTGTCTTGCTGAAAATAAATTTCGTCCACATCAATATTTTCCAATTCCGGCCATTAAAAAAAATCATAGCTCGGTAGCGCAATGTAACAGTTGCACCAGCCTCATTTTCGAAAAAGTAAGGTCCAATCAGACCGCCAGCCCAAAAACCGCACCAAACAGTGACACGTTGAGGTTGGAGAGGCATTTTTAAACAATAATTCTTGGATTTTCTGAGCCTCAAATGCGGCAATTCTGCTTATTAACGTAGTCTCCGAGATGAAAATAGGCCTCATCACTAAAGATGATTTTTCGATGAAAATCCGGATCATTTGATGCATTTGAATGACCCAATCAGCGAAGATACGATGTTTATGGTGATCGTCCGGCTTAAATTATTTTGTTATTTGAATTTTAAAACGGACATTACACCGTATTTTGCTTAAAGATCTAAGTCTTTATGCAAAATACGGTGTAATGTCGTTTGTGGAATGTCTAATTCCAAAGATCGACGAGGAATCGACAAACTTGTGTTTTCTTCAACACTATGGGCTACAGTAGCAATATTCTCAGTTGTTCTTGAGCGGTGAATTTCAATGCGTTGTTGAAGCGTGTATCGTACCATTTTTAGTAATGGCGTAGTTTTTACTTGTCAAACGGTAAAAAATGACAGCTTCAAAATTGACAGCTTCTCAATAGCAGACTATTCAAAATAACACTTCTTATTGGGTAACCCTATATTTAACCATTCATTAAAAGTTACTATTCTTGCACAAAAATAAAATAATTTGAGCACAAAATAATGTAAACGCAAATAAAAAAGTTTTCTGTAAAGGAAAATAATAATTTGTGCATAAAAAATAATAAATCTTGCACATATGTAGAATAATTTAGGCTAAAGGCTTTGATAATTCTCGCGGAATTTGTATCTTTAGATTTTTTACCATAGCACTTTCTTACCTTAGGTTTTTTTATCCTAGGTTGATTTTTTATATTAGGATTTTTTATCCGAGGGTTTTTATCCTAGGATTTTTATCCTAAGATTTGTCTTCCGTATTTTTTATTCCTTGATTTTTTATCGTAGAAGTTTTTACCCTAGGATTTTTCCTAGTATTTTGTATTCCGGATTTTTTATTCCTTGATTTTTTATCCTAACATTTTTATCCCAGGTTTTTTTTCCTAGGATTTTTTATGTAGTACTTTTTATCATCGATTTTGAATCTATAATTTTTTATACCGTTACTTTATATTCTGGGATTGTTTATCCTAAGAGATTTATTGTAGGATTTTTTAATCTAGGATTTTATATCTTCGGATTTTTTATCATAGGATTTTTTATCCTAGGATTCGAATCCCGCATTTTTCGAGTTTTATGTGTTTGTTTGATTGTGTATCAGTTCCTTAAAATAATCCCACTTCCAAGTCAACATTTAACATATTATCTATTTCGGCTACATCACATAAAACTGAATCTAAAAAATATAAATTTTTGATTCGTGGATCTATCATGCTTGCAATTGCAAGCAATAACAGTAAATTATCCATTAACACTCTCAAAACACAAAACAAACACAAAACTCGAAAATGTATATGAATTACAGATTTAAAAAATTATTTTAAACCGAAACTAAATGAAATAACCGTTAAACTGACAAAAAAATCATTGTAATTACAAGAAAACTATTGTGATATATATTTCCTAACTTTTTTTTATGAAATTCTTAAACTATTTCTAAATCTTCAGTAGTTTAGCATTATAGGGAGTTTTAGAAATTGCAGCAATTAAGCTTCAATCGAGGTAAAATTCCAACCTGGTACGGAGATGTTGTATTAATTTTTTAGGATTTTTTTTTAAAAAACCGGTACGCTATGTTTAAAAAACTGTAAAATTGTTTTTACATTTTATATATAAGTAAGCACCTTAAATTTCTCATCATTTTCTGTTAATTTTTGTCAAAAAAGCTCAGACTTATCAAATATATCCGTGGCTGCTCTTGTTATGTTCGCTGTATTATCGGTAACAATTTAGATGATTCGTTCTTTGTCAATGTTCCACGTTTCAAAAATATTAATTAATTCCTAAGGTCCTAAATATATATGGCTCTATGATTTTTTTTCGTTTAATGATGTAACACCGATACATACAGAAGAAAGTTTGTTTGCAAGACAAAAGGTTCCTGTAAGTCTCAGAAAACTTTTGGTGTTTAATGCATCAGTTCAAATGTGAAAAGTTGAAAATGTATTAGTTTTCCATTGGAATCTCACTGGAATTTTATATAGTGGTGCTATATAGCTGTTTTTGGTTCTTGCGTTACACTATTTGCCTTTTGATTTTGAATTTTCAAAATGAACGGTATATTCAATAAATAAATTAACTCGATGATGCATGTATCTCTCGTCATCGCTCTCTGTCGACGAGTTCTCGATATTGCGGCTTAGTAAGTTTGTTATGGGAATGTTCATATACTTTTTGAATTACTTTTTGACTGTGGAGCAGTCCCTTGTAATTTTTTTCGATTTCTAACTCTTTCCAGTAAATATAAGTGTGGGATTTATTGCATACGATTCTTATAGTAATTGGTTGCTTTTTAATCTGTAGATAGTTTATTTTTGCTTTATTTAGAGATCGTGATCTATAGGCGACAAGATGTTCATCGTGTTGAAGGACTGCACCAAACACTGTCTTACTGGCGTCTAACTAAATTTTTATTTTTTTTTGCAAAATACATTTTGCTGTGTAATTTTTAAGCAATTTTCGAATTTGTGACTGTGACCTCGAGTAAATTGTCTCCATCAATTTCAAGGCCATTTTTTGATAATTTGTATCCGAAGAATTTGTTACTTTTATTACTCGATTCGTCGTTGCTTACCATCGGATTATGGTAGAGTCATGAATCAGTATGCCATCCATCTGTGTCATGATCCTGACAAGGATCATGACAAGCCTGCTAGATGACATTAAAAATGTGGGACTTCCACCCTAAAGAGTGCGTAGTCTTAGGATTTGCCAAAACGCAATAAAACTTTATTTGCATAAAAACAATTTAGGATACTAAAATATTTAGTATACTTTTATTTTCATTGCAATTTCATCGATAGTATTTAATAGGAAATCCCTTCTAAGTAGATTCTGATTTAGATTCGACGGATCTAACATATAATATTAATCAGCTAAGAAGGCGTGATTTACTCTACATAATCAGAAAATGGGAATCGCTCAGAACTGGACATTTTAAAACTGGTTATTCCAAAATAGGATTTGGCAAAACGAGATAAAGTACAAAACTGGATATTTCAAAATTGGATATTTCAATACGAGAAAAGGTACAAAACGAGATATGGTACAAAACTGGATATTTCAAAATTGGATAATTCAAAACGAGATAAGGAGCAAAACGAGAAATGGTACAACACTGGATATTTCAAAACAAGATATTTCGACATGTGATTTAAACTTAAACTGATTTTTTAGGAAAGTTCTGGAATATGGCCAATTAGGGAGGAACTCTGCAAGTTCTATACCGATTTTGATGAAATTCGACACGAAGGAAGAAAATGGGATTTTAAAATGATTTTTTAGAAAAGTTCTGGAATATGGCCAATTAGGAAGGAATTCGGTGATTTCTTAACCGATTGTGATGAAATTCGATATGTAAGATGAAAATAAGATTTTAAATCGGAACTCACCGGGTTCCTTTCTAATTGGCCATAGTCCAGAACTTACCCAAAAAATCATTTCAAAATCACATTTTCATCATACGTATTGAATTTCATCATAATCGGTTAAGAACTCGCCGAGTTCCTTGCTAATTGACCATATTCCAGAACTTTTCTAAAAAATTATTTTAAAATCCCATTTTCTTCCTTCGTGTCGAATTTTATCAAAATCGGTATAGAACTTGCAGAGTTCCTCCCTAATTGGCCATATTCCAGAACTTTCCTAAAAAATCAGTTTAAGTTTAAATCACATGTCGAAATATCCTGTTTAGAAATATACAGTTTTGTACCATATCCCGTTTTAAAATATCCAGTTTTGAAATATCCAGTTTTGTACCATATCTCGTTCTGTACCTTATCTCGTTTTAAAATATCCAGTTTTGAATTATCCTGTTTCGTCAAATCCAGTTGTAAAATTTCCAGTTTCGACCTCAGGAAATATATAGATTAAGACGATAAATAAATACCATACACATAGTAGTAAACGATCGACGATAAAGATAAAATATTAAATCCTTTAAATTGAACAGGAGCGATCATACGACTTCAAGTCCCGATCTTCATTTAAAGACAATTGATTGACCCAAGAAACTCGTACATTTGATCAGTTTAAAAGAAAATATTTTTTAGTCCTTTGATCGCGATGAATTAGGTAACCAATCAATCAATTATACAGTTACATAGAATGAACACTATTTAATTTTTATTTTATATAGGTTCGATCTTCATTTATAGACGTTGAATTACAAAAAGCACCTCTGTGTTAAAGAAAATATTTAGTGACTTTTGTGTAAAGTAACAAATATATTTTTAAGATTGTGATAACTTTAAATAGGCCTTTCATTCTTGCATTCGTGCAGTAATAGGAATAATCGATCGTCGATAATGGTAAAATGTTAAAGTTTTTTTTAAATAAAACAGGAATAATTATATAAATACAAGTTAATTTATTTAGTGTAAACAACATCACTTTTCATGGCCTTCGCTACGATCACTAAGTATACTGATCATACCGATATAAGTTATACTAATTATCAATCACCAAATAAGGATTACATATAAAAGCCATTTATTTTTTTTCGTTGAAAACGGGTTCGGTATCGTTGATAACGAAAAAATGATTTTAGTTTATCGATCACATAAATTATAGTAGATTTATCATTCGTGTTGTTATATTGTTGTAAAAATCGATTATCGATACAAGCAAAATGTTAAAATTCTTTTAAATATACAGACACGATCATACGACTTTAAGTTGTGATCTACGTTCTTCGGTTGCGATTACTAAATTTACTATTCGTGCAACGATCTTCATTTACTATCGATCCTCAAAAATATGAAAGATTTTTTTTGTCAGAAATAATTTACACGATCACATAACACATTAAATTAGTAGGTTTACCATTCGTTCAGTAATATTTATAATCGATCGTCAATAAAAGAAGATAAAAGAAATATTTTGAAGTTCTTTAGTTACAATCGTCAAAAAAGGATTACTTATGAAAGATTTTCATATTTTTTCACATAATAGTTTAACATAAACGATCACATATCTGCAAGTCACGATCGTCATTTATAAACGACTAAATAAAGAAAAAATGCATTTACACTTGTTTACTTTTTAGTTCATTTTATCAGTTGATAAAAAAAGGTAAAGAAAATGTTTTTCAATTATTTGGTTGCAATCATTTTTTAATTAAAGAAGAACGATCATCATAACCAAAAGTTACGATTTTTATCTCGATTTAAGTTGCGATCACGTCAATTAGTGGTTTTATTATATGATTGTGGAGTTATAATTGTAATCGATCATCGAAAAAGATTTGCAAATGTTAAAAGTTAAACAAATTTAAAGCAACTTATTGATATTCAAGATCGATAAAAACGTCCAACACCATTTGACCTTTAGGTAAACAGCTTAACCAATCACAAAAGGTTTATTTATTTGATATATTGCATTTTTTTTGTGCTCGTTATCGTTTTTATACGATTATCAGAATAATATTGATGGTTTCGCCTTTAAAAAGAAAAATTAGTTTTGACGCCTTGCAATTTATTTTCATTTTAGATTTCCGCACCAATATTCTTTCAAGGATACATATGTATAGTCTAGAAAATTATATTGCTTTATGTGTTATAGATTTTTCTTAATACAGTTATAACAATGAAAATTTTACGTTATAAATTGATCCGATTTCTTTATTTAGATATATAGCGCGAGAGTTTTATTCATTTTAAATTAAATTAGGCATTATCCATTTTTTCCATTACGAACGATAAAATTTCACAAGGATATACAAACTTATACGTGATCTTACTACGTTATTACAATATTGGTTTATGGGAAAAACAAACACATATTCAACCAAAGATTTTCTAATCTTTCGAGGCATTATACTTATATAGGAGAATACTATATATAAACTATATATCTAATATTATCAACTATATATAAACATAAAACGGTCCCATTTGTCGTTAGCCAGACATTATGGCGTTTTTTTTGGTATGTAGGAAAATGTGAGACTCAAAATTGATTTTTGATTTTTTATTATACTTGAAGAAAATTCCATTTTTGTTATTAAGAAAAAGAAAATATATTAAAAAAAAATCTTTTTAGTATTTCTATGCTGTGTGCATTTGTTGTTGTTTTTTGTCTTTAATCAAAAACTATGAGAATATAAAAAATATTGTGGGTGGCGCAAAATTATGGAAAAAAAGCGCACAACCGGAGGAAATGGGAAAATATTTTTATGATTTATTAGATTTTTCGAAAATATTTTTGAGTGGTTTGATTCCTTATATTATGGTGCTTATATATCAGCGTTGTGTGAATTAATGCGTCTGTTAGAAATTTTGAGTGGGAAGGAGATGATTTTTTTTATAAACTATTTCGATTACTTAAAGATGATTTAAAAATATTATTTTTTATGCGTTCTTGAATTATATACGTTCTACTGGAATTTAGTTAACTTGCTGGTTTGTGGAGTTTAAGTGGACCGATTTTCGGCTAATGTGTAATTTTTTTGTCCAACAACTCACTGCGTTGAATGCCTTTGGAAGTTGATTGTTGCTGATATACTTTTTCTAAATGTTTGAACCAATTTTGGGAGTCCCTTTTTGGAAATGTTTTTTTCTTTTTTGATTTGGCTAGTAATTAAAACATATCCTAGACCCTTTTCCACTCTTAAATTACACTTGATCTCATTTTATAATTTTATAATTTATGATGAGATATAAAATCTCATTTTATATAATACTTCATTTCAGGAAGTGTTTGCATAGATAATTGTTGAAAGGTTTCTTCAGGTGTGACAAAAATAAATTAGCATGTTCCTTTGTCGTTTCTAATAGGCGTCGATGAGATGATTCGATAAAAAATAATTTTTCAATTTGTTGGCCATTTGAATGCCTTCAAAGATTAAATTACTAGTTAAAACCGGTCGATTTACCGTTAAAAAAAAAATATATATATATATATATATATAAATATATATATATATATATATATATATATATATATATATATATATATATATATATATATATATATATATATATATATTTCAAAATTGTTCAAAACTGTTAAATAAACAAGTTTCAAAAGAAGTCCTGCATACTCTTTAAGAATGGGTTAGTTCCCAGAATTTGCAACATAAGTCAAATAATCAAAAAAAGCATTGCTCAAATGGAGACAAATACCCAAACAAAATCAATTTCGATATCCGTACCAAAGGTTAATAAGTCGTACAACCAGGTCTACACTACTAATTTCGAAATATTTACTCAGACCCAAATTACAAAATTCAAGAGACAGACAAATATTGTGACCCATAGATGGGTCATATAAAGGCCATCTATTGGGTCATATAAAGAATGGTAACTTGTCGAACAGACGCCCCTAAATCGATTAATTGGCATAACGACAGACGGACAAATTCTAACCAGTTCAAGAAAGGTCAGATAACTAGGAACCAACAGCATAAATAGCATAAATTTGGATGGGTTAAACGTTAAATATCTCAGAATGAACCATATATTAAAATTACCAGATCCGGTCCTATGAGCTAAATTTAATCGGCACATGACAAAACCTGTAATATTTATATTACTGGCTGATACTCTAACTTTTTCCGAATAAACATGAAAATAATTGTTTACACAATTGTGTAAGGATAATTTGTCTAAGTAAGAGTCTTGATATGCCAAAAGTGCATATTTATGTGAATTTTGGTTCAACTTGCACGTTTGTGTATAATATCATTTTACTTGTTTTCGACCCAAAAATATAATTACAACCCTTGTTATCGAACGTAAATGTCTAAAAATTATTCTGTGAAAAAAAAAAACAGTTTCCGAAATTACTAAACGTATCGGTAAATCCATAAATTTGATTAGATAAAATGTTTTTTGTAGAAAAAGAATTTCCTACACAATTGTGTACATTAAATTCAAGCTCATTCGTTGTATTAGTAAAACATTAAACATACGGATTATATTGCCCACAAATGTTGATTTTTAAAACATTTAACGTTTTTGATACATATTTTATGTATTCCCCACCTACACAAACGTGTTTTTGTTGATCAGTAATTAGTGGCTATACATAAATATTATCGCCATTTAAAACGTGTAGCAATTGTAGAGGTTAATTTTTTAATAAAATCGCCATTAAAAATAATATTTTTAACCTACACATTTGTGTATATTAAACTTATAATACGGTAAAATAAAAAATGGATTGAACTCGAAAAAAAACAACAAATTGTATAATATTATCTTATAACAATTTATTTTTCAAAACTGTACAGTAGTGCAAAGGCACATTCTTGTTTTAACCTCGGAAATCATAGTTCCCTTTTACTCCTAACTTATTTTTGTGATTTATTGCCCTTATTTTCTTGGCAAAATTATTCGAATTCGAATAATGCGGTAATTTAAAAAAAAATTTGTTACGATTCGGCAATTTATTGTTACCATCTATACTATCCTACTGACGATACATGGTGAATTTAGCTGTAAATAATTTTCTCGTAAAAATTCTTACTTGAACTGCTTCACTTAAGTTTTCGTAGCAAACTTTTAATTCTTAAATATTCTCGATAAAATGACCTTGAGTTGAAAAACTATAGATTAAAAAAGAAATACTCTCAAACTACTCTTCAAAAATGACGTCAATTAAGCTTAAATCGATATCAAACATCAAAAAGCGAAAACTACATAAATAAAAGTTCACACACAAAATGAACAGAGCTTTATAGTAAGAATGTGCCACAATTATTTTGTAGAATAGATGTCATGACCTACATAATTTTGTGAACTAATGTACTGACATCATGGCTAGCGATTTAGCTGTTGAAAAGAAATAAGCATTTTAAAATCTTGCTAAAAGCTATAAATATTATTTTTATCTATTTTCAGATAGTCTGACGTAAAATACTTAGTTTGGCAGCTTTTAAAAGTAAGTTTTAAATTAAATGTTACTCGTCTACTGTTAAGTTATTAACAAAGGCTAAATTTTTTATAAATTCCCTAAAAAAATTAGGCAAATTATTTTTTCGTGCATAAAATTTATCTTTGAAATTATCTAACACAGAGATAAGATAAAAGGTAATCATTTTTGTTTTGTTTTTCTTGTTGTATTTTTTTATTAAGAAAAAGATAAGACAATATGCTGTTTGCATAAGAGGGTTTGTTTTTATTATTTATTTAAATTAAAAGAAAATAATTAATTTATTTAGATGGATTGTATTGTTGCCAATTGTGTTTTACCTTTAACTAAATTTTTATTATCGGTCATTCAACCGAATATACTCAAAAGTTTAATCGATTGCAATGATAAGGGATGTTCATGCGTTTAATGGAAATGTCATCTGTATACAATCGAATTTTTAGTATTACGTAAGGATTAACTGATTAAAAGGCTGCTTCTGTTTATACATTAAGAAAAAAAAATTTCTACAAAAGTAGAAGGGGTGACGTTAGAAAGAGATACCAAAACTTTTCTACACAAGTAAAATCTAAATTCTGTGCAAATGTCAAGAAACTGAAGTTGTACAAGATATTAACTAGACTATTTGCCTTGTATGAGACCAGAAATCTAAAATCCGGCAAATACACGATGGTTACCCTATTAAAATAGTGAAATTTACATTAAAAATCAAATATCACCAAATTTAAAAAAATCCATGATGTAAGATCATTAAAATACTGAAATTTAGGTTAAAATTCGAAACTTTTCAAAACCGTCCATTAAATTCCGAAAACTATACCACAAATCACAAAAATTTCAAAATCTTGGAATTCACGATATAGGCCAATGTGTTGGGCAATGAAAACTGAAAAATTTATCAAAATTTGTAAAATCCACTAAATACTTTGTCCATTGAATCTGAAAAATTAATGCCACAAATCAAAAATCTTGCAAATTTAGAGAATCCATGTTGGTTGGTTGATCCAATCGAAAAATTTTCGGCCCATGGAAACTGTAAAAATTAGGCCTCAAAGCAAAAATTTCTAAAATCCAGTTTTAGTGCATTAAAATTGTAAAAGATATGCCAAAATTCAAAGTTTTTCGAATCTGTAATAGAAAATTAATAAAGGTTAGCTTATTAAATTGTAAAATTTATACCATTAATAGAAAATTTCCAAAATTCAGAAAACCCATGGTGTTGATGTTTTGTAAACAATTTACAAAATCTAGAAAATGTAATTACTGGTTAGCCCTAAGGTTTCCAAAAATCTCGGAAAATTTCAATGCCATGATTTAAACTTTAAATCACGGCGAATTCCGAAATAATAATATAATAATATAATAATATAATAATATAATAATATAATAATATAATAATATAATAATATAATAATATAATAATATAATAATATAATAATATAATAATATAATAATATAATAATATAATAATATAATAATATAATAATATAATAATATAATAATATAATAATATAATAATATAATAATATAATAATATAATAATATAATAATATAATAATATAATAATATAATAATATAATAATATAATAATATAATAATATAATAATATAATAATATAATAATATAATAATATAATAATATAATAATATAATAATATAATAATATAATAATATAATAATATAATAATATAATAATATAATAATATAATAATATAATAATATAATAATATAATAATATAATAATATAATAATATAATAATATAATAATATAATAATATAATAATATAATAATATAATAATATAATAATATAATAATATAATAATATAATAATATAATAATATAATAATATAATAATATAATAATATAATAATATAATAATATAATAATATAATAATATAATAATATAATAATATAATAATATAATAATATAATAATATAATAATATAATAATATAATAATATAATAATATAATAATATAATAATATAATAATATAATAATATAATAATATAATAATATAATAATATAATAATATAATAATATAATAATATAATAATATAATAATATAATAATATAATAATATAATAATATAATAATATAATAATATAATAATATAATAATATAATAATATAATAATATAATAATATAATAATATAATAATATAATAATATAATAATATAATAATATAATAATATAATAATATAATAATATAATAATATAATAATATAATAATATAATAATATAATAATATAATAATATAATAATATAATAATATAATAATATAATAATATAATAATATAATAATATAATAATATAATAATATAATAATATAATAATATAATAATATAATAATATAATAATATAATAATATAATAATATAATAATATAATAATATAATAATATAATAATATAATAATATAATAATATAATAATATAATAATATAATAATATAATAATATAATAATATAATAATATAATAATATAATAATATAATAATATAATAATATAATAATATAATAATATAATAATATAATAATATAATAATATAATAATATAATAATATAATAATATAATAATATAATAATATAATAATATAATAATATAATAATATAATAATATAATAATATAATAATATAATAATATAATAATATAATAATATAATAATATAATAAACGAATTTCGTTGAAACGAAAAAAAAGCCTTGCTCGATAAGCACCCAGGGACGCAGCCCCTAGTTCTTAATAATAGTCAGAATTAAGAAGTATAAGTATAATTTTATAAATAAACAGGTTGAGTAACTGTAGGTGCATACACTCATAATGACTTTTATAGTTTGATGCGCATATGATCTGCATAATCAAACAAAAATACCATTCTACTAAGAATTAGTCTGAGAACCTTTAGAATCACGTCTACTAGTTCGAAACAGGTTTTAAAGTGAACCCCCAACTAAAAATAATTCTTTAGTACGGAAATTACTTACTCTAGCATTTTATCGTATACTTTATTTTCTTAGAACAACTGAATTAAAATGGAATTTCCAAATCATTGACACTTTTAAAAAGTGGAATAATTTTGCATGCACCTACAATATTAAAATACCAAGTTACGTCATCATCTTAACGATGATAACCTTCAACATTTCATTATTAAGTAATATATTATCTATATACTATTTGCCATTTTAATGCTAAGAAAACAATACATACAAGCAAAAACCGCGGATCGTTTAATATAAACAAAACAATTATTAAGATTATACATCATAACTTGGCGATCGATTGAAACGTGTAGACGTTAATTAAATATTTTAGTGCGACTGGTGAATTGATTAAAAATGAAACCAACTTTAGTGTTTGTGCATTTGGTGATTTGTTCTGTGATTGGATCTAATTTGTGTTATGCAGAATGTGAACGTAGTGTTACAACTGCGAGTGGAACAAAACGACCTTCAGGTGAAATTTGTAAGGGCGATTTAATATTCGAAGAGAATTTCGACGAGCTTGATTTGTCGGTTTGGAAACATGAAAATACGTTAGGCGGTGGTGGTGTAAGTGAATATGATTGTGTATATAGTTACAAGTAAAGTGTTTTATAAGAATATTTTTATTTTTTTATATATAGAACAATGAATTCCAATGGTATTGCAACAATCGTTCTAATTCATACGTTGAAAATGGTATCTTCTATATTCGACCTAGTTTGACCTCCGACCAGTTCGATGAAGATTTTTTATTTTCGGGTACATTAAATTTAAACGATAATGCAGATGAACCATGTACAAATTCAGCGTTTGTTGGATGTGAACGCACGGGTACCAAAACCAACGTTCTCAATCCAGTTAAAAGTGCTCGTGTCCATACAATCGATTCATTTGCGTTCCTTTACGGTCGTCTTGAAATTAATGCAAAACTTCCAAGTGGTGATTGGTTATGGCCCGCACTATGGTTACTTCCAGCAAAAAATGTATATGGCATATGGCCAGCGTCAGGTGAAATTGATGTAATGGAGTCACGTGGAAATCTAAATTTAGAAAAGGATGGTATTAATATTGGTCCAGAACAAGTTGGTTCCACTTTACATTTTGGTCCAAATTACGCCTTCAATGGTTATCAAACGTCAACATTTACGAAAAGTTCGACACCAGGAAAAGGTTTTAATTTAGATTTTCACCGTTATCAATTGGAATGGACACCCGAATTTATTAAATTTAGTGTTGATGATGATGAAATTGGTAAAGTGGCCGTTGGCGATGGATTCTGGGCTCGTGGTGGTTTTGCTGAAAAGGCACCTGGAGTGAAAAATCCTTGGGCTGCATCAACTTCACCGATGGCACCATTCGACCAAGAATTTCAAATAATTCTTAATTTAGCTGTTGGTGGTACTGCTTTTTTCCCAGACACTGCATCGAACCCCGGTGGTAAACCATGGACCAATGATTCACCACATGCTGCGACCGAATTTTGGAATGGACGTGACCAATGGTTGCCAACATGGAATTCAGAATCTGCACTTCAAGTCGATTATGTTCGTGTATGGGCATTGTAAATGGACATAAAGGTTTTAACAACTTCACTAGAGACATCTATTGAGAACACTATATAATTTTTTTCATTTAATAAACTCTAACCTCACAAATATATATGTATGTTTTATTATTCACGCTTAAAGTAGTCGGGAAGCGAAATAAGGAGCGCATCATTCCCTTTCCAACGACATTAAAGTAAGTCATTGCAGCTTACTTGTTACAAAAGAACAACTACATAATCAACATAATCCGCATGTGCTACGCCATACTTTTGCCATACATTTGTTTGATAATGGGGCCGACTTACAGGCTATTGCAGAACTCTTGGAATGTCACAAATTTAGACGATTTTTTTGGATATTTAACAACATAAAATTATGTTTTGGCCAATTTTTGGCGTTAAGTTACGATACAGTACTATAATAAAAAAACTCGTTTCACTTTATTGTGTGCTTACTTATATCTTCATATATAAAGTATAAACCATACTTTATCTTCCTTTAGCTTTGTATAGCTACGACGGAGTCTGGGGTATTGATATAGCAAATTATATTATGCTGAACGCATTAATCAGCGAAGGAGCTTTTACTTTAAGTTCAACCTTTTGTTGATCAGTTCGTTGTTTAGTTTCGTGATATTATTTTATATTAGTCTGAAGATCTACTGAAAATTCTGTTTTTCGTTTTTTTTGTAAATATTTTTCTTCTCTCGTCACGTTTGTCTTGACATCATTGAACATTTTACGAATGGATAAAGCAATGATTAGCTCTTCCCAGAATCCATTAAGTCAGCTACTTGAGGGAGTTAATCAACTATATGAATAGATAGTGTTCTACATAAGGTTTTTATTCCTTTTCGTAGTATATTCATTGCCTTACTCGTAAGATACATTTTTCGACTAAGATATCCGTCCACTAGCATTTTATACCAACTTCCAGGTAAGAAACCGGTAGCCTTGTACAATCGGTTAATTGGCAGCTAATATAGATAAATATATCTAAGCGATTTTCGTTCCTCCTTTAAATATTATGATCCACACAAATCTATCACGTTTCAATTACAACCCAAATCTCCATATTAAAGTCAAAAAAGCTTTTTTAAATTTTACCTACGTAAATCTACATACCATATAAAATCATAAACCAAAATCCATGTTTAAAAGAGGTCAAATTTAACCAACTACCTAACAAAATTATGTCTCCTTTACCACATTGAAAAAAAGTGAAACCACCCGTAGCATCATAAAATATGAAAATTCTTAATAAATTTTCCACAAATTTACCTTTTATCGTAATAAACTTTTTCACTTTCCCATAAAAATATTCAAACCGCACAACATAACCTAAAATAACAACAACAACCCGAAATAAATAAATTAATAGTAATTTGATATTTTATCCGAACGATTCTCTTGGCCTACACACACACACAGCACACTAAAAAAAGTAAGCAAAAAGGATAAACTCTTAAAATATTAAATTTTTATAGTTGAACCAAATAAAATATCTGGCCGATTATCATTTTGTATAAAAATTTATATTGAGCAACAATAAAAAAAAAATTTTCGCCTATACAATTTTGGTAGATAATCTAGAACCGATAGTCATAATTGGTCACTCAATAACATGTTCACCACATAAAACACGTGACTATATGCTTATATATGTATAAGTGTTAAATGCTCTCGACGGCAACACTATGATGGTGTTATCTGTTATGTAAAGCAATCGATTTATTTTTAGAAAAACCTATTATCAATTTTTCGTATTTTTTTGGTTTTTGTTTTCCCAATTTTCAATTTCCTGAAGATGGAAGAAAATATATATACTACTCTTATCTTATATAAGACAATAATGGATTAGATATGGTTTTCTAACCCATGTAGGTTTTTCCATTTACAATATCCTAATTAGCTAGTAACAATTTGCAGGTGATTTAAGCTACGTCTGATAATGGAACATTTTTTTTTAAATTAGGTAACTTGCATGTTGAATTCTGTAGATGCGGTTAATCATTTAGTACAAAAAAATACAATTTTAGTACATACATATTTAGTAAAACAAAAATTTTATCACAAAAATTGATAATAGAAAGATTTATACCCGATTGTTGGTCGGTATAACAATGAGCATCTGTGTAGTTATTTTATCTTGATGAATTATTCAGAATTTGAAACGAAGTGCTCAACAAGGCCCAGTTTCGATCTAGATCAAGAATTTATGCTATGTTTTGTTTAAAGTAAATTTTCATCTCAGAAGGTCATGATCACAAGCTCTAAATACGCTTTATGGGCTCCTGAAAAAAATTCTGAAAAATTCCCGGCAATCAGAAAAAATAACTATTTTACCGCTTATCTTTTTTCAGTTCAACGACCTGTAACTGATCATTTAATATAAATAAGCCGCTCCTATATGTTCGGAACGCAGTGAAACATATTTAACGATCCTGGCTCTTGTGTCCATCGGAGTTTTTCTAAAGATCTTCTCATATAGAGCTCTTCGGAGGACCGCGAGGAAAAATCCTAGGACAAAAAATCGCTAAATCAATAAAAGTCATAAATAAAAAATCCTTATAATAAATCTCCTTTAATAAAAAAAGGAACGGAATACAAAATTCTAGATAATAAAATACTATACAAAAAACCCAGCTAAAAATCCTAGAAAAAAATACTGGGATGACTGTTAGAAGGAGCTAACTGAATAAAAACCCAGATAAAAATACTACAAAAAAAACACTGGGATTACTGTTACATGAACACTTTTAGGTTGAAAAATTAAGGAAAAAACCGGAATAAAATATCTTAGGATAATAAATCCGGAATAAAAAATCATAGGGCAAAAATACCTACGATAAAAAATCGTAGAATCAAAAATCACAGAATAAAAAATCCTAGTTTTTGGGTAAAAAAATCCTAGGATAAAAAATCCTAGGATAAAAAATCCTGGGATAAAAAATCTTAGGATAAAAAATCTAGGGATAAAAAATCCTAGGATAAAAAGCTAAGGATAAAAATTCACAGAATAAAAAATCCCGCGAGCCCACGAGCGTTATCAAGCCTTTAGCCTCAACAATTCTACATTTTTTTAAATGGTTGTAAAATTTTGTGCTTCATTATTTTTATGTACAAATTATTTTGTTTCTAAACAAAATTGCTGAACAGAAATATAATTTTGGTGGTAAAAATAAAATTATTATTTTTTTTTACAGAAAACTTTTATTTGTGTTCGTTTAATAATTTTTTTGCACAAGAATAATAGTTTCTTTGTGAACAAAAAATAATTTTTTTGTGCACAATTAATACTTTTTTTGTGCAAGAATTGTAATGTTTCAATGTATGGTTAAACACTTGCCATTTTCTCAATACAGCGACCCGTAACGGATTATCTAAAGCCCTCTGGAGGATCGCGAGGAAAAATCTGAAATAAACATCCTAGGACAAAAAATCCGGAATAAAAAATCTTATGATAAAAATTCTAGAGCATAAGCCATGACGTGCAGTAAGTTTCAATAATGCTGCGGAGAAACGATTCGGTTGTCATATCAATCACCCATTGTAATGTTTATGTACTACCTTAATACAGAGGCATACAAATAGAGCAATATTGCATCCTTATCGTTGACTAGAACTTGTCTGTATATTTTATTTAGGTTTGCGGAAATACTATTTTGTACAGACGACATCTTAGAACTACAGAAATTAAACTGGTTTGTAAGATAGGACCTACCATTAGACAATCGTTTAAATCATACCCTGAGCTTTAAATCATACCCTGATTTAGCTGATCCATCGAACACCATTCAGCTTTGTCGTGGTACTATCATCTTTGAGAACACCTACTGGAGTAGCAATATTTAAATCTGCCTTTTCGAAGGCTAGTGTTAGTACACGTTAGTACACGTTCTAAAGATTTTCATCTTTATCGAATTGGCGTTCCATCGATAAAAGCCATAGCACTGCTAACTGCCTTAAATGAGCATTTTGATTTAAACGGCAACTTGACACGAAATCGTCCGTTGATGGTTTTAGTGATATTGGAGACTTAAAGGTTTTAGTAGGCTATCTCTTCTTCTGTGTGATTGAGCTTGTACGATTCCGTGACTATTTGTAATTTGATTTGGTAGTAGTATATTGGAAAAGTGTTCCATTCGGAATGTCAATTTTTCCTAGAACGTGAAAATTTGAATCAGCAAATTCTGTTTTACCCAAATAGTTCAATCCATCGATCTCTATTTCAACTAATGAAAATTGTGACGTTACATTTGGAAGAACGACGGCTTGTATACATCCAATCTGATGAATGGTTTCTTGAACTGTGTCGCGTTTTCTTCTATGTGCAACAACTCATGATGTCTAGCGTGAAATTTTAAACACTTCCGTTGAATCTTGCATTTGGACACAGGATGACTTTGCCTCATGCAGTTGAAGATAATTTTAACTGACAAACTTTCGTCTTTCACTTAATTTTGACCCCGGCAAAAGGAAGAGCATTCGATGTTAATGTCATTGGAACTAATATATAGTGACTTAAGTCTTCAGTTCCCACTGTCTTTAACGCTCGAAGTACTTCATGATAACGAACAACTTCACAAGGTAGTTCTTAAACACCATTCAAGTTATCCAAAATATAGGAAGCGTCCTTTTAATGTTGCCACCTAATAATATTGCTGAAAATAAATTTTGGGATTTATGGATTTCGTTAAATATCCTCAAATATCCTTAAAAAAAAGACAATCTTATCATCAATTGACTGTCTTATATGGGATGTAGCACCGATGGCATCAGGTATCGCACTTGAAATCGTAGATTTGGTTTTTAGAAAAAAACCGTAAATCGTTAACAGCGATTTACCGTTTGGTGGAAAAGTGGTTGTGTTAGGAGGTGAGAAAAACTTTCGGAAAATGGTGCTAGTAGAAAGAAATGGAAATCGAACTACTAGTGATCCTGCTACTAGTGATCCTGCATCCAGTGAATGGTAGGTTAAATGTCGGCAATGGTAACCAAGTATTTTTTTAATTAAAAAATCAATTTTCGTCTGATGTGCCAAATAAATAAGTCTCACTCGATTTAATTGCTGATATTTTTGGGGAATCGTTCACAACCAAGGATATTTCTTTAATATTACAGTACTCTATGTTGCGTCAAAAAAAAATGATGAATTCCGAGAGCTCAATGAAGAGGTCCTTGAAAAATTGGTTTTCGAAAATGCATCCTACTCAACCAGTTTTCAGTAAAAATTTGTGATGGGACACGTGACTCTGACTTGCAAGTAAATTTCCCAGTTGAATGTCTAAATTTTTGGAAATCTTCTTGTTTGCCCTCTCCTCCCACATTTTAAATTTAAGGAAAGGTTGCATAATTAATAAAATAAATAAAATTTAAAATTAATTGTAAAAATCGGAACACCATTTTTGCTATTTATTAATTTTAGTAACCTGTTCTAATTTCCTAAATTTTATTGTTAATTTTTTTTATTCGTTTTAAAATTTCAAATCAAATTTTTGAAGACTCTTACAACGTTAATAAATATTTCACGGGTCTTCCTGTATTATTTATTTTTTAAGCTAGTAAATAAAGTATAGGATTAAAGAATTTACATGTAAACTTTCGTTAAGCAAATATTTTCGGATTAAAGCCTTAAGCAAAATATATTTTTGTACTGACTATACGTAAACAACCCTTTTATAAATTATTCACCATAAAAATCATTCTTTAAAGTGCATGTCAAATACAGAAAATGATGTAAAATATTCATTTTTATATTTTCAACGGCATGTAAAGCATTTAATTATTTTAATTTGTATTTACATACATGATTTTGTATTTTAATCCACACTAATATATTTATATAGCTCCCTAATTCCACGAATCACTTATACATACTGCTCCCTTATCGCCAAAAATCAAAAATCGCTTTTAAAATATCATAAAAACTTAAAAAATTTAATTCAAACCATTTTGTCACGCTAATATATTATAAGGCTTCATCTCGTCTAAAGTGTAACGTGTAAATAATTTTGTCTAGCACGTGAAAATCACATTTTAATTTTAATTTATGCGTGTCAAAAAGTTATTTTTATTTTATAGTTCGATTGCATGCTGCCGGCATAACATAACATGGTAGTTAAATTTAATAACTTTAGAGTCTAGATGAATTTTGTTTTTAGCTTTGTAACGTGTTTGTATGGGAAAAAATAATATTATTACTCCTGTACGTTAAAATCGTTATAAAAACTCTTTTAAAGTTTGTTTCGTTGTTGTTGTTGTTTTAATCTTTTGTCACTTAAGAGCATGTCATCTATAAACCATCATTTGAATTGTGAAATTCACTTATTTAGATTCTTGCGGGTTTCTACTAACTTATAGGCAACGCTTTTTTAATATTCTATAATTTTTCTCTGAAGTTCTGATGAGCGGTTTATGATCCGTAAGAAGTTTACATTTATTTCCGTAAAGAAAGAGTTTATATTTCTTCACTGCCTAAATAATGGACTTCACCTTTATTTCGTTTGTTGTGTATTTTGTTTCAATACAGTTCAGTGTTCTGGTTGCAAATGCAATTGATATTTCTCCTTTATCATGCATTTGTGACCTGCACCTAGTTCCGACTCATCCGTAGTAAGGATAAAAGGTTTTGAAAAGTAAGTAATAGGCCAATATTTGACCAATTTTTAAAAAAAAATGTTCATGTGCTTTGTGATTTTTAAGTAGTCCTGGATATACTAGTGAAACTACCCTGACAACCAAAGAAAATCCACTCAAGAAAATTTTAAATTTTGTCGCGATTTATCTTAACTTCTGCTTGTGTGATTCTCAAACCCAAGAAATTCCATTTCTTTTTTTAACTCGCTTTTGTTGAGTTTTATCTTAAGGTTACAATTTGACAGTCGTTTGAGTAATTTTTTTCAAATAAGAAAGTCTAAATTTTTTCCTCAGTCCGTATGTATTCTTGCCGAATTAACATTCGGATTTCATCCGAATTAACGGAACATCGTTAATCAGTTGAAAATGATATTTTTCTCCTAAAAATATTTGTCTAATTCGATTTTATGAAGTCCTGTTTTAAAGTCTAACGTTGTAAAATAAATGGATTATCCTAAACAGACTATATAGCATGTCTTCGAATTTTGTCGATTTAAATTCCTGTAATCAATTTCAACTAAAACTATGAATTATTCCGCTATTTAACATTCATGTAAATAAATTTAAACGTTCAATTCAATCGAATTCATCGTTTTATGTCAAATATACAAAGTATTTGCAGCAAAATCTTATTTACATTCACTTTACCCGACACAAAATTACCGAAATTATTATAATAAAACTATTATTATAATTATTAAAATATTTAAACGCTCAAATTCGATCGAATTCATTGTTTCATGCCAAATAATAACATAATAATATGTACAGTAATATAAGTCTGATTCTGATCCGAAAATTTCACCATATTAACTTTTTCTATAAGAATCCTTTACTATAATTTCCGTTCGTTTTTAATTTTCTTATTTTATTCCTACACTCTACAATATTAGGTCTACAATATTAGGTATAAAACACTCAAATACTGGTTCAATTCTTTACTATTATACCAACTCGAAGGTAAAATTCTCGATCATGGATGTCCTTTTCAATAGATCAGCTGCCACCAATGGATCGTTTCATTCTTTTTAAGACGAATAAACATTTTTGTTCTAATTTTCACAGATGTATAGATAATCATCAACATAACATAAATCTTCCAAATTACTAACATTATTTGTCAGATTATGTATTAAACGCAATTAAACCAATTAATTGTACACTGAAATTATTAACACATAAAATATCAACAAAATACATGTCGATAATGTAGTTGCGTATATACACATCTGACAATACAAATGGCCTTGAATTCCTTTCTTCTCGAATATACCAAATTTTTCGATTTCGATTAAATCACAAATTTATAATAACACAATTGAAAAATTGTCAATTGTACATTGATGTATACCACTGCTTGTTAGCACGAAAAATTAAATCACAGAAACTCAACTTGTCAATGTCTACCTCGTCGTCACACTACACACCGACAACTCACTAGCGGTACATACTACAACAATTATTCACGCAATGTTTCGGTTTTTTTCTTTCTATTATGTTAAAATGTATTATCGAATATTTTCAATTATAAAAAAAACACTTAATTTATAGATTTAGCTCTACACACACATCTAAATATACAAAAAACTAAATAAAAATATTAAAAATATTCGTTTCATAGCAGGCCGCCATCTTTGCTTCGAATGCATATGGTTGCCCCAGTACAAAAACACAACAAAAAAAAAATAAATAAATAAAAAAATACACATTAAAATTATGCATTGATTCAAAACCAACACAAATGTATATACAAGCCATGAAGTTGCGATACTCATGCCAAAAAGTGACTACTATACCTAAGTATTAGTGTTGTGACGTAGTATAATTTGTATATACTTTTATTATATACTTTGATGTAAATAAAAAATGAATACGAATGATGAAACAACAGTATGTTGCGCTCTTTAAGACAAAGCAAAAAACAAATTTATTATTTAACGAGAGAGAGAAGTATTGTTATTATTATTTACTTCATTATATACTATACTATATACTAATAATTTAGAGCAGAGTGGACAGTCGCAAAATATAATTTTTGTTTCGTTTTTTTTGTAGAAATGTTATGTACTTTGAATTTAGAGGAGTATGGACAGTGCGAAATATAATTTTTTGTTTCGATTTTTACTGTAGTCAAATTCACTAACACATACACCCAATAGTAGTCATAATATGTTTTACTTAGCCAAGCTTCATGGCTTGTATAATATACAATAGTGTTGGTTTTGATTGATTACTTAAGAGTATTTTCCACGTTGAAACGATATTTTATATACACGAAAAACGTGAGATAAAAATATAAATTTAACAGTTGTACGAGTGAGACGGACAACTTTTGCTGCACGCTGTGCATACAAAATTATTTTGTATTTTTTTCGTTTTTTCGCCATAATTATGGCAGCAAAACGAAAAAATACAAAATTATTTACAAAAAATATAAAATTGGAATACATTTTATGGTTGAAAATTGCTGCAAAATATACATGCACATAAAATTTGTGTTTGGACGAGAAAATTTTTCTCGCACGCAAATATAAAATTTTTATTTATTTTTTTTTATAGCTAAATTCTTTTAATTTTTATTTTCAGTGAGGTAAGAACTAAAATTTTGAGGTTATAAAAATTAAATAAATTTTTGATATTATTGAGATATTTTGATAATATATTGTTATATTGTGTTGTAATTAATAAAACAAAATGTATAAAATATTCACCAGATCAATTGGTCGAATCTATAAATATTCATTAAAATTCACCAATCTCATAATAAAATAAAAAAATACAATTTATTTTGGATATGTGCAAATAAATTTTTGATTTTTTTAGGTTATTTAGGGAAGACGTCAACTTACATAAACTATAAAATTTAGCTATAAAAAAAACAGTTGTCTTTGTCACTCAAGTAAAATTTAACACTATGCTGCAGATTTTAATGTTTGGCTGCAGAAAAAATATGTTTCATCGTGGAAAAACACCATTATTCTCTGGGGAAGCGACAGAGTTTCCGATCCATTTCACTATTTCTATTTATTTCTTTTATTAAATAAATAAATTTTAGATGAAGAGATCAAAAGTTTTTTGTGTCAAATAAAGTGTATATAAATTAGATTTTCGGCAATTTTATGACGTATTTAAAATTAATTAATTAATTAATTAATTGTAAATTTCAGGCGAAAACTAATCCAATTTATTACAGCCTACGGCGTGCACAAATTATATTATTATATTATTATGTTATTATATTATGAATTAATTAATTTATAATTTCAGATGAAAATTAATTACAGCCTATGGCTAAAAGCAATTAGTTCATTAATAGATTTTGTTTTCAGGAAACCTTTGCTGATTACAGATGAATGATGGTACACTTGAATTGCTGATAAAAGATAACAGAGTGCAGAGCATTGCAGTAAAATTGTGATTGTGCTAACAGTAGTTTGAATATTGGCTACCGGGAAACCAGACCAATTCTGACATTAATGACATATACCTTTCATTTCCTTACCACACAAAAATTTACTAACTATTGGCCGCCAAGGCGTCTGTAACTGGGTCGATCTCAATAATTTAACTAATATCCTGCCTTATTCTTCCAAGTTTATGTAAAAACGGGTGGGCCCAATGCTTTATATATATATATATATATATATATATATATATATATATATATATATATATATATATATATATATATATTTATATATATATATATATATATATATATATATATATATATATATATATATATATATATATATATATATATATATATATATATATATATATATATATATATATATATATATATATATATATATATATATATATATATATATATATATATATATATATATATTCATTTATATACTATGTGGAAAAAAATTGTCATATTTTATATATTATGACTTCAAGGTAATTTATCACAAAAACATCTCAACATTTGCAAAGTTAAATAATATATTTTTGTTTTTTCAGTTTTTCCAAAAATTAATTCAACAAATGGGAAAATTATTTTCTCATTTCTAATGTTGTATATTTTTTTTGACTTTTCATTTTGCATAGGCAATTAAAATATGCTTACAGAGCTAATTAAGAAAAAAGTATGTAAGTTACGAGTATATATATATTGAGCAGGCAACAATGAAGCAAAAATGTTGTTAATTATGTTTTTACATAACAAAAAAATGTATATACTCGTTCAAACCTCCTAATTATGTGATTTTTTTTTTGTTTTTTTTTTTAAATTTTAAATGGCTTCAGGGAACGTTTTCGTTGTTTTATGATATAAAAATAGGTAACAAGATACGTTATATCGCTGATCGATTTTATTTTGTTTTGATTGGGTGTTTATTGATATAAATTCTGTTAGGGGATTATTTTTAAATTCGTAAAATAATTTTCAACTCCCTATAACCTTCTAATTTGCTTAATTGTGTATAATTGTATTCAGTTTTTGTAATTCAATTTGCTAAACTGTCAGTTTTAAACAAAATTAAATGTTAAAATAAAAAGATGATTCTTTGAAATTTAAAAGTACAAAATTGTTTGTTAACTGCTCGAAATTATTTTTGTTCTGGTATCTGGTGTAGGTAAGATCTGGTGTAGGTATCTGGTGTAGGTTCACCCATCTTTTTTGAGGTCTTTTTAAATGACCTGCCATTCAAATCAGTTAATATTGTGTTACGTGACTGGTATCTCCCGATATTGTATCTCCAGGAACTGGACTTGTTCGATTAAATAGATTTATTGATTGGACTCTAGGACCAAGCTCTACGCTTTTCTTCTGGATAACGCTGGGTCTAATCCTGCAGCAGTTTTATAGATTATTATTTAAATACCTTAAATACGTATGTAGATGCCCGCAAGTACATCTACACACATACGCGAATATTCATGTATATATATATATATATATATATATATATATATATATATATATATATAAATTACAAATTTAAAAAAAAATTATTTAACACTAAAACTAAATTAAATAACCGTTAAACTAACAAAAACGACATTGTAATTCCAAGAACATCTAATTGCGCGATTTAATTGTAAAATATATAAGCACGACAATACCCACCTTAAGTAAAAATCGTTTAAGTTTTTAACCTTAAAAATTGTACGACAAATTCTAAAAACTATTACACCCAGCAGATATATTATAACATTGACAAGAATAACTTTTAACATTTACAATGCTGCCATTCATATTCCCTTACTAAATAATGTTATAACATCTGCGCATAATTTTTCCATCCCCCCATTATAGCATATACAATATCATCGTGCTATAATTAAATCACCTTCTTATTAGTCAAATAATTCATTAATTATGTATTTACAACTGTTAACGTTAGATGTTTGTAGACAGAACACAAATAATTACTAGTATGTTAAAAAGACAAAACTGAAAATATCCTTTTCCATATGTACTATACACATGTATACTCGTATATATATAAAAAAAAGTGAGCGGTACGTGGGTGCGGGAATTCAAATTTTTGTTTGTACAAAATTATTTTATCTGTATACAAATATACACATTTGACATTTAAAAATCTGCACATCTACACACACACTCGTATGTATCATGCATATACATTTACGAACCATTAATTAATTTTGAGATGAAAATTTAATTAATTTAACATAATATATTTACGATATGATATTATGGTATTTTCTTGAATTTTTATTTTTCATTTTTATTATTTATGTTGTATGTGTGCGGTTTTGTTTATTTTAGATATAAGGGAAAAAACATTTTCATACATCAATGAAAATGTTATATAATATTTTTTGACAAATATATAGTTTTATGTTATTATTTGAGAGTATTACGGTTGACCTTACTACCTTTGGGAATGTTAAACGTTGTGCGTCTATCAAAAAAGTTGGTCTTACAATTTATTATATAGAACGATTACAAACCTATGCTGAGCGCAATGCAGGCGAATTGTTTATCTGAAACTTAAAGTCATAATCGTTTTCAAGGTTATTTGGAGGTCATTCTCAGTTTTTTTAAATTGTGGCTTTTATCAAACTCATTTCTACTTTACATACTCATCTGTTAGGGCCTTCCACACCTATATACATAACAACAGAGTTCAGTTTATCGGCATTTGCAAGGTACATATTTAGAATTCAGCAGTGAGCGTAGGATATACAACAAAGGTGCTATTCAGACTAATTGATGTTCTCTGCCTACGGAATTGGCAGCCGACTGATTTGATCGCATCTCTTGGATGACCCAAAACCATCCCTTAGAGATTGACACATGGTCAATTTGACGTTAATCATTATTTTTTAACAAGGATTTAGGTCACCGGTCGTATAGTGATGATTAAGATATTGGAATAGACCTCCGTTGACCTCAATGCCGTGACCAATTGTGTGTAAAATCATTCGTAAGGCTGACCACCCACAACGATCATCAATTGTAAATATTTGGTCTGAAAGATCTCAATAAGGATCAACTTTAGACTATAATGCTGTTAATTTTTTTAGGTTAGGGTTAAATCTCCACTCGAAATACCACAAAGTCAATTTACAAAAACAAACCGTAATCATATTTGATTAAGTTTAATGTTTCCAATTCATCTAAAACTAAATTTCATTCAGTTTGAACTCATTTAAAATATTCAGGATGTCCTGTGGTTGCATCAAGTTCAAATTTTGATTAGAAAGTTTGTTTTGTTATAATCCTGTATCATATTCGGTTTTTTGTGTTCATATTCGGTTTGCTGATGCTGATCGACGAGTCCCAGTGCAATGTACTCAACAAATTTAAAGCTTTGTTTTTTTTCGGAACATAATTGTTACATAGTCTGTAAAATAAAATTTTGATGACAAAACATCTTTTTGATTATCAATAAAGGTTAGTGGCAATTTTCTAGTGGTACCCAGCATTTTCAATTGTCTTTTTAACATTTGTTCTATAAAGTGTATGACGTAAAAAAGTTATCACGCCAGTATCACTCTTGATCTCTGCTTTTTCTACTCCGAGCTTTTTGGTTGTATAATTTTGCATATTGTATGCATATGGATTTTGCGAGTCACACAATGCCCATATTTTTATTGCGTATTTAGAGGGAATTTTGATTTGCTGGGAATGTTTACTGGCGAAAAGACATCGTCTTTGATAAGAAAAGAACTGTTCATCTTCAGTTATATTTTCATTCGGTTTATATAAAATGGGTACAATTTCTATCCACTATGCGACCAATATTTGAATTCCACCAGCTTTCTGTTGCTTCGTTGAGGGACCGATATACACTAGCAGTAGGACACCAATATATGCTAAAAATTCTTCGTCAGATATTTCTTTTCATTTTTTTATACACTGCTTTTCTTTCTTTATTTGACATTTTTATTATGTTACATAATAAATTTCGCCCTAAAAAGGTCGAATGTCGCCCTTGTTGGTTTTGAATGGCAAATTTTCGATAAAACAAAATTATCAATTGTTTCAGAATATCTTCACTATCAGTAGATTCATTTCACTAAGGAAAACCGATAGGTTATCTTCGGTTTCAAAAACCACACTGTTATCTGCATCAGACAAGTACAATGGTTCATCTAGTTCACTTCTAATTTTTCCAAATTTTGAACTACACTTATAACAACTTTATGTATAAATTGAAATTATGTATTCGTAATATTAGCACTGGTAATTATAGCACTGTTCGCTGTTGCAAGTCAACAAAATTACAAAAAAAAGCACAAACTTTACTAAATTCAATAATCTAGTGAACAGGAATGAACAGGATTTTTATAGAAAAAAAAATATAATAAAATATGGATAGAAACTGTTTGAACATGTTTCACCAAAGCCCCCTATATAACAAAGCCGCAATGATCAAAATGAACTTAAAATGGAGGTGGTAGAAAGACGAAAAAAACTCTACTTTTTATACAAATCGTATGGAAAAAGTATTGTCTTTAAAACATATTTTAAACATGAAAATAGCCGTAAAAATTAATTTTAAACGCACAGACATTTAAAGTAATAGTTAAATTATGAATGATTAAATATTCAATCAATAAAATCCGTTATGTATCTTTAGTTATTGTTTAAAAATAAGGGTAAAACCAATACAAATGTTTTATACAGGCCACGAAGTCTCAATACTTACGCAACAAAAAATAACTACTAAATTATATATATATATATATATATATATATATATATATATATATATATATATATATATATGTATATATATATATATATATATATATATATATATATATATATATATAAAAATATAAACATACAAAAGATGAAACAAATAGTAGTTATATTATTTAATAATATTCGTGGTTTAGCCAGTCTTCATGGCTTGTATAATTATATAATAGTGTTGGTCTTGATAAGGGTCATAAAAACCCTCTATTTACAAACAAAATTATAGTCCGTGACCCGCAGAACATAAAAATATTAAAAAAAACTAAAAAAACAGAAATTAAAAAAACAAACTCTTTGTTTATGATATATCATACATCATCGATATTTCATTATTTGGTTTTCTATTGCATTATTACTATATTCTACCAAAAATTCACATATACATACGTAGAAAATTGTTTAAAATATCCATGTAATTTTAATTTAAAAATATTGATATAATTATTGAATTAAATTGATTGAGATTTATATATGATATATTTAAAAAT
Organism: Tipula confusa; assembly: GCA_963556175.1. Lineage (NCBI taxonomy): Eukaryota > Metazoa > Arthropoda > Insecta > Diptera > Tipulidae > Tipula > Tipula confusa. The sequence goes on from OY744476.1 coordinate 29,186,234, forward strand.
TTGGTTTAAATATTGATATAAAAAAAATTGAGGTTATGAATGACTTTCAATCCGAAAATGCGAATCAAAAAAATCATATTTTACATGTGTTTTAATGGTATATCGTAAAATGTATGACCCTTAAAGCCTTGTTACATAGAGAAAAGGAAACGAACAATTCTTTCGTACTTTTGGTGTTCCCGCCACATGAGAAACCAAAATTACGAACGATTTTACAAATACATCGTCGTTTTTGTATTTTCGAGCGTATCGTGTCATCTGTCATTTCGTAATAAAAGATTTATGAAAATGGCAGCTTTTTAAAATAAACGAAAACTAACCAAATGAAATACGAACACAAAGGCAATTATATACCACAAATCGTAAAAAATTCGAACGAAAAAATTAATCGCCAAGAATTTGAGTGTGAATGCGGAAATCGTTTGATATTATTTAAATGGTATAATGCGTTTGGCAACGAAAACAACTATACGATCTAGTCCCGATATCGTTATGTCGGACGATGGATATAAATAATTGACAATTTTGAATGAAATTTAAAATTATAGAAATTTTTGAGTTTTATTAATTAAATATAGTTAATATGTATCGTTTCCATATAATTTTAGTTTATAAATTTTAATCATAAATGAAGAAATCATCGTCATATAATTTTTCGTGTCGTTGCTATGTGGCAATGCCTTTATATTAAGCTCAGTTAAAAATTTATCCAAACATTGCGGATCTGTTATATAGGAGACTTTGGTTTTACACAAATAATTGAATATTGGAAATGGAATCAAAATTTTTAGTATTAAACACGATTAAACATGTTTCAATCGTACTGATAGACACACTGATAAACACGAAGCAACCTAGGGTCGTCTAGGCCCTAAACAAAATAGAAAGGTTAAAACCTTTCAAAAATATTCCTTATAAAAACAAATTTTAGTTTCATATATTCAAAAACTGATTGAGTTTGATTAAAATCAAATTATTTTTTAAAACTAATGATTTTTGGTTTATAAATATGAACTAGTAATACAAATGTCAAAAAAAAATCCAAGTTTCAAACCAACATAATCTACATATAAATGTAGACTACAATTTTTAGTCGCACTAATACTCGTAGAGTCTGCATGTTTTTACTGAGATTTTTTGCATCCAGCACATGTAGACTACGTATTTTCGGTAGACTGTACGTGTACTAGATGCGCCTATTAACTAACGATTATTACAGTATTTTCAATTAAAAACCCGTTAAATCGATGTTTTAAATATCAAAAAAAAAAAAAAAATTATTATTTTGAAATAAATATGAATACGATATCTTTTTCACAGTTATTATTCTGTTTTTGAAATTTAACTTACAAATATGTGGAGAATCTCTTTTTATACAAAATTATTCCCAGCACTGCCAGAATATACTTTTGTAAATTTAGGTTTCCCTAAAATAAAGAAAAACTGCTACAAAGGAATTTTTTCTAAATTCCTAAAAAACCATAAAAAACCAGAATAGACCTAATGCAGTATCAATTACTTTTGACAAATTTTTAAATAAATGTTCAAACTCTTTGACCATCATTCATGTCTTTCGGGACTTCATTTATTTTCAGTTTGTGCCATAAATTTCAGTTTTCATCATGTATTTTCTGGAGCTTAAATCTTTTCGGTTTGTGCCTTAAATTTCGCAGTTTTGATTATTTATTTTATAGATTTTGGGAACTCCTGATTTGTGGCATACAATTTTCAATTTTATTAAGCTACATTTATCAAGTTATTTTAAAAAGGTAAAATAAAGGATGGTATTTTCTAAGTTTTCGAAATTTTTGTTTTGAGGCAAAGTCGCAAAGTTTTGGTTATTTTGTCGAAATTTTGGAGAATAACGATTTGTGCCATACGTTATACCACAGTTTTAAAATGTTTATTACCACCATAATTTTCTGAAAACTTATGGCGTTAATTTCTCAGTCTTAATAGGCAGATTTTGAGTAGATTTTCATCACGTAGATTTTTAAATTTAGTGACCTGAAATTTTTAAAGTTATCTAAATTTACTAAATTTTAATCTACATTAAGGATATCTCATTGCTCTTTCTTTATTGAAATATTTTTGTTTGGCGATTTTTGTTTTTGATTGATCTCATCTCGCAGAGTTGGAGACGTTTAATAAATCGAATGCTACTAAGAAAACCAAAGATCTTAAAACTTTGACATTGTCAGTTCACGTTTTAAACAACGAAATTATTTTCATATTGACACTGTTCAGATAAATTTATAAATTTTTAAATTGTATTCAAATTGAATTGTATCTATGCAGAAAATTATCAACCAAAAAAAAAATTATTTTTGCAAATTTGTTTTACAAAAAGAAATCCAATTAAGGTAGGTAGTTAAAAGAAAAAAAAAGATATAATGAAAAAACTCGATTTTCCAAAGGGAAAACGACAAAAACAAATAAGTATACTGAAAATGGAAAACATTATAAAATAAATTATTTATTACTTGAAAAATTTTTTTTCTTTATTTATTATTTTTGGGTTGAATCGATTTAATATTTTTTTGTCTTGTAAAATTATGAATTGATAAGAATTGCGTAAAGGCAACGAATTGTATATATAGGTAAAATGTAGGAGTTCAAGAAAACCTAATTATCTTAGAATTATAACCGTAACAGCGGATGTTCTATTATCTTATTAACCAAATATTTATTGGTTTCATTTCAGAAAAAAACGGACAAGATACAGTGGCGTTTATAAACGAAAAAAGCTTAAATTAAATAGGTAAGAAGCTAATTTAAGTATATTTTTTATCATCTGTATTATATTGATTAAAAAATGTAAATTTGATGTAAAGCTCATAGTATTTAAAATTAAAAATTTGAACATAAAATTGAAAACATTTTGATTTTTACGTCATCCAACCATTTTTATTATTTCCCCGTATCTATTTACTTTAGAGTTGATTCAACATAAGTATAGTCGATTAAAACATAAAATTAGTACTAAACTTTTTTTAAATTTTCTCGGTAATCGTGAAATATAAGGAGCACCATTGTAATACAATCATATTTTCATAAATCCATAAATTTTGGTACTTGGTCTAATGCGCCAAGTTTGTTATTACGCATATATTTCGTGTCATATCTTTGTCTTTGAGTTATAACATATTTTTATTTTGCTATTCTGGGATTCCCCATATAATAAAAATATATGTACTAAATTTTTGAATAATAATAAAATTATCATATGTACTAAATATTTTTTTTTAGCATCAATAAAATAGGAGAATATACAGAGGCAATGAAAATCCACTAATATGTGATTCTCAAAAAATTTTGTCCGTACCTATATTTTTCCGTCCGTAAACTGAAAAAGACCACCGGTTGCATTTTTCTACTCGTACTTAGTTCAAATGTGAATTGTGCATTTCCAATCACATTAATTCAATTTTGTTTAATAAAATGACTTATTTTTTTTATAAATACCAATAAGCAGATTAAAAAAGCTTTAAAAAAAGCTCTTGATATTTAAATGTCACTTAAATTTTTTTAAATCTAATTTCTCAATAAACGTTTAAATTTTTATATACATAACACATATACCATTCCAATACACGATTTTATTAATCACGCATGCAATTTAGTAATAAAAATAAAATTCGATCGATTAAATAATTGAATCGCGAAAAATAAAAAATAAAATTACATCGATAAATAAAATCGCCGATTAATCAAAATTTAATTTGTATATAAAAATCAAATTATTTATAACTTTAATTTCATTTTCTATAATATGGTTTATAAATAAAAATAAATTTCATTTTCATTTTCATTTTTCCGATAAACAAACAAAATAGTGTTACATAAAGACAACAGCATGGTAAAATTAGCAAAACACAAAAAGTCACCTTTGATGGTAAATTGTTTCTCATATTTATAGTTAGAATAATTTCTAGGTTTATCCCTCTTGTTGCGTGCCTTGAGGAGATCCGCTCTTGTTGTTTCCTTTGACAAACAGTTTAGGGGTCATTCAAATTAGTGTTGGTTTATTTTTGTTAACGATTTACCATTTTTCCATAATTTTCCAAATTTAATTAAAAAATCGTAATTTTTAAAACGATATAATCTTTGTCGAACTCTAGTGAGACTTAAAGAAAATAAAACGAATTCGTCTTTCACATTCAAATTCTTGATTATTTGTTTGCTTTGTTCTAATTTTACCTCGATCGATTAGTTTTTTTTGCTCCTAAGTCGGGGAACACTCTTATATTGCACAAAATATTTATAAACGACAATTACCGCCACAGCATCCATAGCCTGTCGGAAAAGGCAACTAAACAAAGGAGAATCGCATGGTTGACCATCCACATCGTTTAAAACAATTGTTAAAAAAAAAGGAAATTGCACAATTTTAACTCCGCTCATGATCACGAACACGCGGCCTACGATAAGCACGTGGAACGTGCAGAACATGTGCTTCAACGCTATACTTTGATTTGGTAGATTTCTTGTTGAGTCCCAGGTGAAAAATATTGTTTGGATTTCAAGTTTGAAAGGGGTTTGAATCAAAATCGTATTACTTCAAATCATTCAAGTTAGTAGAAATTGTTAAATTTCACGTGAGTTTGATAATCAAGTTTTCATTAATGTTTGATATTAAACTAACGTTTAAATTATAAAAAAATTTGTTAAAACCGTTGGAGTTGGAATAAAGCTTTTGACAATAGTTTGATTTTCATTGATGTTGACTTTTCATCTTTCAAACTTATTTTCTTTGTTTCAAACTATCCTTAAAATTTGAAAGTAAACCCTATTTGTCTTAAACATCACAGTGAGTTACAGTGAAATAGTATAAAATCTAAATCGGAAACCTATTTTATTTATTTCAAACTAGAAGTTTGAATGGTTTTGGAGATCTATAATTTAATATAACACAACGTTTAATTTCAATTTGAGCGTTATGTTTAGATTTGATTTGACTTTATTAACAAGATTTTAAATATACAAGAACCTAAATATACGTTCAAAATGAAATTTGAAAGAAATTTGAAAGGAATTTGAACCAAAATCTATAATGTAAAATCCTGAATATAGTTTTATTTGGTTGTTTGATTATGATTTGAATTAAATTTGTTATGGTTTGAATAAAATCATTCAAATTAACCTAACCTGTTAAATTGAACTTAAGTTTGACAATTGTTTGATCAAATTTATTTTATATTATATTATTTTATAATATGGTTTAAGTAAAACTTGATTGAATTAGACCATTAACCGCTAGTTTCAGCTTGACTATAATTTTATTTGACTTTTTCAGTTTGATTCAAATTTGATTACTTATGTTTTACAGTTTATGTAAATAAGTGTTAAATTTGATAGAAATAATGTCGAGATTATGTCAAATTAAGCAAAAAACTGAACGAAGTTTGAAAATAAAGTTATCGTTTTAATATACAGTTTTTATTTGGTTCACAAGTTTGATAATTGTTTGAATTAAAATCATACACTAATATAAGATTCTATCTTATATTACTCTGAATTGGATCTACATTTAAACAAATTTAATTATTTCAAGTTCGACTCACAGTTTGAAAGCTTCCACAGGAATTTGATTCGCCCACTAACAACACATTTAAACTTAAAACATTTTGCAAACTTGATTGCATATTTAGTTTCCTAATAAGATTCTACTTTATTCGAGTATGCGTTCAAATTAATTTTAAAGTTTGAATATAATTTGAAAAGCTTCAAATTTTAAATTAGACTTGAATTTAACAATAGTTGAATTTAAATTAAGTTCGAGTTCGTTCTACTTTTTGATTGTACATAAACAATTTTTGACAGAGTTGTCTAGTTAAGACGAGTCTAGATGTCCGAACTTCTATAAAAAAATCGTAACTTCTTTAAAACCAATTTGTAATTCTTCGAAAAAAATTTGTAATTCTTCCAAATTTTGAGTCTATAATCTTGCATATTTTACAAAATATGGGTAGAAAGTTTAAATTTTAAATTGATTCGAAAAGGCTATAACTCCGTTAATAATAGACTTGGAGTTGAGTTTTAAGGATTTATATGATAGCTAAGACAATTCTAGATGGAACTTCTAACAAAAATTCTAATTCTTCTAAAAAATCCAAATTTTGACAGTACCATGCATATTTGTTAATACATTGCAGATTTTTAAAAATAAGGTTACAAAATATCGATTTGAAATAGCCGTAATTCCGTTAATAATGGACTTTCGGTTGGGTTTGAAAGATTTATTTGATTGTTAAGACGAGTCAAGTTGGCCGGCCTTCCTAAAAAAATCTATCTTTTAAGCAAATAAAGTTAGTCAAGAATCCTGGGTTTTATCTCCAATTATCGTATAAAAAGAAATTCACAAAAATTAAATCAAAACGTCTCAAGACCAAAAAAATAGTACCTTGCTGACCGAATAAACGACAACCATCTTTTCCAAACAATAACCATAACACAATATAAACAGCGTGCAATATAAAAAGCTTATTAAATAAAATTATCTAATTTTAACTTTTTTTTCCGTTTTTATTTCTCGTAAAATGGGAAAATAAAAGGAAAAATAAATAACTTTGAAAATTTATTGATAAATCATTGCAAATTTTATGATAATGAAAATTTTTTTTTTGTTTTTGTTATTGATAATAAACCGAAGACGAGAGTGAAAAAAAAATAAAATTATCATCATCCACAATGTGAAAATAGAGACACGCGAACCACGATGATAATCCAATTGATTAATGAACGACGATATAGAAAATTTATTTTTCCATTTCGAATTTTTAATCGACATATAAATAAATTTCATAATTAAATTTATCACAAATAAAAAATAAAATAAAAATAAAACAACAAAAAACATTCTGTGTACGCATGCGTTTATTATAATTTTCCCGATAAAGCAAATCAAGAAAACTCTTTTATATAGTATGTGAATACATTGTGTCCGCAAACGAAAAAAATGTACAGTGCTTTGAAACCTTTCATCCGGTTTTTCCTGTGATTTTATTCTGTGTGATGTTTTAAATTGAAATCGGAAGTTTCATTTTCCGATCTATTATTTAATATATACATATTATTTTTATTATTGTGGAAAATTCAATGAAAATATCAAAAAAATATTTTCTTTTCAAGGTAAATGTATTCAATTGAAAGGTTGTTATTAAAACACAACTTGATTTAGGTTCAGCTGAGTAAAAATTTAGGTCGCAACAATGCAAACACGTACTGGTATCCAATTATTATCTATGAATATGTACCGATTTGTGTTTTTTTTTGTCAGTTGGCATTTAAAAATCGTTTAAAGTGACCTTTAACATTTTATTTAGAAGTAACATATGTAGCAATTATATTTAACTATGAGAGAAACCAAAGCCATTAAAAAAAACAATCATAAAGGGCTAAGCATATTTTCAAATAAAACCTGATTTGTACATTAAAAGCGAATAAATTGATCAGTAACTGACCGTTTCGGGCAAAATCTTCCTTGGTATTCACCTACAATTTCCTCCGTTAGAGGAATGATTCTGTCAAATATTAATTAAGACAGTAGTTTGTAAGCTGTGCAAAAAAGAGCTTTGCCGCAATTTGCTGTCCCATACTAATCGATCTTAGTGGTATAATACCAAATTGAGAATATTACGATAATCGATATTATTTCGAATCCGATAACGATTATACATGTAAAATGTTATTATCATTGCTTTACAATGTATAAAAGCTCTATAAATTTAAAGTGTCAAGAGTAATGGATAAATACTTCTTCGTTGTACAAACGAAATACAAAATAAAGATTACATAAAAGTAATTGACAGTCGTGATTGATTTATGCGATGTTACATTTTGGAAATTTGGATAAAATGTTTTTGATGCAATTTGTCACGGTAAATATTTGAAATTATCTCCTATTTCATTAATACATATATACCTATACCAAATAGCAATACTGTTGCTATTACAGTTTATATATAATCCACAAAACCTATCCTTAGAGACAAAGAGAATGGTTTCATTTGGGCATATTAATTTTATTTTCTCGTGGCTTCACTTAATTAAGTCGATAGGAGTTCTTAATTTATTAATTTGGCTCCCAGTATTTTAATAATTTTTTTTGGGTAAATTTCAAGGTTGGAAAAATCCCACTAATTGTCCTAACAACTAGAATTTTCTTTGCATTTATGTGACTTTCATATTCTGCTACGAAACCCGCTTCGAAGTGGTATGGGTATTATTTGGAACGCATATGCTAAGTTGAATGGAAATCTTTGATATGAGAATTAGGTTCCAAGACCATAGAACAGATTATGAGGTCAGGCATTTAATTGAAAATAGAAAACAAAGAGTTCGAGAAAGTTTTATGGAATTTTACTTGGAAGTTTTAAATTCTACATTAGTAAACCCAGAATTTGTCTGAATCTGAACTTTTATTGATATTATGTCAGAATATGAGTTCAGCATTAAAATAAAAGCTAGCTGGAAAAAATAATGTAAGTCCTCAAGTTAAATAGTCAATTATCGACATTAAAGATACTTGGTACTGAGTAAAACAAGTCCACCAGACCCCTCATAAATACTTACAAAAAAATTGTTAAAAACTTCCCCATCTGCTAATTGGGCAACAGCGTCTTCATATGGTAACTCGTCAGCGGATAATTTTGATTTCAAATCCTAATAACAGTATTTCTAAACAGTATTTCTGTTATGGATGCAGCGCACCTAATATCGTAAAACCCAACTGTCGAAATTGTAACCTCAATCTGATGAGCACGGAAAACTAACGCAGAAATTAATAAAACAATCTGGCGTTTAATTTGGCCTAGAATTGCTAACTCACAAATGTTTTCAACTATAAACTACACATTCCTAAACAGAACTTACCTAATCCTTTTTCATATCGATCAATAAATAATAATCTAGACTAGGGTCATTTTAGTAAAACCAAGCTAAGCCAGGAAACATAAACTACCAGAAGCCATGTCAAAACAAAACTAAATCGGTCAACTAAATATTGAAACTTATACGTACACAAATTAAAAATTTTTTATCTCTATCTTTATTTAATTTACAGGCGATTAAATCAGTCTAAAAGTTTCCGGTTACCATAATATTTACACACGGCTAGTGGCAAAAAACTGGCCATCATTTATCTTTCGTATTGCCTCTATCATACCAGGGTATGGTGAAGTGTTGTCGTTTGCATATAGCTCCAAATAATACTTAACCATTATCCCTTGGGATAGATTTTTGGGGTTATAGAAATAAAACCACATTTACGGTTCTAGGACGCCCTCTGTATCAATTCACTGTTATGCCATTCGGTCTATGCTATGTCCCACGCATATTATGCAGATTGATGCACCTAGTTATTCCTTATCATTTGCATGCAACCTTGAGAAAAGTATATTTGTTTTGAAAGAAGCTAAATACCTTGGTCATGTGATTGGTAATGGGATCATCCGAATGAACCCAGATACAATTAAATCCATAACAAACTGTCCCACCTCTAAAACTACGCGTCAACTTAGTAGATTTTTTTGAATGACAGGTTAGTACAATCAGCTTAATTTTATTTTGCTTCATTTTGTACATCTCTCACTGATTTATTGAAGCGCAACCAGTAATTATCCTGGAATAAAAAAGCTCAACAGGCATTTAAAAGTTTTAAAACCAAATTAACGATTACCCTCGCCTTACTGGGCTTGAGTGCTTATCGGCCGTGATGAGTGTCAAGAAGTTTAGACCATATGTGGATGTTGATAACCATAATTAGCGACCATTCAAGCCCATGTTGGTTTACGGACCAGAAGGACTTGCCTAAGGTGCTTGCGAAATGACACTTGAAGTTTCAAGGCTTTATTTTGAATATTGAGTAGCGTAACGGATCTTTAAACGTTGGTGATGATGGAGCTAGTAAACCCCCTCCATATATGGACCTTGATGATCAGGGATTCTTCGATATTAACAGAGTTATTGCTTTGCGTAAAGAACTCAAATAGGAATGTAATTATAAAGAGATTATTAGACGGTTCTTTATTTTACTGAGTGGTGATCAAGATAATTTTTCAGATGTTTCGCGTTGGTAATTGGTTATCTCTCATCCTTTAATCAAAAAGCCATACATTCTTCAACAAGCGCTCACTAATGATACGAAAAACATTCGAAGTATTGCAACGAAAATTCCATTAGTCTTCTATGTCCCGTGGCCGTGATGTACGAAACTTGTGAAACGTGTAAAAAGACTAGGCCCACGAACTACATCACTCGACCAGAAATACGAAATTATCATGATGTTCATCGGCCATTCAATGATTATTTATTGATTTTTTAGGACCATATCCAAGTAGCACAAACAGTAATACGTATACTAAGTATCATTATACTAAGTTTGTATTCTTGGAATAACTTAGATCTGCAATCACAAAGGAAGCCGTCTTTTTCAGTCGACTATACTAGCTGATTTTCTGAAAACCTACGATGTTAATCATCACTGAGCCACCAACACTCTTAAAACACGTCGCAACACTCTCAATATACACAAAATTTTAAAATGTATATGAATTACAGATTCCAAAAAATTATTTAACACTAAAATTAAATTAAATAACCGTTAAACTAACAAAACACGTCATTCCAATTACATATAAAAGTTAACCTAATCGGTTAGCGTCACTTAGGGATTGTTTGGAAAGAGACAAAATTTGCTTCGAAATTTCTTTCGCTTTCAACCTAAAGTGTAATAAACGAAATTTGCTTTCTTTCCATCTTGTAATTCACTAGAACAACGTGATCATACAAAGTATAAAAACCTAGTATGAACCAAGGAATTTTTGTAAAATTCCTCAAATTTATATAAATAAAAGATTCGAAAAAATAATGTAACACCAAAATTACACAAAACTTACAAAATTACACAATATACACAAAACTTTAAAATAGATATAAATTACGTGTTCAAAAAAAATATTTAACACCAAAATTAAATGAGAAATAACCGTTAAATTGACAAAATACAGTATTGTTTTAATTCTCGTCGTAACTTGACGCCTAGCTACTTGTACAATAACTCCCTAATAATTACCTCTTGGTCCAAGTTCGATATACATTCTTTACAATATCCCATCATTCTTTTGCCATGTCGATCATTTTTAACAGTCCTTAATGTCATTTGGCTGCACTGTAAACAAGGTGAAAAAGTCTGTTTTAGATTTCAAATAGTCGATAAACGTAATGTGTAAGCTACATTTACGCAGCATGTAACTAGCTAACTTGTCAATCCCATATCTGTATTCATTTTCCAAACATTTAAATGATATGATAGGTTACACACAGACGCACGGCGTCATATTAGTGTTTGGATTAATACTAGAGGTGGCAACAATCAGTCTGACTTGTGTGTACATATAGATCCTTACTCCCGATACAATCTGACACGATCTTGTAGATAGCATATTCTTTCCTCATAAAAATATATACTTGGAAGCATAGACGCACCTTCTTAAGACGTCTGAAACTGATTTGTTAATTTTTAAGAAGAAACGTCGGGTCATCCAAAAAGACCAACAGAAGCACACCTCCAAACACAAGCACTCCTCCAAAATGGGAACCGCTCAGAATTGGACATTTTAAAACTGGATATTTCAAAATAGGATTTGACAAAACGAGATAAGGTACAAAACTGACTGGAAAGTTCTGGAATATGGCCAATTCATTTTAAAAACACATTTTCATCCTACATTTCGAATTTCATTATAATCGGTTAAGAACTCGCCGAGTTCCTTCCTTATTGGCCATATTCCAGAACTTCCCAAAAAATCATTTTACAATCCCATTCCCATCCTACATATAGAACTTCATCATAATCAGTTAATAACTCGCCGAGATCCTTCCTAACTGGCCATATTCCAGAACTTACCCAAAAAATCATTTTAAAATCACATTCCCATCCTACATATAGAATTTCATCATAATTGGTTAAGAACTCGCCGAGTTCCTTTCTAATTGGCCATATTCCAGAACTTTTCTAAAAAATAATTTTAAATTTAAATCACATGTCGAAATATCCTGTTTTAAAATATCCAGTTTTGAAATATCCAGTTTTGTACCATATCTCGTTTTGTACCTTATCTCGTTTTGAAATATCCAGTTTTGAATTATCCTGTTTTATTAAATCCAGTTGTAAAATATCCAGTTTCGACCGGTACCCCTCCAAAATGTACACGTTGTACACATGTAAAAATTCAAAAAAATCATTAACACGAAAATTAAATGAAATAACCGTTAAACTGACAAAACATGTCACTCATTTTGGAAATCAAGCATTTGACTAAGTATAGTGTATTGGCTTATGATCTACTTTGTTACTATTTAGCTTATGTGCACTTTTAAAAGCATTCATAATAATTGTGTGGATGGATATAAAAGCTTTCTAACCGTGCTTTGTATGCCGTAAGTCCTCTGCATAAGTCAATATTTCTTGCAAGTGCCGACAACCTGAAGTTTTACAAAATGTTAATTGGGCCCAGTTGTCATATATGGGTATATGAGAGTTGAAACCTGATAGATGAGTATAAAAGATGGCTGACGACATTTAACAAAAGTCGTGCGCTTACCGAGTTCACTTCAACCATGATATTAGAGATTCGATTAAAATTCCTGAGGTCGTTAATGAAGTTAAAGGAGACCAAGTAAGCTGGTTCGGTCCCATTCTCCGAGATTCTCTTATGTTGGTAAGTCTAAATTTTTCATAGCCTTTGAAGTACTAAATCAAAATAATACATCAATTTGATGGCATATTGAAAAAAATTTGATTCGTTTTGACGTTTCTTGCATGGGAAATTGCTTATCAAATTCCAATCTAAAATGTCTGACATTAATGTAAAAGCACATAAAATTGCGTTAACCTAATTTCCATGTTTGCATTTTTGCTATGCTATTGACCTAATTTAGGTTATCATCCCATTTCGGTAGTCCCACACACACATATACTATATACAGTCGAAAAAGTTAAATTACGAAACATGTAGTAAATACATACATGTATCTATTGCACATATAGTACATAATCTTTAAATCTGATGACATCATTTCATCGATGACCAACATAAAAAAAAAACGAAATTTTGGATTAATTCGAAATAACTTAATTCCCCTCTGACAGAACGAATAAATTTACTGAAAGGATAAATTGATTCCATGGCATGGTTGGCATGTATGACTACACACAAACACACTTTCGTATATTTATACAAAATGAAAAATTCTTATCATATCTACTAGAGTCGAAAAAAAAGTCTGTCGGCCGTTCGGGTGATATGGTATATATATATATTTATATATACATATATATATATATATATATATATATATATATATATATATATATATATATATATATATATATAAAATATATATAATATATATATATATATATATATATATATATATATATATATATATATATATATAATATATGTGTGTGTTTTCATTGACGCGCGCATGCCCCCATCAGCACATACACCATTGTAAAAAATAATTTTTTGTAGTACATTTAAATATTCCATCGAGTATATTCTACTTAAAGACATATACGAGATAAGTCTTTTTTTGGAATTTAGTAGTATATAAAGTTTATCAATATACTCGCACACATACACCGTGTAGTTTTATACAATTCTCTTTGTAAAATTACTATACACTCGTTATACGATAAATTCGTCAGTTGTAGTTTTAAATTCGCGTTGAGATTACTACTTTTATTCCAGTGTTCTCTGTACTAGTTTATTTCGGGGTGGATTATTTTTCAGTGCTACTTACTAGTAACAAAAAAAAAAAAAAAAAGCTTTCGTTCGAGCTTTTATAAAAAAAGTGTTTAATTCGTTTAATATTCATTTTAATTTGTCTTCCTACATTTTTGTTTTAACTCGAATTAATCCTTGTGTGACGAAGGCGGCGACAAAATTATAAAGTGTTAGGAAAATTATATATTATAAAAAAAAAAAAGAAAAGAAAAGTGGTTAATGTGTTAAAAACGAAAAAGTGAAAAAGTATTAAGTGAATAAATTTTGTTGTGGAAAAGTTTAATAAAATAAAAAAAAAATTACAAAAGAAAAATCGATATAGTTTTGTATAATTTTTTTTGTTAAGTTTTTTTGTGCTGCTGTATAAACCCATAACGGTTTATATACATTTAGTTTTTCATTTTACATATATATACACAGAGTAGATAATTTTTTAGTGGATTTTCCATTTTCTCCCACTTATTTTACATTTATATACATAATATATATAGTTTTAGCCCTAGTTTTGTTATAATGTTTAGTTTTTCATTTAAAAATTTAATAATTTTCCGCTAAAATAATAATTAACGCATAAAGGGAAAACTATTTACCAGATTTAATATTATATTTTCCGAATTGTAAGTACATACATTTTTTTTTGTATCTTTCTAAATTGTTGTTGTAAAAATATTATGTATGTGTATTACATAATATAGTAAAAACAAAAAAAAAAAAATTTTTTTTTTCATTTATGAAAATACCATTTTCTTTCATAGTTCCAAATGTTACGTCATCCGATTGTTGTATTTCAAATTTAAAAGTCGTTGTCGTCGTCGAAGAAATGATAAATTAAAAACAGAGAAACTTTTGATTGGAATTTTCCTTTTTTATTTTTTGTTGCTGTGTATCGATACTGATTTAATTTTTTATTTTTTGTACGATCTATGAAAAGTGGAAAAATATTGGATGTTTTTTGTAACATATGCGTACATTTTCCTCATTATATATATAAATACTGAATTCTTAAAATTGTTTTTTTATGGATTTTATTTTGTTGTTGCTGTATATGGTTCTTTTGACAAAATTTATGGGCTGAAGTTATTTTTTTTTTTATATTTGTTGCCAAAAGTTTTTCTTGTTTGGTGGAAATGTTATCCGAAAAACGAAGAAAAAATGTATATTATGCAATAATTTATTAAAGAAAATCGATTTGGGTTATGTGTTATGTTGTTGTGCGGGCATAGATGAGAAATATGGTGAATATATAGGAGGTGATTAAGATTATAAGTGTATATAGAAGAGACAGTTTTTTTGTGTTTTAGACTATATATATATTTGTGAGCTTGAAAACGGATTTTCTTCTTTACGTGTGTTTTTTCTTATAAGAAACTAAAGATTAGAATTTAAAAAGATAAATGAAAAAAAAAAAAATTACAAATTTAAATTCTGTTGACACAGTTGAATTTGGTTTACGAAAAATAAATTTAAATAAATTGAGTTCGATTTTAGATATGTTTTAGACAAATCTGGCGCGGGGCGTAATCGAATATTTTTTGGATAATAGTATTGAGAATTTAAACATAACTAGCTGGCTGAATGGGTCAATAAATATAATTTTGCAATTTTTTCAAGTTGGGTGGATTTGGTTTTTCATCACTAAAATAATATTTAATTTTTCCTTTTTTAATCCTTTTTTATTTTAGTAAAAACAATTCGTTTGTTTCAATATAAACACAGTTTTCTATTTTTCGGATTGTTCCTATATTATGTCGTTAAAGTTAAGTTGTGGAGTAATATGACGTTTCGATTTGGGATGTTGCTTTTTAGCTATTGAAGATTGTCCACGCAAATATAAGATTTACCCCGATAAAAAAATTATCAAAATAAAAACAAACTCGCCGAATCCAAAATTATTATTCCTTTTTTTTCATTATATCCTTGGTATATGTCAACTGAATGATTCGTTAACTGCAATATTCATTCTACAGAAACAAATTTTAAAATTTTAAAAGTCCTCAAATAATGTCCGTCTCTTCTGTTTTATACTTAGCTCGTTGCTAAGTGATTAGCTCGCAGAATTAAACTTATTCATAGCTGATGATATTCATAAATTGTCTTCTTTGCCTGAGCTCCACCCTTGGTTTATTCGTAGTCGCTGAATTGGTTCCACCACAGCCTTGGTTATGCTTGGTTGCTGCTCTATAGTGTCATCATCATCGCTGTCGTACACGTAATTTTGAAATTAGATCTCAACTCCGACCAGCAATTGATTTTTAGAAAAATGATTTACATTTAAATCGTCGCCTTCACCCAGAATACAAATATTGCTTTTTTGCAATCAGTTACAAACACGGCTCATTATTGACTTACCAATATTTTATAGTTTCAGGCACCATCTTTTTCAAGATAAAACTACTACTTTTTTAATCAACGTTTACCAATGCACGAAAACTTAAAAATGGCTATATTCTCGTTTGATTCTTGTCCTTATATAGTTCATCGAATAACGGAATTGCACAAAACAAGAAAAATCATGTTAATTTTGTAAATAGGACCGAAATTAGTATGGTATGTTCGTTGTTGCGTTTTTGATACATTTGTCATAAATGGGTAGCGGTTTTTTATATGCTTTACGGCTCGGGATTTGATTATATCGGCCTGAGCGAATTTAGTGAACTTGTCAATTGCTGTTAGAACGAGTTGTTTTTATGTAGAATATCATGGTGAATAGTATGAGTATGACCAACATATCGTGCATAGATTAACCATATTAATAATCTTAAAATCAATTTTTAGGAAGTTATATTTCCGTAATATTTGCACTCGATTTTCACACGCGTTTCTATGAGCACGCTTTTGTTCTCTAATGATTATTTCGTTTTGATGTGTTTCACTTTCAATATCCTCCACCATGATTTGTTGAAAGCGAATTTTATAGTTTTTGAAATGATGTAGGTAATTCTTGCATCTTTCCCATAATAGGTTCTGAGATGCAAATTCCATTAACAATGTTAGGGTTTAATGTCTTTTGAAAATATTTATTAGGTTTGATTCGGAAAAATTTGGTTAGGGCATGTATTTTGATTGGCCTTGGTGGTCTGGAGAAGAAGTCTGCTACGACATTGGATTAACCTGGTTTATATGTTAGCTCATAATTATACACCTTAGGATGGCTTTCCACCGCTTCTTTCTACTGCTAAGGGCATAAGTTCGGTCCGTTAAAAATCTTTTCGAGAGCCATAGAGGTAATCTCTCAGGGAGTTAAGTGACAAAATTATTGCCAACATTATCTTGCATTAGGACAGCTCTGATTTCGTAATCAGAGGCGTCCGTGATTTACTCGAAGCCTATGTCGTAATTTGGATGGTATAGCATAACCTCCTCGGAAACGAGAGGGGTTTTCAGTTTCTCGAAAGCACTTAAAGCGTTTTTATCAAGATAAACTGGTTTATTCTTTGAAACATTTTTGGAGAATTGTCCATCTGCTCCTCTTAAAAGGGAAGTCAGTGGTTTTGCATGGTTTTGTTTTCTTCAAGTTTGCGGACTGCAATGTTTTAAAGACAGATTCTAAATTCTGGAATGATTATGTCATCTATGTAGACATAAAAACTTTTGCCGATGGGTTTTCTCAAGATATTATCTAATGCCCTTTTGAAGATTGACGGGGCAATTTTCAGACCGAAAGGAAAACGGACCAACTCAAATTTCCTGTTATTGGTAGATAAAGCTGTATTTTCTAAATCTGAGTTCTTTAGTGGGATCTGATGGAATCCACTTTTAAGGTTTGTCTATAGGTTTACAAGGACTTCATTTATTTCTGGAATTGGATATCGGTCTGGAATGATATTGAGCTTAGTTTGCGATACTCAATCACATTCTGTATTGTTTCTCTACGGAGGCGTCCATTTTCTTTGAAATTATCCAGACTGGAGGATTCTCGCCATTGACCAAACATTTAAAAATAAAAAATAAATAATTACATCTTGTTCCGTTGACCGAATTGTGTGTAAACACACGTTCATTGAACCGACCACCTACAACGTTCGTTACAAGTATTTCAAACTACAAAAAAATATTTAACACCAACATCAAATGAAATAACTGTTAAACTGACGTCATTGTACTTACATTAAAATCCAATTGATATACACATTTCCATACACACAAAACTCTAAAATTTACATAGAACAGATTCAAAATTATTTAACACCAAAATTAAATGAATTAACAGTTAAACTGAAAAAAAAAGTTATATTTTATTAGAAATGTTATAGCAACAATAGCATGCATTTCATTCAATTTCGATTTATTTAAGAGCAACTTTTTGTTCAAACTCTGAATTGAATTAAAATGCGTTCAGTATTACATTTAAGATATTCACAAAAATTGTATTACCAAAATTTTGATTTAATTTGAATAAGTTTAAAAAAATGATAAAGCATCCTTATCTTTACAAATTTTATCTTTTCATTTGCTAATGAGGTTGGTGTAGGTATTTGTGATTAGAAAAATTGCAAATTCATGACAGTCAACAATAAATAAAACAATAGAAATGTCCAGGATCTAAGACAAATTTTACTTCCTTCTGAACAGTAAAAAAAAAAAATATAGATATAATCAAGTGTTAACTGAATATAGAAAGTAGTATGTGCGATTATTATTATCTTTATTTACTCGACTGTCAAACTGATAAGATAAAATGCATTGGACAAAGAAAACTATCAAAGTTACGTTTAGAATTTCGTTTTTGATAAGAAAATGTAAATCGGTTATCGTCTGTGGTTATCGCGTAGTTTACTTAAGGTATAGAAAAATATGTGTGGTGTAAAAGTTTTCGAAAGAGTTGAAAAGTTTTTGTTCGATGAAAAACTTTAAAGTAATATAACAATTCGTAACATATTGCATTTTCTCAATTAAAAAAGTTTTTGAAAAAAGGTAATTAAAACTATTTTTATGTATAACGGCTTGCGGAAAACTATATTCGGAATTATTTAATTCATTGTTTGAACTGTCTCAACTATCATTATTTATTTAATTTGTAGTTTTACTTTTTATAAAAAAAAACATTCGTAAATGCAAAAACCTAGACATTGAAATTAATCACCAAACCATGAAAAATCATATGTTATAGTTTTTATTGTTTTCCCGCAGTCAGCTTTTCCTGCCTGATTTATATTATTATTGTTTTTTATTTTTTATTTATGGTACATGTATTTAGATCATTTACACATACCCATCTCACAAACTAAACTAATGATGCGGTGATAATTTTATACAGTACATTATTGTATAATTAATAGTTTTCTATGGTGTTATATATTTTTGGCAACTATTTGCATTGTCAGTATATTTTGTTAAATTGATAGTCAAAAATCGACAGTTTAGTCATGACCTATTTATGGTCTTAAAATTTTTTTATTTGCAACTGGTCAGTTAATTGGTCAATTAATAATGATTTAACTATCTATATGCCACATATATCAGACGACAAAGAAAGCAAATGTACAGTTAATTTGATTTCGGTGTAATCTTAGAAAATACTAACTGTTAAGCATACTAAACTAAAAATAGAGACTATCTAGATAACGAAGACTGGCATGTCAAAAAAAAACTTTAAAGGCGAATATCAGAAACTTCACGTCTAATTAACGTCGTCTATTTTTGAAACTTTAAAGAAACCGTTTGTGCAATGTGCACTTAGCACCATGGGAGTTAAAGTTTTTTTTTCGAATTCTTTCATTTAATTCCTTTAAACGATTTTTTCATTTAATTTTCGTGCTGACTAATTTTTTTATTTAATTATATAAATTTTGGAGCTTTATGTGTACAGTTAGTAAATCAGTTTACTGTTAATTTTTTGATTAACACACCAAATACTTATATCAATTAGATTTTCTTCTAATAACAATGACGTAGTTTGCCTATTAAACGATTATTTAATTTAATTGTTGTGCTAAATAAATTATTTTGAATCGATAATTCATATAACTTTTAGAATTTTGTATGTACGTAAGTGTTGTGATGTGGTTTGTCTGTTTAAAGGTTGCTTCTTGAATTTCGGTAATGTTTGTTATGGCATCCGATCATAATTTATCTCTATTGTCCATAAACTGGTTAATCATTTTTCCTTCAATTATTATTGTCAACTCTAAATATTCTGGTCAACGCACATCTTTTCCGATTAAATAATAGAGTTTAATACTTTTTGTATATTAGGCACGTGTTGGAACGATTTAAATGAATTCTTAATACTTTGGTTTACTTTGGAATAAGTGTTTTTCTCAAAACATGTCGAAATATGTCCAGTTTTATTTGCTTGATTGATTGATTTAGAATGTACGGCCAAGCATTAAGCACGATATCCTGGAAAGCTCCGGGCCCACCGTACACCCGTTTTTACATATATTTGGAAGGATAAGGCAGGATATTAGTTAAATTATTGAGATCGACTCGGTTACAAATACCTTGGCGGCCAATAGTTAGAACATTTTTTGGGGTTAGGGAAAGAAAAGGTATGTCAGTAATGACAGAATTGGTCCAGTTTCCTGGTAGCCAATATTCAAACTACTGTTAGCATAAGACAATCATAATTTTACTGTACTGCTCTGCATTATTTAATCTCTATCAGCAGTTCCAGTGTTCCACCATTCATCTGTAATCTGCAAAGGTTTCCTGAAAACAAAATCTATTAATGAACTAATCGCTTTTAGCCATAGGCTGTAATAAATTGAATTAATTTTCATCTGAAATTATAAATTAATTAATTCATAATATAATAACATAATAATATAATAATATAATATCTGCAAGCCTTAGGGTAAAATAAATTGGATTTTGCCTAAAAGTACAAATTTATTAATTTGTCCCATTGTAGCTAAAAATTATTATATGTAATAATAAATAATACAATAATAAAAGACACAATAATATACCAATATAAAAATATAACAACACAATTATACAATAATACGAAAATATGACAATATAAAAATATAATAATGTAATAGCACAACAATGCAATAATAAAATAATCCAAGTAACAAGCAAATTCAATTTACGCGACACAACAACACCGAAATTATTAAAAATAAGATTTTATAAAAAATAAAACTATAACAAATGTAAAAACCTAATAATAAATCAATTTATAAATAATAATATAATATAACGGTAGTAATATAAAATTAATATAAATAAGATTTTAAAAAAATTGATTAAACATTACAAATCAATTGAATTAACCGTTTTATGACCAATACATCATGTAACCTTCGAAAATCTAATTTATTTACACTTTCTTTGACACCAGCGATAGGTTTTTTTTTGGCCAGGTTTATATAAAAAAAAATATATATTTCTCATGTCTGTCGCAACCTAAAACATAATCAATTTTTTTGAGAAATATCGGCCATCTTGTCGAAACACGAAATGTTTACATAATCGCACCTCTCTTTCGACTCTTTAGAGTAAGTAGTCGAACTAAACCAATATTTATGATCTAATCATCTAATTTTCTAATAATTAAACTAAACATAACTATTTTATATATAACCTATAAATTATATTTTAGAATATTGTTGTAAAGTTTAGCTTAACTATCCGTTTCAAGTTTGATAAAACTAGATTGGTAAAATTTACTTATTATTTCGTTGAAAACTTACTGAACAAACCTTAAATCTCTTCTTAACTAACTTAAGCACATATATTAATTGAAACATTAAAATTCGACTAAGACCTTAGTTTAGTACACAAAATGAAATTCATGATTGGCTAAACCCAAATAAACTTGATCTAGTGGAAACTAAAAAAATTTTGTTGGATTAATTTAAGTTTGTGATTTTAGCCTAAGTATATAGACTAAAATGTATAATTTATTATGCGTGATCTAGCTTGAGCTCACACGAAAATGTAGATTTCAATTAGTCTAGTTTCTTTAGGCTGCAGTTTAGTACATTGTGTGATTGACGCAACCTCGTATTTAGTACATTATCTAAAAAAATTATTTGAACCTTACTAAAGTAAATTGACATATTATTACTAAAATAAGTTTTAGTACTATACTAACTTTATAAAAGCCTTAACTCTCATTTTAGTACATTCTTTAAATTTACTATTAATTCAATGGAAACTTAAAGACAAATCTTAATTTAATACTGCGGATTAGATACATTAATATGCTTTACAAATTTATCAGACATTAGCAATTTGAATTAAGTCGCGTTTAATTATCTAAATTAAATCAATATTCGGAACAAAGTTTGATTTTTTTATGCCTTTTTTTTAAGCTTAGGTTTAGAACATTATTTGAAATTTAGAATTATAATTTAATGTAAATACCTTTAACCTAGTCTTACTATTTTAGATTTTTGATACTAACGAATCTTGTTTTAGTACACAATTTAGACCGTTATTTTCTATTTTTACTTTCACTGAATGTCATATTTTGACTTATTTCGATCGTATATCGAAATAACAATATTTTAACTTTCGATTTGTGTAAATGGTTTAAAATCAAGTTTAGTACATGGTATGACATTTATGATTAACTAATTATTAAACAGCTATTGTACCAAAATCCTAAAGTTTAGCTTTAGTTCTCTTTCTAGTCTTGAAATTTTCTTAATTCGTTTTAAGTAAAGGTGGTTTTAGGCTAAATATATTCTCTTATAGAAGTTGGTTTAAGCCAAAATTTAGTACAATGTTTAAAATGTAAACTTGAATCTTATTAACGTAGGCCAACGTAATTGTTAACTTAAATATGTTTGTTCTGTACTAAAGCTTAGTTTTTATAACAATCCTAATCATCTTGATTTAAGTAACTTTGGTTCAATTTACTTATTTTTTTGTTCTGCTAAAACTGCTGAATCTGTTTCATGTTGGTACTAAAAATCTTTGTCGGCCATGATTTTATTTTCACCCTGTTGAACTCGTCCATTTTCTATAGTACATATCCTAGTTAAGGAATTTTCTTTGAAAGAAACATGCATTTTCCCCTACTCAAGGTTCAGTCCGGCTATTTGCGCGATAATTTTTAAACATTGAACCAAATGATCCATCAAAAATTCATATTGGTTTTATGACATTTAAAAGCAATTTTTTAAATCTCGATGAATCATACATTTCGCAATAATATTCGTTATTTTCGATCCAATTTTCTCACCAGAATTTTTAAAACTTCACAAATTCTTGCTCTATATTCAATTTAAACGTCTCCATTAATTGGAAGTATATTTAAGTATGATTAAGATCATTTTCGTCGTTAGTATACAAATCGTGATTTAAATTTCCTTTTCGGAAAAGTTTGGTTCATTTTATTGTATAATATTTCATTTAAATAAATTTGCTTCGTATTTTGTTATATTACGTATATATTCCAATTGGGCCCTCAAAACACTCATAATTGATCAGTGATCACACATAATTGAGTAACTCGGCTATGCGTCTACACCCTATTCGTCGTTAACTGCTTCTTTTACATTTGAAGTATTGTTGAATTGTGTCGACGTTTTGACACTTACATATACTAAATATATTCAGATGAATTTTGTGTGATCGCTACTTAAATCGAAAGGTCGTTAAACTCGAACAGATCGTTTTTATCTTTTTGATTTCATATTAACACGGGTCCTACAAGTGCATATTAATATTCAAAATATTTTTATAATGATAGTAGTTAAACGATTTAAAACAAATAAGATCTAAACAAAACAAAAATGAAGATCATGATCACTTAAAAAAAATTTAATTGATCAATCTATATTTTAATTAACTAAAATATAATTTGTATAATACTTTAGTTTTAAATGATCGAGAATCTACTTTATCACTCATTTCTTGGTGACCCTATTTCAACGATCGTTAAAAAACAAATAAAAGTTTAAAAAATTACACCAGTTGTGCTAATAATAAAATATTAAAACGCTTAGTAAAATTTGCTTTTCTGTCACATTGGCTCACAAAAATAATATCATTTGCACTTAATTGGAGTTGTTTATAGTAATTCTTTCATATCTCGCACAACACTAACCGAATTTTTTCTAGCCGTGGTAAGTTAAAAGTAAGTTTCAAGTTTAAACTATTGTTCGATAATAGATTATATATTATGTTATATTTGCTTATTTTTCATCAACCAAATTGCATGGTCAATCGATAAAAACTATTCCAAATTATCAATCTCGCACTATCATTTTCTCTGTGTGTAAAATCAATTTGCCTTGACTTTCAAAACATACATCATATCTTTACTTTTTTATTAATATACATATTTACAAACTATTACATATATGTTAGTGTCTAGTTTAAATATCAAAAACTACTACTAGTTGCTTATCTAATACATAATGTATATATGACGTATATAGTGTGGCTAGGTAGACTGCGATGTACATATATGTGTAGTGGATTTTATTAAATTTTTTAATTTTTATAGTTTACAAACATTTAGTGATGCATGCAATACTAGCGTAAACTATTTTTTTTTATAGTTTCACAATCAATCAATCAAAATGCCCAAACTCAATTTTAATTGAAAATTTTCACCATCATGTTATTATCGTATTTACTTCAATTTTATATCGATGGATAGAGATGATTGACCTTTTCTCTCTTTTTCTCTTTCCTGCTCGATATTATACAAACGTTTATAATATACATACAATTATTATTAGACATGTATTAGATTTATTTTTGTAACGATCAATAATTTTTTGTTAATTATATTTTTTATTCTGGAATTTGTGATAACAAAACCACCATTACTTTATATATTTCAATTAACCTAATGACCATTCGATGTAATTTTATTAATTTTTTATCTCTTTCGTTTTGTTATTCTATTTCGCAGGTTCAAAAATTACATTATACTTATATTTGGACAGTTTAAGGCGGGCGCGATAAGATAAGACAATTATCGTGTAGAGCTGTGCGACGGGGATTTTAAGTATAAAAAAAAGCCACAAACAAAAAAATATTAGGTTTTGTATTAAGTTAATATCGGTATTCAAATTTTAACAAAAATAACGACAAAATGGCGTTTGCTGGTTTGAAGAAGCAGATTAACAAAGCTAATCAGGTAAGTTTTGATATGCATTTAAAGTGTGAATGTTAAAATTGTTTAAAAGTTTATATTTTGAAAATATTGATAATCGTTTATATTATATCGGGCCATTGTGGTCGAGGGATCACTAGCATGTGTCGTAAAGCTTTTTCACATGAGCATGATTATGTAATAGTGATTTGTGACTTTAGCTAGACCTGGCATAAATCTGACTGACTAATGTGAAAATATAGATCAGCACCCCCGACACGAATTTGCGATCGGTAATGAAAAAAGACTGATGTACTTTGCGATCACACATGCTCTCATTGTGGCCAGCATATTTTTTTCACATAAAAATAGTTAATTTTTAAGGGTCAATCTCGTGTCATCCAAGATGTGAGATCGTATTGATCAGCTTTCAAATTTGTTGGCAGTGATCACTAATTTAAAAATGCGTTTACGCCATTTACCGAGTTCTCTTCGAACAAGAGATCATGCATTAGATGAAAATCCCTAATGTCGTTCTCGACACCGACGACACGATATTTGGAAGCCAAAAAGATTAAAATCAATGGTGCCGGATTGTTGATTCGGTACGGGCCAACAATGGCCTGAAAAACCAATTTTATTATTATTATTATTATCGATCCAAATCTCGTGCAATTACTTTATATATTGACATCAACGATTATAAATATTAGATTAAGTAAACATGTTTCTAACTATAAAAAATAAAAGACTAGACTTTGCGGCAACATAAAATTTATATTTAAAATAGCCTTATCGTCTCCGCATACAACAAAATAGCCATTTAAATTGGATAGATGCCAGACGTTTAGCCGATTATATATAAAAAAAAAATTAAATTTTGAAAACTCATTATCGTTAATCATATCTAAAAGTGGAATATATTTTTGGATTCTAAGAATGGTTGCTAAGGCAAGACTAACATGGTTTTCATCTAGAATTGAATTTTTCTTGTATATAAAGTGGAAATATTTTGAATTCTATTAGATTAAATCAGATTCAATATAATCGATTAATAATTGATGTTTTTTTTTAAATAATAAATAACCATTTACAATCGAAATTGAAATCTATTACACAAATTAGCTAAACTTAATTGGATCTAATCGTGCTCATTACTTTCGTCTAAACTATAAAATATTGCTCTGTTGGTTAGGTTTGATTTATTCATAAAAATGATACTATCATCAGCAAAATAATTTGAACCAGTTTGAATGCTATCAGTTTCCATTCAAATTTAATTTTTATTAGTGTTAACGGTGATAAATGAATCTGCGGATTTAAATTTGCATTAAATTTCATTACACTTATATAGTTGATTTAAATCAACATGATTTTGTATTTTAGAAATGTGGAAACCTTTGTTGAGCCACCTCTGACTATTTTGCAGACTACTTTAAAAATTTATCAATTTTTTAAAATGATTTATTAATCTTTAAATTCCAAAACTTAATTTTAAGCCACTGAACACAGCTGCATATTTGCATAATTTACGCTGATCTTGTCGAAGTAAATCTCGTTCAACAATAAAATTGTTGAGCAATTCTTCATCAATTAACTGAACATGTGTATACCATTTAGTAGGATCCTCAATAGACATTTTTGTCAAAATGTTGATAATTATGCGATTGACATAGTTAAAATTGTGAAATTTAAGCCATTAATCGAAAGTTTTCAAAATCTAGAAAACCTTGATGGTTAGCCCATTAAAATTGGGAAACTTCTGACATAAATCCGAAATTTTCAAAATCCAGAAATAAAATTGGGAAATTTATGCCCCAAAATCGAAAATTTGCAAAATTCAGAAAATGGTGAAGGTTGGCCTATTAAAATTTCGAAACTTCTAACACAAACCGAAAATTTGGAAAATCAAGAAAATTGTAATGGTTCGTTCATTAAAATTACGAAACTTCCGACACAATCCAAAAATCTACTAAATCCTGTAAATCGCGATGGTTAGCCCATTAAAATTACAAAATTTAAGCCAATAAACGAAAACTCCATAAAATCGTGATGGTTCGCAGATTAAAAATTCAAAATTTTTGACCTTATCGAAAATTTACAAAATCCTGAAAATCGTGATGGGTTCATTAAAGTTGCGAAATTTATCCCACAAATCGGAAATTTGCAAAATTCAGAAAATTATGATGAAATCTAGCCCATTAAGATTACAAAATTTATGTCACAAAACAGAAATTTGCAAAACCCTGAAAATCTCGATGGGTCCATTAAAATTGCGAAATGTATGCCACAAATTAAAAATTTGCAAAACCCAGAAAGTTGTGATGGTTAGCCCATGAAAATTGTAAAAACTCTGATACAAATCGAAAATCTGCAAAATCCAGTAAATCGCGACGGTTAGTTAGCTCATTAAAATTGGGAAACTTCTGACACAAATCGAAAATTTGCAAAACCCTTAAACTCGTGACGGGCCCATTAAAATTGGGTAACTAGATTTTTTGAACTATGAAAATTGTGAAACTATACAAAATGCTTAATATTTTGCTGGTCGCAGTATTTCTTAAAATATTTTGATCTAAAACTCACTCCTCTGTCGGCCATTGTCTTGCACCATTCGAATTATATCGCTCACTGGTGGTTCGAAAAATAACATCGTTGCTGGGTTTCGACTTAGAACATTAACGTGCCTCATTTGCGTATCTGATCGAAGAACTAATTTATAGTCATACTCTTGCAAAATCAGGGCCCATCCGGTAATTTATATGCTGATACGGTAATAATCTTAAACGAAAGCCCGATCAAATAACATCGGGTTCCGATCAATAACATTTTTTTAAACCCTCAATAACTGTCAAGACTATAAGCTCGTGATAATTCTGTTTCTATGGATTTATTTTACGTCTCAGGTATTGCACAGGGTGTGGGTTAGGCAACAAAATTATCAATATGCATAAATTCACTATATCAAAGTTTCTCGTGAATTTAAATTGAAACGATGCATAGTTATAAAACATAGTTCCGCGAATAAGATCTGGCTGCTATTTTCATCTTCGTCTCTCAGTGCGTTTAGTTGAATGATTTAGTGTTAAGCTTATGTTAGTCAATCAAAATTGCGAAATATTTAGGGAAAAGACAATTTTTTAAATTCTTAAAAATGCATGACAAATTAAAAAAATTCCAAAATTCTCTAAAAAAATTCCAAAATTCTCTAAAAAATTTCCAAAAATCTCAGAAACTCATGATGGTTAGCCTATCAAAATTGTGAAATATTTAGGCAAATTAAAATATTTTCCAAATTCTTAAAAACTCATAATGACTTAAAAAATAATTGAAAAATATTTGGAAAAAAAAATTCTAAAAGTTTCATAAATTCATGATGGTAGCCTATCAAAATTGTTAAACATTTAGATAAATTAACAAATTTCCAAAATATCTTATAAATTCAAATTGATAGCTATCAAAATTGTGAAATATTTTGGCAAATTTAATTTTTTTTCGAAAACTCATGATGTGTAAGCCTATCAAAATTGTGAAATATTTAGACAAAATAAAAAATTTTCAAAATTTGAAATTCAAAATTGTGAAATATTTAGGAAAGAAAATATTAAATTCTTAAAAATGTATGATGGTAGCCTGTCAAAATTGTAAAACATTTAAACAAATTAAAATATTTTCAAAATTCTCAAAAATTTATAATGGTTGTTAGCCTATCAAAATATTTAGGCAAATTTAAAATTCTCAAAAATTCATGATGGTTGTTAGTCTATCAAAATTGTGAAATATTTAGGCAGATTAAAAGATTTCCAAAAATCTTGAAAATTTATAATAGTTAGCTTACCAAAATTGTGAAATATTTTGGAAATTAACAAATTTTAAAATTTCTGAAAAACTCACGATGGTTAAATCAAAATTGTTAAATATTTGAAAAAATTAAAAAATTTTAAAAAATTTGCTCAGAAACTGATGATACCCTATCAAAATTAAAAACTATTTAGGCAAATTAAAAAATTCTCAAAAATTCATAATGGTTAACCTATCAAAATTGTGAAATATTTAAGCAGATTAAAAAATTCTCTTTTTTTAGTCCTTTACAGGTCCAAATTCGAAAATATGTACCTTTTATAGTTTTAAATCATTATTCTACATTACAAAACACTTCTAAAATTTTCAATCTTCTTTGTCTAAATTCGGTGTTTAATGCTTTACGCCTGTTCCACGTTTTTGTCCTCAGGCTAATGTTTCGGAACGCGTAAATCGTTCTTTCTTTCACTCTCCTCATTTATTAATGTTTGAACAGTACACGATTAAAATTGGCAACGAATACAGTCTGTTAAAGTTGTTCAAACACTAAAAATATATGCCAAAAATCGAAAATTTATAAAATCCAAAAAATTGTGACAGTTAGCCTATCAAATTGGCAAATTTATCAAACAAATCGAAAATTTCTAAAATCCAGAAAATCGTGATGGTTAGGCCTTAAAATTGGAAAATTTATAACACAAATCGAAAATTGAAAAAATCCAGATAATCTGATGGTGGTTGGTCCATTAAAATTTACAAATTTAAGGCACAAATCAAAAATTTAGAAAATTCGGAAAATCGTGATGTTTAGTCCATTAATATTAGAAAATTTATGCCACAAATCGAAAATTTGCAAAATCCAGAAAATCAGGATGGTTAGCCCATTATAATTGGCAAATTTATGACACAAATTGAAAATTATCAAAATCGAGAAAAGCGTGTAGTGCCCATTAAAATTTTCAAATTTATCACACAAATCGAAAATTTACAAAATCCAGAAAACTGTTATGTTTAGCTCATAAAAATTATGAAGTTTGTGACACCAATCAAAAATTTCCAAATCCCACGAAAGTGCTATGGTTAGTCCATTTATATTTGCCAATTTATGGCACAAAACGAAAATTTACAAAATTGGAAAATTTATCCTATGGAAATTGGAAAATTTATGCCACAAATCAAAAATTAACAAAGCCCAGGAAACTGTGACAGTTAGCCTATAAAATTGGCAAATTTATCAAACAAATCGAAAATTTCTAATGGTTTAACCATCACGATTTTCTGGATTGGAAAACGATTTTCTGGATTTCCATTAAAATTGAAAAATTTATAACCGTCATTAAAATTTTCAAATTTATGCCACAAATCGAAAATTTCCAAAACCGAGAAAATCGTGATAAATTAGCAAATTTATGACAGAAATCGAAAATTTGCAAAATTCAGAAAGTCATGATGGTTATTAGCTCATTAAAATTGGCAAATTTATGTCTCGAATTGAAAATTTGGAAAATTAAAAATATCGGGATGGTGCCCATTAAATTGGGCAATTTATGCCCAAATCGAAAATTCAGAAAACCATGATCGTTATCCCATTAAAATTGGAAAATTGACAAAATCTAGAAAATCGTGATAGCCCATTAAAATTGGCAAATTAATGACACAAATCGAAAATTTTCAAAATCTAGAAAATTTTGATGGTTAGTTAGCCCATTAAAATTTGCAAATACAGAAAATTGTGATGGTTAGCCCATTAAATTGGGCAATTTATGCCACAAATTGAAAATTTAAAAACCATGATCGTTATCCCAATAAAATTGGAAAATTGACAAAATCCAGGGAATTGTGATGGTTATAGCCCATTAAAATTAGAAAATTTTTGCCACAAATCGAAAATTACCAAAATCATGAGTGAGAAAATCATGATGTTTCCCATTAAAATTAGTGCAAAATGTATGCTAGTCGCACTTTAAATTTGATAACTGTTTGAATCAAAATTATTGATTTAGTTTTTTGAACAAATTTTAAGTTGTATAAAAAACTTACATTTTAATTAATATTTTAAAATTATGGTTTAATGCAGTCTTAAAATAGTTTTAAAATATTAAATTTATTACAATTTGAATCAAATTTCAACTAAAATAATTCGAGCTTAAATTAAAATATCTGATAAAGTCAAAGATCTGACATTTTGCTCAAATTTAACATTTGAAATCAAAGTAAAAAAAAAACTTATGTTATTCGTCCTTAAAGTTTGATACAGTTTGAATTGAATTTTTAATTTTAGTTATATAAACATATTTCAAGGTGTATTAGAAATTTACATTCAATGTTTTAACACTTTTCGAAAGTTTTTAATTTTGCAATTTGATTACGGTTTGATTCAAATTTGAAATGAAACTATTCAATTTAAATTAAGATAATCTAAAGTATATTTTCTGATAATTTTTAACTTTTTGTGCTAAATACATAAAAACGAATAAAAATCATAATTAAATTAAATTAAAATTTCTTTCAAACTCTTATCAAATTTATTTATAAAAATTCAAAGTCCATTTGTACAAAATATAATTTTATCTATTTTAAATGTTTACATTAATATTTTAAATCTGTCATAATATTTTTCGAATTTCAAACATAATCTGAATCTAACGTCATTTTAATGTCATAAATTAGTAAAATCTTTAAGTAGTTATCAATTTAAATAAGATCCGCTAAGTTATATATGTACGAGATTCGCTATGAGGTATCTATACCACTACAAATTTTATCAGTTGATTCACTTCCTATATTTATGTAGATTAGGTACAAACATCAATGAAACATTTCTACGAGTATATTAGTCATGCACAGTCGATTTATTATTGCTGGTAGACTTATCAGCAAATTTAATTATTCTCCAGTCTACGCGATTATTTACTACTGTATATATGTGTGTGTGTGTGTGTATGTATATAGCATAGTATATAATTCGCTATGGTAAAATTAATTAATTTCGATTTATATAATATACCCACTCGAATTTATCAGATTTTTAATTTCTAATTCTGTTACAGTACATACTGTGCATCTATCAACATTATGCGTAATCACGAACTCTGAGCGGTAGTATCGATCGGAAAATTATATTTTGTGTTCATAGCATAACAAAAAGAAAAATTCATCCCCAAAATAACCTACTAACCTATATTTATATTTTCATGCGTTTTTATATTAACTGTGTCGAAGAGGAAATATTCTTACACCAATTTCCCTCCCATTTTCCAGAGGTTTACTCGACACTATATATAGTACAATTTATCGTTTGTGGTAAATTTTCTTTGTGTGTGTGTGTAAGAGTATGTAATACATACTCATATACATATGTTAATATAAGGTAAATATTTTACAATGATTTCCTCTCGCCTTAAATAAATTGAATTTTCATCATATTTTTTTTTTGTTTTTCCCAAATGAGATGTCGATTTTTCGAGGATGATATATGTAGTTGTGTGTGTGCGTATATATGAATTTGATGTAGGTCATGGCTTTTGCATTTTTTTTTTTGTATAAACATAATATAATTTGGTTCAGAGTTAATTGAAACTGAAATGATTTTTCTTTTTATTTACAGTATGTTACCGAAAAAATGGGTGGTGCTGAGGGTACAAAACTTGATATAGATTTTGTGGAAATGGAAAGAGTAAGTAAAATTTTATTTTTAATTCGTTGTATAATATGTTTTGCTTACTTTGCAAAAACGAAAATTTTCGAATTGACTCTTCGATGAGGCGTTTACACCATTAAAGGTTAATAAAGCTTGTGGGCCATAAACATTTTTGCCATAGTTTTTATTTTTGTATGAAAAAATTTAATTAAACAATTGGTAAAAAGCGTTGGGCGTTGGAAATTTAATTATGTGTAGCTATGTCAATAATAATTTTGATCGACAATCAGATTTTAAATATTTCCGGTGGTAATTCGTGTTTACAATTTTATTTGGTGTAAATGTTGGGATTAAGACTTGTCGACAAATAGTAGATTCATAAAAACATAAGCTATTAGTGCTAGCTTAAAATAGAGCCCAATTGGGAACATCGCCAGAAAGACTCCAAATTTTACGATATGCCTGCCTAAATGAGAAAGCTTTTTGCAAATGTTTGTGCCTTTTCCTCGCTATTTGAATTGTTTTGTACTTTGTAATGAAAATAAGAACTCCTAGTCAAGGAAATAACGGTTAACATTCGAATCTAATGCAAACTAACCGTGTTACAAGGGATTGTGACAGTGAAAAAAGATTTAATTTAGGGTTTTTTAGAATCGTATCATGATTAGAGGCGAACAATCAAACAACATTCGTTTTAATAAAAAAAATTACGTTTCGAAAGTCATTGCTGGGAAAATGATCATAGTCCAACTACGTATACCGGAAGTCAAAGATACGAAAGGCAGTTATAATACTAACTGAGCAACTCAAGGTTGTTTATACTGAAAAGTAGTTCTTGATGGTTAAATAGATGTTTTTTATGCTCTAGCGTCAAATTGATACAGGGCAACTTATGTGAACTTATGCACATTATAGTTCCCAAATAAGCTGAATGTCTACGAAACTTAACGATACTATTGACTGAGCTACTTGGATAGTTCTCACTCCTACTTTATGCGCTTACAGTATAAAACAAAACGTCAGTTATAAATTTTGAGCCTGACCTAACAATCATCTACTGCTGAATCTTTAAACAAACCTATAATCACATTCCAGTCAATTTTTAAATAAAAAAAGTAAAACGATATTGAGCAACACAAGTACATCTGAATAACTAGAAGCAAACCTTTGGAAGCTAAATTTATACTAAAAGCTCTTTTGACTGATTTAATTAGAGTATGAAAATGAGTTTATTGCACCTAATTAAAAAATTGATCAAATTTCGATTGCAGAATGAGAACAAAAAATTAATATTAAATAATTTTTCTTCATTTATATTAATGGATGTTAGAAAGAGCAAACCAAAATTAAGTTGCAATTTAAAAACTGAAGAGAAAGAATTGATTGGTATACAGATAACTGTATTTATTACAGCTAACGTAAAAACTGCTAAAATCTTATTCACTAAAAAGAAATGACAGCAGAGAATGGATCTTAAATTAATTGCTCAGTTTGAAAAAAAATTGGAATATCTTCTTTATAGCTTTCGAGATCAATTAGGTTTTAACAATAGGTTTTCAATTAGGTTTTGGTTTAACAATAGTTTGACAACTAAGTGTAAACGCTGAAAACATACATACGTATGTAATAAACTATTGACTTAGCTACCCAGATTGCTATTTGAAATTCGTTTCTGATCACAATATAATTTAGTAAAGCATATTTAAATGTTGCTCAAATTTTTTTTGCTTAAACAAGTGAAAAATACAAAAAGGATCTTAAACTAGTTGTTCATTTACCAAAAAATATGTTCAGCTTTAACCAATTGATCTACAAAGATGGTTACAAATTAAAAAACCATTAACGATTCTATTTAAGCTACTTCCAAATATCAGAAGCAAATAAAATTTTCTAAACAAACTAAATTTGAGCAACAATAGTTAAACCTCTGGATACTAAATACAAATTGAATGCTCTATTGACTGAGCTCCTTAGAAGATAAAAATGTATTTATTATGGCTAGTTTAAAAGTTGCTCAAATTTTGTTTATTCGAAATGAGAACAAAAAATGATCTTAAATTAATTGTTGTTAGCTATATATTCAAAAATGTTAGAAAGAATGATAACTAAAATAAAGTAGCAGTTTAACATCTATAAATAACCTACCCTCTCAATTCTAACAAAACGGAATGTTCACCTGATTGTATAAATTTCATTCATGATAACGATAAATAACTCTATTTATTACAGCTAACTTGAAAGTTGCTCAAACTTCGTTTTTTTAAGAAGAAATGAAAATAGAGAATGCATCTTTAATTAATTGCTCAGTTATAAATAAAATCGGAACTTCATCTTTTTTAATTTTCGGGTTCAATTAAATTTTTACATCTATACGGAAACATAAATACAAATAAAATGCAAAACTGACTGCATTATCCAGGCAAAGCTTATTGGTAAAGCTTATTCAATTGTTGCTCAAATTGTGTTTATTTAGACAAGTTAAAAATGCAGAATTTTACAGTAAAAATGTAATTTCAGACCAAAATATGGAGCATTTTTATATAGATCAGTTTCTATGAGAAAAATAAAATTTTTAAAATACTCAAACCAAATTTGATACGTGTTTGATTAAAACCGAAAAGAGTTAATAATGTTGTATAGAAAATTGTAACGAAATTATGCTATATACTTTTCTATTTTAGCTTACTGTACCTAAATATTGGAGAGAAATAAAATATGTTGAAAAAATTACCAAATTTGAGCAACAATTGTTGAAAAACTAATGTTGACTTAACCTCTGGATACTAAATACAATTTGAATGCTCTATTCACTTGACTGAGCTAATGAGAATATAAAAATGAATTTATTGCAGATCATTTAAAAGTTGCTCAAATTGTGTTTATTTCGAATGATAACAAAAAATGATTTTAAATTAATTGTTATTAGCTAACAAACAATATAAACTTATTAAAAGTAAATTAAACTTCCCATGCCGCTTCTCCAAAGACACATTTTAGATTTTTTTTTACGAATTAGCGTACGTTGTAGGTGGATTAGCCTAATGAACGATTGTTTACACACAATTCGGTCACGAGTACAAGATGTAATATTTAATTTCTATTTATAAATTTTTGATTAATGGCCAGTATCGAATTTAGGACCGTGACATTGTAAGCAAGTATCTTAACCATCGCTATACGACCGGTGACTAATTATTAAAGCTTACCTATAAGTTGCTCAAATTTTATTTTCTAAGAAGAAATGCAAAAAGATGCTCAGTTTTTAAAAAAATTGGAACATCGACTACTAATTGAGCTACTCGTGCTGTTTTTGAAGTTGGTGAAGCTTATTTAAACGTTGCTCAATTTTTTTACTTAAAAAATTTGAGAATATATTAATTAATCTTAAACTAGTGGCTTTAGCAAAATATAAGTTTAGTGCGAGCACATGCAGCTAAAAAAGTATATTGCCAAATTTTCCAAAGATTAATGAAAATAAGAATGATATCGCTATTTAGGTAAAGCTTTTGTTTTAATCAAGTAATCCTTGAAAAAAATTGTATTTCGGTACTGCAAAAACAAAAATCAAATTTTCGCATTGCATTTATTATATCGGCTGAAAATCAACGAAATTTTTAGCGTCCATACTTTTCTACGATAGTACTTAGTATAATAATTGAAACAATAAACTTGTTTTCGATAAGAACGTGACTTTGACAAGTCTAGGGTCTGTTAGATGAGTACTTTAAAATATAAAGTAAAATAATTAATATTTAAATATTCTCCTTCTTCCCTTACTTCTTACAATTTTAAATTAAAACATCTTGCAGCTAATTCTCCCTCTTTATTTTTATAAAATTTGATTGTCTGGAAGAAAATGTTGGACTTTTTTCAATTTGGTGTTTGATATAACCTTCATGTGACTGATGAGTGAAGCTCACTAATATCTTTTAACTATCTAAAGTATTTGTTTATTGGGCGCTCACCGTTAGGAAGCCTCCTACAAGCTCAGAAAAATTGTAATTAGATTGGCATAAGTATGTCACGTAATGAAGTAGCCTTATCTTTTCTAGCAGTATATTTTTGATTTGTGTAGCCCTGATTTGGAAAATATTTTGAATTCTTCTTTTAACTTTTTGAGTCCTCTTTTAAATGTCCTTTTGGCTGGATCAGGATGTTTTTCGTATAAATAGCTGTTAAAAATTTCAATAGTGATAAGATTTTTATAATTGGTTTTTCGTGTAACTCGCACGGTCTGTAATAGGTCCTAGTCTCACAAGTGTCCTGCATGAAAATTTAAATAGCGGGGTTATTTTCAAAGTTTGGAAAACGGTAAAGTTGATTATCATAAAGAAGAGGCGAGTGAAGTTCAACTGACCTAAGATCCTATAGACCAATCATGCACCACCAGTCTTGGGTCAACTCTAAAGAAATAAAAACTGGCACATACGTTTTCGAAAGAAGGGTAGAAACCCATTTCGAATTCAAAGTGAATAATTTTATAGAAGACGCTCTAAAAAATCGTCATTTCTCCCAGACCCAACTAACACGATTCAAGAAATATGAAAGCAAAACACGATTTCACAATATGAAAGCAAAAATCACACCGGCCTCTTGTTTTTCAAAACAAAATTTAATGGCGATTCAACCGATCCTTGCTCAGCCACGTATTAATGATTTATTTGGCCAGATTTGTTTACACAATTAGTTCTGAAAATTGGCTGTAATTTTTTATAAAGAAGTGGATAAGTGAAAATAAACCGATACGATTAACACAAGATCTTTCTTACATACACAAACGTGTGATTTGACATTTGTTCAATGACACAATTGTGTAGGCTAAAATTTCGTTCGATTTAAATTGTAAACAATGAATTATTTAAATATTAATTTTATAAATCTACTAATAATGATGAAAATGAATCGCAAGCACGTTCCGAATTCTTTTTACAAATTTTTTCACATAACTTTTTGCACAAATAAGCTAAGTCATAAAACAAACTTTAAATGTAGATGTTATTTTAACTCGGCTTATATAAGTCTACTTAAACAGAATATGCTTGCTTAAAAAAAGAGACCAACACTTTAGTTGTATTAGCTAGTAAAATGACAAGCTACCTAGAGCTTATTTATTTCCCCGAGACGAGACATCATAATTAGACAGTTTAATGTAAAGTGTCAA
The DNA here is from genome assembly GCA_963556175.1 of Tipula confusa. NCBI lineage: Eukaryota > Metazoa > Arthropoda > Insecta > Diptera > Tipulidae > Tipula > Tipula confusa. Next base: position 29,223,634 of record OY744476.1, read on the forward strand.
AAGCTTTTTTCCAAGGTTTTCAAAAAATAATGTCGCTATGTCAACATAGTTAATTTTCTGTACCTTTTGCAGGCTAAATTAGATTGTTTATTCTAGATTATTATACTTATGTGGTTTATCTTGCGGTAGGTGTTTATGGCCTTAAAACAAATTTTAATTTATGACTTCGTTTTATTTACTCAGCAAAGCATCGGATTAAGGTATTGAATACCAACGCCAAAACGTTTTGTTCCCTGCTTAACGCTCGGTAATAGTTTAATTTCAATCGACCTAACCATTTCTATTTTAAATTTTCAATACAGAAAACTGATGTGACAGTGGAATTAGTTGAAGAACTGCAGGCAAAAGCAAAAGAATATCTTCAACCAAATCCAACTGCCCGAGCTAAAATGGCCGCTGTAAAAGGTATATCTAAATTATCTGGACAAGCTAAAAGTAATACTTATCCCCAACCAGAAGGTATATTGGCTGACTGTTTACTGACCTATGGCAAGAAATTAGGAGAGGATAGCATTTTCGGTAAGTAATTTTAAAAAATATATACATAATTATTTTGGTAATAATTTGTGTTAAATTAATTTTGTTTAGCATGTGCCATGATCGATATGGGTGAATCGTTGAGACAAATGGCTGATGTAAAATACGCCCTAGACGACAACATCAAACAGAACTTTTTAGAACCGCTTCATCATTTACAAACAAAAGATTTAAAAGAAGTTATGGTGAGTGTTTTTGAACATATGGATTAATCGTAACACTACCGCAACCTTTTATATATATGTACCATTTTGTTATATACAGCATCATCGGAAAAAATTACAAGGCCGTCGACTTGATTACGATTGTAAACGGCGCCGCCAGGCCAAAGGTAAACCAAATCATTTTGTAATAATTATTTCACTTTATACTTTTTTTTTGTTTTTTAATTTTTTTAATTTTAACAAAAAATATTTAAAACTTAGTTAAATCTATTTTCTTACGCTCTGGATATAAACAAATAAATTTATATAAATTGCCAAACTAATTTTCGATTGGCAGTTTCTTGTTTTTATTTCAAAATCTTTTAACAAAAAAATTACTAATTTATAAAAAACAAAAAATAATTTACTATAACAAAATGTTTTTCATTTTGTTTGTGTTTTAATTTTTTTCTTTTTTAATTTTCTTTTCTTTTTTTTTTTTTTTTTATTCTTATCAAAAACATGAAAAATTACACAAAAAAAATCCCTTTTTTTGTCTGACACCACAAAATGATAAAATATAAATTCACTTATGTATGAAATTGTAAATTTTTACTAAAACAAAATTACATACAAAAAAAAAAAAAAATTACAAATATATAAAAACCGAATGTAATTGTAAAAATATAAATAAATAAAATTTAAAAAAAATAAAACCATACATCCAGAGATGACTCAAGGAAGTCCATATCGTGGTACCAAGGGTATGATGATAAAATTTACAATTTAAAAAAAAAAAACACTATTTATGAACAAAAAAGCGATATTCAGTTGTGATTGTTGTTATGTAAACATAAAATCGGTAGCCGAAATGGTTTGGTATGATATCTGGCAATGATTAATTGGCGGTGAACTGCGGTTTGAGATGATTTAATTAAAAACTGATATGATTTAGAAAAAGTTACGTTACTCGAAGTAATTCAATTCGATTTAGTAGTACTCGATTCGATTTACTTTAACTACAACATAATTGCTAATTGCAACATAATTGGGGCTTACTGATGGACATCTTTTAACTTACTACGATTTTCAGTTCCGTCTACAATATTTCCATTAATATTTATGGTTTGTATAAATGTAAAATACTTCAATCTCAGCACATAGTTTGACACACAATAAAATAGTTTTTTTGTCAGCCCCACTTATCAGTTCCCACTTAATTACTTAATTAAGTAACTTAATTGGTAATTATTTTTTTGGCCAGAGCATCACTGCTCACATCACCAACGATTTTTTTTATAATACGAAAGTATTATATTTCTGATTTTATTTCGGTTAGGAACTCATTATCTCGGAATAAACTAGGGGATTGGATTGTTGCTTTTTATGAGTTCTTCTAGTTTTTTGCTATTTATGTTCTTATATTTTACTCTGATGGATTCAAATTTACTGCACTCTTCTATGATGTGTTTCACGTTTTCTATTACGTTGTGTCACAAATGTCATTGTCTGTTTTTTATCATTTCCAGATATTTTTTATCGAAGACATGGTTGGTTCTGATTCTAGTCAACCTTTTAATGGTTTCGATTTCCAAATTGTGTGCATAGAACCATGGTTTATTGCTTGTCCTACCGTTGATGTTTTCCCTGTGTTGCATACAACTAACTATAGTCCTTTGTTAATCGTTTTTACCATGAATAGTTCATTCTAACTGTTGTATCTGTCTTTTATGAACGATTTTATGATATCTTCCAACGGGGTAGGAGATTATTTTTTTTGATTTTGAATGTGACTGGGTACCCAAATGATTTTTATTTTTATATTACTATTATTCACCGCTAGTACGATGAAACTTTCAAAATACCCCATTTTTTCGTTGTATCTACTCTTTTTTAGTGCCAGTATTGCGCTGAGTGAATCAGTAAATATTGTGATTATCTCTATTTTATTTCCAATTGTACATTTGGTGACTTCCCAAATAGCTATTATTTCTAACGATTTGATAGATATATTTTCCTCTATATTTCTACTGATTGTTTCTTCGTTGTATTGGTTGGATATGGCAATTCCTCTAAGGTTATTTGCACATGATCCATCCGTGATGCTATAGGACCCCACGCCGTATGTGCTGATGTATGCGTTTGTTATAGCCTGAATTCGTACTGTTTTTATCACACTCTTTGATTTTTTTAAATTTAATTCTTGTTTGGATCTTGCCAAATTTATTTTTGAATTTTTGGTATGCGTTCCTAATAATACTATTGTGTTTGTTGTTTTGGATTTCTTGTCCAATAGTTGTGTTGTTAAATATATTTTTCGCTGTGTAAATGTAATTTGACATCTATTTTGTGCTCTATGGGCAAATCTCCTGCCTCAGCAATAACCGCTGTGATTGGCGTGCTGTTTACCATTCCTAGGCAAGTTCTTAGTCCGGCGTTGGTTAATTTTTGCAATGTATCTTTATTTTTGTCCCTAAATGCAATGGGGATGACTAAATCTCATCAATCAGGCTTTTATGTATGTTGAGCAGTGTTCTTGGGGGAGCCCCACCGTTTTTTCTTGCCAGAATTATTAATATGTTTGCCGGCCATGTACAATTATTTTTGATTTGTGCAAAATGTTTATTAAAGTTGAGATTTTTGTCCATCAAATAGCCCATTGTTCTTATAATGTATGTTTCTTTGATGTCTACATTTCTAATTTCTATGTTGCAAATGTGATTAATTCTTTAATTGTTGATTCTCATGTATGTTGTTTTACTTGTGTTGATTTCTAAATCCAACTCTTTAAGCATACTGTCGAATTTATTTATGATTAAGTTTGCTCTGCTTTCGGTTTTGATGATATCGGTATCCGAGATAATTAACAGAAAGTCGTCTGCGTATTGTAATATTCTGCAGTTGTCGTCATTAATGGAGTGAAGGTGCGACGTGTAGATATTAAAAAAGTCGGGACATATAGGGTCCCCCTGAGGTATACCGTTACTGGTTATGGCCTTAACTAAGTTTTGACCATTTTTGAATGTTGCCCTTCTATTGATTAGTGCGTTGTATACCCAGTTTACAATGTCTTGTCTTATTTTATTGTTTTATAGAATTTCGACCAATTTTTTTAGGTTGACTTTGTCCAAAGCTTTGGATATATCAGTGGTTGCCATTTTGTTCGTTTTGTTTCCTTCCATAATTTCCATCACTTTATTAATGTAGTCAATCGGGGACTTATTTTTTCTAAATCCATATGACGTCTCCGGTATTGTTTTTTGTTTTTCCAAAATTTTTGTAATTCTATTTTTTACCATTTTATTCGTGATTTTCGCAATTGTGGAATACATATGTATTCCTCTGTAGTTTAGAATGTCATTACTATCTTTGTTGGGTTTTGGCACTGGCGTGATTTTGATGTTTTTCCAGCAGTCCGGGTATTTTTTCCTGTACCACATGTTAATGTGGTCGAGTATTTTTCTAAATGTACTTCAGTTAATTGTTTTATCAATTTGTATGTGATTTTATTTACTCCGGGTGCTGTGTTTTTTGTTGATTTTAGAATGTTTTTAACTCCCTCTATCCTAAATTAATTTATTTGTTGTGTGGGCGTATGGAAGGTTAATTTGGATTTAAAATGTTTTATATTTTGCGCTCCGTATAACAAACTTTTATTCTATCTGGTATCGATTATTCCGTCAATGATGTATTCAATAATTGATAATTCATCTAATTGAATTAATGAACCTAATTCCCGCATTGCCAGCATATAACCTGTGTGGCTCAGTATAGAATTCTTCTATTAAGAATTGTTTAAATTTTTTCCAGTTATCAATATCTGACTTTGACCGTAACGCCATTTTTGCCGATCCTTCTAGTGATTTCCGTCCATATACAAATAAATCATTGTCGGACCACTTTACTTGTCGTCCTATTTTTTCGGTATCCGTTATCCATGATTTAATAGTATATGAACCAATACCTCTAAACTTATTCAATATGCCTACCATATCACCATAAGCATATTTTTGCACATTTGGTGTATACGACGAAAGTTTTGGGATCACTTGTATCCATTGATTTTAATCCGTAAATCACAAATATTTTAGTTTTGTTTTCGTCAGAATAATATGTGAAAAACTGGATTAGGTTTTCTTTTGCTCAAAATAATATGTGGCATTTTTTAGATCAAGAGTGTTTTTTGCATTTAAATTATTGCCAATAAAATAATAATTAACGTATTAGTTTTTTTTTAAATCAGCGTTCATAAAATATATTGTACTAAATTGCAATATAAACAAATCATCATCTGGAAATACAATCCTCGCACCGCCAATTACAATGTTGACACCATACCTTTACCCATTCTAGTATTACAAAACACATCCAACTAAATCATTTAAAATGCTAAAATTATATGATTTACTAAATCATCGAAACAAATTAATTAAACCGCACAAGAAATAAAAAAATAATAATTTTGGTTGGTCAAATTTCATTAATTTCATCATCATAAATATTCATTTTCCTTTTTCATAATTTGCTAAAAAAAAATTGTTTTTTTTTTGTTTAATTTTATTATTTTTGTACAATACATTTTGATTATATATAAAAATCGAACTCGGTACCCTACGAGTGTACGAGTATATACCGTGTTTTTAATTTAATCAAAACAAAAAAAGTTCAATATCCTTAATGTTTAATGTTGTCATATTTTTTTTGTATATCCTTGTTGCTAAAAATACACGTTTCTGTATCTTAATTTTTTTTTAAGTTTATCAACAAACAAAATTAAGAAAGATGATTGGGACGAATTTCTTGAGTAATTTTAAGTTATTTAAAATTCTTTAAATTTTATTTATTATTTAGCGTTGATGTCGAATAAATTTATTATTAAATTTATCTAAAAGTAATCAACATAAAATGAAAAAAAAACTATTCTGTACTATATTTAAGCAATATTGCAAAATTGAAATTGATTTGACAATGTTATTGGACGCTCGTAACTAAATATCGTTTACACAAGAAGACTATGAATAGAAATGACAAAATAAGTCAGAATTGGGTTGATTTTTATTTCATTTACTTGTAGAGCAATGAAATTAGAATGGAAATTGATTGGAATTTAAACTAAATTGATGCAGATGTTATGATATACATTGATGTTCAAAATTATTTGTGCAGTATGCACTGATCTCAAAAGAGAAAATGATTACTTGCATCAAAAGAGCATTATGAAAGCTGTAAAGGTTTACCCTACCATGACTCTGTGTGACCCTTAAAAGAACCATAAATGGAACCTAAAATCAAAAAGACTTAATTCACTTTTGCCTGCCAACATATTCATCTGTCTGCCGGATTGTGTACTTTATTACATTTAAATTTTAAAATTATACCAGCAGTTTTGTTACAAGCACAATTTACTGCTAAAGCCTTAATTTTTTATAAATCACCTGGATGATTTACTATAAGAAGCAATTTTGTTACTCTGCCATTTATGTTAGCTCTCACCAACAAAGTTATTCTTTTCCTTAGATATATAGCCGTCAAAATCTTTTCACCTTTGAATTTGAATGCTTAATCACTCGTCAAATAGACCTTGCTAACGTTTTCAGACACGCCTTAAATTTCCCCTAAGAAAATATCGTAAAGCTGTCTAAATCGAAAAACTCAATTTTTGACACATTGCGATTCTTTATTCAACATTTCTCCGTTTTTTTTCCTGGAACAGAATAACTCAGCCACATTGTTGAAACTAAAATTGTTCACATCTAAGCTCTGTAAAACGGAAAATGACACTACAGATTTTATTTGGAAGATAAATATTTGATAGAAAGCCAACCCCCAATGATCATATATTTGGAATTTTTTATGAATCTGTTATAGGAAATGATAGCAAAATAGGAAGAGAACCCTCCCTCATGTTTTATGTTTTGATCCGAAACTAATGGTACAGTAATATTTCAAGATTTTTTGCTGGGCAAAAATAATAAACCGTTCGGAAAAAATGTTACCCTACTCGAACCTTTTTATTAAATCTCAAAATTACCGGAAGCGATTTTTTGGATACATTCTTTATGTTTTTGATCTATATATTAACAACGACTTAAGCTTAAAATTGCCTGATGCGTTGCTCACAAAAAGGAGCGTTAATATATCTTTAGCTAATTTTAATCCAGGAGCAGGGTTTTCTTCTTTAAAAATAGTTCTGGAAATTTTCGATTTGTAGCCTAAAATTCACCGTTATGATGGGCTAACCATCGTGCTTTTTTGGATTTTGGAAGTTTTCGATTTGTGGCTCAAAATGTATAGTTTTGATGGTAATCATCATGCATTTGAAGGATTTAGAAAATTTTCGTTTTATAGCCTGAAATTCACAATTTTAATGGGCTAATAATAATAAATTTCCTGGATTTTGTAAATTTTCGATTTATAATCTAAAATTCACAGTTTTAAAGGACTGACCATCATGCATTTGCTCAATTTTAATAATTTTCGATTTGTGGTTCAAAATTCAGTTTTGAAGGGTCATAACCATTATGCATTTTTAGATTTTGGAAATTTTCGATTTGTGGTCTAATATTCACAGTTTTGATGGGCTAACGTTCATGTATCTTCTGAATTATTGAAATTTTCGATTTGTGGCCTAAAATTAACAGTTTTCTGTCAAATTAATAGTTTCATCTTCTGAATTTTGAAAATTTTCGTTTTATGGCATAAAATTCACAGTTTTGATAGGCTAACCGTCATGCATTTTCTGGATTTTGGAAATATTCGATTTGCAGGCCAAAATTTACAATTTTGATAGGCTCATCATGCATCTTCTGGATTTTGGCAATTTCCGAATAATGGCCTAAAATTCACAGTTTTAATGGGCATCATGCATTTTCTAGATTTTGCAAATTTCTGATTTGGCCTTAAAATTCACAGTTTTGATAAGCTAACCATCATGCATCTTCTGGATATTAGAAATCTTCGATTTATGGCCTAAAATTCACAGTTTTGATAGGCTACCCAGCATACATTTTCTGGATTTTGAAAATTTTCGATTTGAAATTGACAGTTCACAAGGGCTAATCAACATGCATCTTCTGAATTTTGAAAATTTTCGATATGTGGCCTAAAATTTATAGTTTTGATGGGTAATCATCATTCATTTTCTGGAAATTTTTTTTGGAAATTTTCGATTTGCGAGCCAAAATTTACAGTTTTTATGGTTTATTCTTCTGGATTTTGGAAAATTCCCGTATTATGGTCGAGAATTCAAAGTTTTGATCATCATACATTTTCTGGATTTCGCAAATTTTTGATTTGTGCCCCAAAACTCACCGTTTTGATAGGTTAACCATCAAACATTTTCTGGGTTTTGGAAATTTTTGATTTGTGGTCTTGAAATTTCAACTGTGAATTTGGATTCCGGTTTAACTAACCATCATACATTTTCAGGATTTTGGGAATTTTCGATTTGTGACCCAAAATTTACAGTTTTGAATGGCTAACCATCATGCATTTTATGGATTTTGCAAATTTTTGATTTGTGTCCCGAAATTCACAGTTGTGATAGTTTAACTATCATGCATTTTCAGGATTTTGGAAATTTTCGATTTGTGACCCAAAATTCCCAGTTTTGATGGGTTATCATGCATTTTCTAGATTTTGGAAATTTTTGATTTGTGGTCCTAAAATTCACAGTTGTGATAGTTTAACTATCATGTATTTTCTGGAATTTGGGAATTTTCGATTTTAACCTAAAATTCACAGTTGTGATGGGCTTTACCATCATGCATATTTTGAATTTTGAAAATTTTTGATTTGTGACCCAAAATTCACAGTTTCAAAACAATGACAATCATCAATTCACAGCATGACAACCATGCATTTTCTGGGAATTTTCGATTTATGCCCTAAAATTTTTAGTGGAGCCTCTAAATTAAAATCGAAAATATGTATGGTCACCTAGCGGAAAATCTTTTGAGAGTTTAAAAATAGCGCTGATTACCTCTTCAGTGTTCTGCAACGCAGATTATTTCAAAACTTTTTATATTCAATTGTGAAGTGCAAGCTTTGCTCCAGCGAGCGAGATGTATAGAGAGATCACGCAGTCCCATTAACTGTAACGGAATCTAGGTGCCGATTGTCACTTCATAGTGACCTCACCACCTTCTTCCTTGATGGCGTTATAGAAATTCTTCCAATCAGAGACCTTGCTGCGGTATTATAGCTGGCTACGACTAGTACCTGTAAAACGACTAGTACCTGTATACTAAACCTGTATAACAGTAATGAGGTAATGTGTCATCCTTTTTTAAAACGACGAACGCGTCATCAATAATACCGTTTAACACATATAATTAAGGCAAGTTTCTATTTGGGATATTCGTGTAGTCATTGAATGTAGCTTGAATGTTTATTCGATCACCATTAAGCCCTTCTTTATGTGAATATTTACTGATTTCACACGTGCCACTCATGGGGCCATGTCCCACAAAAATGGGGGTGGAGCACAAAATGTCAGGGTGTTTCATCCTTTTGACATCCCACTTTAAAGTGTTGTATTATGTATGTCTCTAATAATTCGCCTGCTGATTACACTCTCGTTTGGTAGGATGTGGTCATTAAATGTGTACAGAACAGTTTACTATTTAGATAAATTTATAAATATAATTGCGTTTTTATGTAACCACTAAAAGCTTTTACCACAGAGCTTTTTGAAGTAAAATTTCCTTTTATGAAATATTCCTTTCCTAAACATTTTGATTTATGCAAGCTGTGTTCATGCTACTTTGTATATAAGCTTGATCATAAATATTTACTAATTTATATGTCTATTTATGTATTTATGATTTTGTTTATTTATTTTTATTTTTGTTTTTTTAATTTCATTTGCCTGTGCTGTTTATCCCTGCGCCCACCTGCTTCCGATTATATGATGTTTTGTTTTTTATTAATTTGTTTTATTTACATTTTTTTAAATTATTTGATTTATAAAAATAATTATGATGATGGAATCAATTGATTAAACCAAAAACCATAAATGTACACATACACAAAAAAAAAAAAAAAATTGTTGTAAAAATTTCGCGGTTTTTAAAACAAAAAAGGATCTCATATTACAGACGATGAAATACGAAATGCTGAAGAAAAATTTGCTGAATCGTTGCATTTAGCACAAATTGGAATGTTTAATTTATTAGACAATGATGTAAGTGACTGATTTTTGATTTAATTTATTTAAAAAAAAAATGTATTAATTTTTTGTAACTGTATTATTTTGAGAGTTAGCCCCAAGTTTGGAACAGACTGAGTGATTTGATTTTTTTTTTTTTTTAATATGCCTAATTAAATATATAGGTGGAACAGGTGTCACAATTGTTAACATTCGCTGAAGGACTTTTAGATTATCATCAACAGTCGACCGAAATTTTGAAGAGTTTGGTAGAAAATTTGGCAATTAGGTGAGATTAATAAAATATTCGATTTAAAATATTGTTAAAATTAAATAAATTTATGTTTTTTTAGAAAAGAGGAAGCAATGTCACGCCCAAAATCTGAATTTGTACCAAAAACATTGGCGGATTTAAATATTGAGGGAATATCATCACTTGAAAACGGTGGGAATTATCATAGTAATTTTTCAAATTTAAGTAGCAATTCCCATCATCATCACAACCAAATGTATAGTTCCCAACAAAATTTATCCAATCACAATAATAATTCGAATGCAAACACAAATAATAATTTTCAACGAAGTCGTATATTCGGTTCACAACAAAGTTTATCATCACAATCGAATCGAAGTAGTAATAGTTCAATAAATTCATCACAATTTAATAATCGTAATAAACCGACAAAATTATCAACGAGTAATAGTAATAATAATGGTTTTAATAATAATAATAATAATAATAATAGCAGTTATAATACCAATAATCATAATAATAATAATAATCCAAATAATAAAGCATCAGACAGTGATCGTAATTCAATCGATTGGTTAAACGCGTGGAATACTCCACCACCTCAAACCACTGCTATATCGGCGACTCGAAGCTATAATAGTAATAGTAATAAATCATCAAATACTTTCAATAGTTCCAATAATCAAAATAACAATAATAATAATAGTAATAGTGGTGGTTTTAAAAAACCGTTACCACTTACCCAAAAGCCAAAAATGTCACAATTCAACGATCCTTGGTCAGGTGAATTACAAAATCGTTTGCACAAAATCGTTATTTTATACATACATTTTGTGCATTCATCATTTATTTTTTTTAAATTATTTTTCTCATTTTTAAAATTGGTTTTTATAGTTTATTATATTAGTTTTTAGAGTATCATTTTTATTTAAATATTTTGGTTTTTTTAGTCAAAAATTCATTTAATTAATTTTTCATTTTATTTTAGAAATATAAATGGTTTGTGTTAATTAATTTGGATAGACGCGATTTTATGATGGGAAAAATATTTATGAGGTTGATAAGTTTGAGTTTGACTTTGAGTTTTGAGTTTGTCTAAAACTATCAACTCTAACCCCGTGTACTGAGTGCCCAAAACGATTTTCACTTCAAAATACTGTAACTTTTTTTAATGTCGTGTGGCCATTTGATTTTCTCAAACATTTAAATTTGAGAAAATCAAATGGCCACACCGAGGGATATTGTAGACGAGAGTCTAGAATATCAGATGTGCAGTGTAATCACCAAAGCATGTCATTTAAGTAAAAACATTCCAGCTAACTGCATAAACTGTACAGGGCAGCAAATTATAGAGGATGTAAAGTAGCTCAAGAATTACAAAGAATAAGAAACAAAGCGCAGCAACAAAACCATAGAATACCCGTAGAAAGGAATCCTACTATAAATTAAGAGTCAAGTGAACCTCAAGCAAACACGATAAAAAATAGAAAAACATACTTACAGATCGTACAACAACGCGACACGGTGGAAAATAAAGACTGTACCGAAACCCCAATTCGTGAAAATATTTTAAAAAGCATCGAAGCCATAAACATTTGGCTTGTCAAACAAGAAAAAAACGTAGAAGCTCTAAATAAGAGCTTAAATAATTAAGGTTCAATGAATGAAATCACATTCATGATCTACTAAAATATGGGAATGAATCAAACACTTAAAATAGTTATCTAGAATGCTAATGAGCTAATGCAACATATTCCAGAACTAGAAATATTTTTAAATACAGAACAAATAGATATACGCCTAATATCGGAAAGCCATTTTACTAAAACTTCATTTGCTAAAATATGTGGATGTTATCACGCCATACATTCACCAGGAAAACGCGAAGAGGATCAACTGTATTTGAAAAAAGATGATACAATTGGCCACTATCAATGTTCAACTAAATAACAGGAAAGAATAGAATGTTTCCTCAATCTATTACCCTTCGCGACATAATCTAAATAAAGAGGACTGTCTTGATGTTTAGGATTTAATTTCAAAATTCGCGGTGATTTTAAGGCCTACGCTTTGAAGATCAAGACAAACAACCCACAAAGGAAAAAAATCTATTTATCGCAGATCAAGCGGTAAAATGCGTATTTTACTCTGGAAGTAAACCAACATACTGACCTATGGAACCAAATAAAATTCCAGATCTCATAGAATTTTATGTAACAAAAGGGCTTCGGAAATATACGTATTCAAAGAAGACAGTTGAGGACTATCACCAGATCACTCTTCTGTAATCATGACTCTCAGTACAACGATTGCTTAGAAAGAGTCGTTGCCTCAAAACAAATTGGAAACTGTTCCAGAAACTAGTAAGTGACAATGTTAATCTTTAAGTGACAGTTAAGAATTCGGCACAATTGGAGGAACAATCAGAACTACTTAACAATATTATACAATAAGCAGCTTCGGATAGTACGCCTAATACCTGCAATTAAATGTGATGATGGCACTTAGGCTAGACGCGTAAAGGAAAAAGCTGATTGAGCATCAAATCTTGGAGATACATTCAGACTTCTCCCAAGACAAACTGAAGATGAAAACATAAAACTAGTTTACAAAATCGACAGCTAATTCATAAAACCCGCGTCTTTACTAGAGTTGAAAGCTGGAATCAGCAGTAAATTAAGCTCAAAGAAATCTGGCTATGATGTAATTACAGGATAAATAGTTAAAGCACTACCCGAAAAAAGATTACGAAGGCTACTTCAAATAGTTAATGCAGCATTCAGACTAAACTATGCTCCACACCAATTTGGGAAAGTGGCAGAAGTGATAATGATACCAAAACCAACCAAACCACTTAAAGACAAAAAATCGTAAGGCCGATCCTTCCAACTATTTCTAAATTATATCCTTTATTCAAGAGATTTGCCAAATACAGATCAAACTCACATAGCAACATTTGCCGATGACACTGCAATCGGTAACAATGTAGAAGTAACTATCAAAGTGCAAAGAGTCACTATCATATTGAGCAACTAGACAAAGAGATGGCAAATCCAACTGAATGAAACCAAATCAATTAATGTTAAATTCGCCAACAAAAAAGTTAACTGGATACCAGTGGAAATTAACTCATAGCAAGTTCCAAATGCACATAAAGCCAAATATCTTGGACATGACACTTGACGCTAAGCTTAAATGGAAAGAGCAAAATTCTTTGAGACCATTCGTTTTGATTTGGTGGTAGTTTTGATGTCTTATTAACGTTGTAGTCTGTAGTAGGCAACTGTATTTCCATAGGTGTGGTACCGAAAGTTTTTTTAATTCTCTATAAGTTTTTTGCAAGTGCCCTGATGAGAAAACTTTTGTTCAATTAGCAATAATAATTGTTGGTTTTCGTCCAATTTCTTGTTATGGCCATCATAAATTAGGTAAAACCGTAATCTGTCAACATGTAAAAATACCATCATCATCGACATCATCGCATCGAATTAATTAACATAAATCGTTTAATAAAAAAATTAAAAGGTCAATAATACTTAAATATTTATGTTCTAGTGCACACTCATTGTGTTACGATTTGTCAAGCACACAGTGTTTTGCTATAGTGTAAAAATTTAACTATTCACGCTTAATAAAATATATATTTATAGAGTGCTCGTCTACACACCCACATAAACTTGATCCTAGTGTTATATAATTTTTTTTTTAATAGGACAAGAGTCGTAGAGTAAATAACAGTCAACGATATGGTACAAGATTTTCTTTATACAATTTTCATTAGATGAGATCGAGAAAAAAAAAAAAAAAAATTTTTTTCGCTAACGATGGCAAAAATTAACTCTCAAAGTGGTAAGTGTTAAAAAAAAACTACAAGATAAACGGATAACATATTGTAGATCTCTTGTATAGATCTCAATAAAACATGTGTTGTTTAAATCCTTCAATGTATAAATGTATACCAATTTCTTTAGTATGACCGTCGCAACTTTCACTTTCATCCCGTACTGCATCATTTTGTGTTTGTGACCTGCACTACTAATAAAAATCGAGAGTGTTCTTTATCTGTATTTATCCATTATTTTCTTGAATAATATTCAATATTCTTGGAAAAAAACCTAACGCCGAAAAATATTCCCCGTAAAGAATTATAAGATTCCCGCTTAAATTCTAATTTTAATTGCAGCGTTGTAATATCAAATGTCGGTTAAACGTTACCATTTCGAAAGCTAGATTTTGCGGCAATTCCTGAAATTCTTAGCAATTTTGCATTATTTTTCCTAAACATATTTGGTATCGATCTAATATTTCTAAAACCTGAAATCTTACGTTAGTTTACATAAAGGGGGTTCTCGGTGCTTTATCATCAACGATTAGCAAAATAACTGCAATTTTCCGTTTTTTACTTTATTCCGAATTGTAGATAGCCAAAAGCATCAAACATTGACCGAGCCAGCTTTCTCACTGTCCTTTAACTTCATGAACGATATCAGTAATTTGTAATGCATTTTGGCTGTAAATATTTCATCAAATTGCTCATCAAAGAGAACATTGTAAGTGACGTCATCGTTTATATAATTACCGTTTGATATATTGCTTGAACATGATTCATCCTGGTAATTTAAATTTATAACCAAATACTATCAAATCCAGATGGTTACCGAGAGCAAAATGATTTAATTTGCGACATTTAGATTTGAAAAGTGCAAGGTTTAAATTCCAATTGGGCAATGATGTAAATGAGACTTTTTACGTGCATCTGTGATTTGTGCACCATTATTTATAAGATGGTGTGTTCTAACTATTTACGTAATTTAAATTTAAGCCAAAGAGTCAAGTAGAAGTAATTTATACGAACAGTTCAGATTTCGTACTATTTTTAGATGTTAAGTTATATTTTTTCTAATCTTGAACAAAAAAATTTTAACGGTATGTAAATACTGTATGACGATGCTCTGTATTTTACAATAGTACCATCTAAGAATAATTAGCAGAACTACACATTAAATTAGAAAATACAAATATTTAGCCCAAAAAATCGGCCGGAGGCACACAGCCTAAGTAATAAAATTACAAATTCCGCCTTTTCATCAAACTGCTCATTGTTTTTATTTTAGCTGCATTGTCCGGTACAATCGTATTAACATGAGTTCTATATATTTTTTTACCCAAATTGATGTATTTTTCAGCTTCATATCCCGAAATGTTTCACCAATTTCAGATTTTTGTGTATCACACAAATGTTATAGGCGTCAGAGAAAATATTTGATTTTTTTCTTGTTTTATTTTTGAAGTATCTGCCGTAAGCTGTTATATCTAAGCAAACCATAATTTCTACCGATAAATTAATTCAGGAACATTTTATGTACTTCACGTGACTTTTCGTATTATTTAAAAAGTCTTCAGCTAAACACTTGTGACTGATGTGGATAGTCACATACAATTTTCTACGCATAGCATTGTTGCCATACTAATCGAAAAAGCGCAAAAAATATAGTTCCAAAAAGTATTCTGGAAGTAATAAGAGCTTTGAATGCAATGAATCCCAAGTAAACCGTTTATGTCCTTGCATGTCAATTTTTCGTTGAAGGTACGGTGACTTCTTTTAAGAAATCACTCTAGCTGAACTTATTACTGAGTTGTTGTACTTTTAGGATTTCTTGAAAGATTTCTTTTATAAAGCCGGCTTTTAAAACTACGAGAAGAGCCCTGGTTAGTAACTATCGTGGTTATTGGCTGCCATTCCAAACCATTTCGAAGCCATGGTGCAGAGATATTTAGTTTCTCTTCTAAAAAATTTTATCGCATCTTTATAGCAAAATAGAGGACAATCAGCTTGATGAGGTTTACACATACTTTTTCCAAGACTTTTGACGAGACCACTTCATTCCAATTGGGTAGCTGCAGTCACCTTGTAAATCGTTGGCAGCCTGTTAAGATTCAAGATTCTGTCTCTCATTGTTTTCGTATAACCTCTGGCGTGCCTCAGGGTAGTCACTTTCGTCAATTGCTGTTAGCCGCTCCTCAAAACGTACTATTAAGTTGCTTATGATTTTTTGTGTCAAATGCTATATTTGAAAGTTGTCAAATACAGACTGCGGGGATCGCTCAAAATGCAAAAACTATCGCAGCATAGCTCTCTTTTACACAGCATACAAATTACTGTCTTACATAATATTGGCGAGAATCTCTCCCCTAGCGGTGAAAATTGTAACTGACTATCAAGGAGGATTTAGTCCGAATAGGTTAGTCATTGATCGAGTTTTTTCGATGAGGATAATTCTTTCTAAATATTACGAAACATCTCATGACGTACATAAGGTGTTCTTTGATTTTCAACAAGCCGATGAGTCAATACATTGTGATAGGTTATGGTTTGCTTTGCGATGTATGGGAATACCTCACAAATATGTGTGTTTATGTAAAATGACAGTAATGCATTAACACTGATGTGTCGAAGTTGAGAACAAGCTTTAAGGATTTTTTGAAATTAGCTCTGGTGTACAGCAAGGAGATGCTCTATCTCCGATATTCTTTAATCTCTTTAATCTGGCATATGCAGGTGATATCTGTGTAATTTGACTGAATGGCAACGGTGTCAAAGAATTACTGGATTCACTTGTACGATTCTCAGCTACCGTTGGTCTCAAAA
Source organism: Tipula confusa (assembly GCA_963556175.1). Taxonomy (NCBI): domain Eukaryota; kingdom Metazoa; phylum Arthropoda; class Insecta; order Diptera; family Tipulidae; genus Tipula; species Tipula confusa. The sequence goes on from OY744476.1 coordinate 29,240,364, forward strand.
TCAATGTCTCCAAAATAAAATAAATAATCACTGGTTTTAGAGACCAAGACGCAATGGATTTTAGTAGTGGTGACCACACTTTTTGAAAGAGTGAAAGTGTCCAATACCTCGGGTCACTTGTCCCTCATGATAATTATGTGGGATGGGACCGCGCTTTGGATGCCTTACGTCCACTGCTAAATTGCAATTTACAATACCTTGCAAATGCCGACAAGCTGAAGGTGTACAATGTGTTGATCGAACCCGCTGTCATGTATGGGTGTGAGAGTTGGACCTTGATGGATGAGTACTTACCATTTTGAGAGATAATTTAAAGCACATGAACATCGAAAAAAAATATTTTATTTTTAAGTTTCAGTTCGAAATTGTGGTATCCTTGAAAACGTCTTCAGCGTAACCATATACTTTGTTTTGTTTTTATTACTGTACGCCTCACGGTCTATAAAACTTTCTCATATTGGGCCCCAACTCTGGTAAGTTAATTTATAAATAAAATTTTTTGTTTTGTATTGTAATTGTCAAAATAAAAAATGTTTACGAATTTAATATCGAAACGGATTTCCACAACCTATTTATTTACTTACATTATTTTTTATTTAGGTATAGCTACGTCAAGTGTAATGTAGACGCGCGCTCTATAAATCTATATCCACTTAACAACTGCGGGGTATTAACGTGGCAGTAATTTTATTGTGCTTTAAATAATATTTGACCTTTTAATTTTAGAAACTATATATTATTATTATTATTTAATTTTTGTTAATTTGTTTTAATATTATTATTGATTTTAGTTGATTAGTATCATTTACTATTATATTTTTAGGGATTCATCGCATTAATTATTCATAGGGATTTCCATAATAAAACATATTCCATTCCTTGTGTACTGTACAACATACACATACACACACTTATGTACACATCATATTTTTATAACCATACACATTTTTTTGATACATCCTTCCTGTATAAATTATATACCATAAACCATATATACATAAAACATATATTTACTTTCATCTCTCTATAGAGTCTTGTGTAAGCTTTTAAATGAATAATATGGTGATGGGCTTTTTTTGTGTTAATATAAATAAAAAAACGATAAAATAATAAAAAAATATTAAAGCACATGCATCTATGGAACTCGCTTACCCCTTATCTCTTAAATAAATATAATAAAATTATATAATTTACATAATATACTTAGTAGGAGATAACTATACTAAACGATACATAAAAAAAATGTTAAAATGTCAAAGAACTTTTTTGGTGATGGGAATTTAAAAAAAAAAAAGCTCTACGTGAAATTTTAGTTATATTTTTTATTTATAAATGTTTTTTTTTATGGCTATGGAAAATTTGTTAAATGCCTTGTTGATCGTGAAAATCAAAAATTTATGATTTTTTTTAATGGATCATTATAAAAGGATTTATTTTGTTTTTCTGTGCGATCGATTTTAAATTTAGATGAAAGTTTGTTCTAAATGTAATAAAAAAAAGGGATTGCGTTTTCCGCGCCCAACTCCGAGATTAACACATTTGATTTATAAATATTATAAATTGGCATTTAATTGTTTAGTTTATAAGAATACGCACATGGCGACGTAAACATCTTTTATTATTTCCATCATCCAATTTTAATTTCAAATTCTTTGTTGATTTTAAATATTTCAAAACTCGGTTCCAGTCACACTCCCTAGAATCGCTAAACTGTCTCGCCAAATTTGAAGTTGAAATCGATAGATACGGTCGGATGTTTGTTGACAAATACAATAAAGGACCTGTGTTGATGATGATTTTGCCTCACTTAAGTTAAATTTGTTGAGCTTTTTTTTATTGTATCGTGCTTGGTGCAAGGAAAATAAACCATTTTTATCTCGTTCAAATTGTATATGTAATCTCTCGAGTCCGTGTTTGTTTTGTCTTCCCAGTCGTTTAATACACTGATTATACCATTTCTGCAGCATAATTCTGTTAAATTTCAACTCATTTGCCCCTTGTTTTAGTCCATACAGTTTTTTTTGCCGAGCTCACAAACCATCTCGGCCTCTGAATTCTGGCTTCTGAGTTTGACCTCCATTTTAATTTTTTCATGATTTGCTACACCTACTAAAACTTTAATTTCTAGTCCCTTCCATAATTTTGAGAACCGCTATGCTAAAAGGCGGGCTTTGCGTTTCACCCAGTCTTTGCAGAAAAGTGTAGGAAATAAGATCTTTATTCACAAATTTATCCATTTTCAGTCAGTTTAAGTAACTGTTGCACGTTTGTGTTGTTAAACTTAGCTATATCTCGCCTTTAATCTCGTAATCTTCTATCTGTCGATTACCTTTTTGTTTATTCGGAAGAAGATCGATACATAATTATTATCCCTTGGTTTGTTGGGTAATATATAGATGTTGCGGTTTTATATACATCATTTCGTGAATTTATTGGCATCGAGTTGATTTCGAATATATGGCCTATGGAAATCACATCATAACCCTTTCTAGCCAATTTTCCGACTGATAGAAGATTACAAACCACATCAGGAACTAATAAAACTCCATCGAGTCGAATAATGTATTCATCGGTTTTGAATTTTAATTTGCTGACTACTTTCAGTAAGCTTCTGTCATTAAATTTTCGATTTATTTTTGGGATTAAAATTTATCAGTTCCAGAAATAAAACAGGGATTAATGTGTTAGAAGCTGTTATTACTTAAAAAGATTCTTTAATCGGGACTAAAGCATTAGTATATAATATCCCATCAAAATTAGCCAATTAATGCACGAATTTAAAATTTGCAAATTCTTGAAAATCGTGATGGTTAGCCCATAAAAATTGAATAATTTATGCCACAAATCGGAAATTCCCAAATCCATAAAATGTTGAAGGTTAGTCTGATGTCCAGAATATTGTTATGGTTGTTAGTTCATTAAAGTTGGAAAATTAATGACATAAGTCGAAAATTACCAAAATCTAGAAAATCGTGATAGTTAGTTCATTAAAATTGAAAAATTTATGCCACTGTTTGAAAATTTAAAAAATTGTTACCGCTATTTGTTTTCCTAATTCAGCCTTTGCATATTTCTGCAATACATCGTTGTTTAGCGAAACATTGATATCAATTTGCGGACTTTCTCTATATCTGGACTCAACTTTATTTCAGTTAAGTTTTTCCATTGGTGTGGTATATTCCAATTATTACAATCCAGTAATTCTTCCGAGAAGTGCTACTTAGTTCTCGTCGGAGTCACATTCTAGAAACGCGTTTTCTACTTCCCTTTTTTCATTTTAATCGTATTGCTGTATTGTTTCCGTTTGTTGCTATTCATCGAACCATCATAAATTTGCTGGATTTTACCAATTTTCTATTTATGGATAAAATTCTGTAGTTCTAATTGGCTTTCTCGCTCATGAATTTTCAGATTTTGAAAATTTTTGATTGATATTCAAAACTTCACAGTCCTAGTGGGCTAACGATTTAATTGGTTTTAAACCTTAATTTTTTGAGATTAGACACGATCTAAATAAACACAGTAAAATAAAAAATATCCTAAGTGTTTAAACTCTCCGTATCATTATGGTATCTTGGTTTCTACGGTTTTAGACATTTGACCATGACAATTCATTTAAACGAAACATTTCCCACAATTTAAGATTTGGGGCCGTCTTCCATTTTCCGAGACGCCGTGCTGCTTTTTATCGCATTTGGCCGAAATTGCTTCGTATAGTATAACTCGACCGAAATTGCACCGTATAGTATAATTTATTTACATCCTGATTACCTATCCTATTGATTGTGTATATGAAACGATTTCAAAACACCGACGTCGATGTTTCCTCGTGTTTCCTACATTTCTAAGAAATAATCTTTAAGCGATTCTAATTCCTTCTTTTTACGTGAAGTACTTCAACTTAAAGTGGACGGTGGCGCAGCTGGGTGGTACCGCGAATCCCGAAATTAAAAATTGTCTTAAACGATCAAAAGAATTAAATTAGGTTGGGATTCGTAAACATGGTAGATGACATGGTAGATGTCTAGATAAGGTAGATGGTAGGAAGATAGATATCATTCAATGTCTTACCCATTATGTAGATGGAACATTTTCATTGCCAAATTTTTTCATCATAGCACCAGTTTTGTGTGTTGTGGAACTATTAAAGCCATATTTGTTGTTGATCTATTATTGCATTTCTAGCAAAAATTGCTGCATTATGCAACAACAGATGGTTCAAAAACTTCTATAGTATGTAGGACTAGTAACACACAATAAGATTCGGACTTAATAATATAGCTTTCTTGAATATCTTATCTACTCTAAGCCAACTTTTCTCCTTCCTGATAATTGCTGCAATATTTTTGCAAAAATGCTCGTTTAGAATAATTTGTCCTATTCTAGATGATTAAATGTCTCGTTCACTGTCAATTGCTTCGTTGTACTGAACAGTCTCCGCACTCTTTGCAATAACTATTGGCAAAGGTAGTTAAGGAATTGCCCATACATAATGTTTATAAAACTGGAGAAAATGTATAAGCTGTATCTAATGACCCGAACAAAAAACACTTTATTGAAAATATGATGGAACTAATTCCACTCTTAGTTACCTCCATCTTATTCATGTGACCGAGAGTTTTATCTCAAAGAACAAAAAATAAAAAACATTACAAATGGCAAAAAAAAATTACAAAATGTAGGCCACAAATCGAAAATTTACAAAATCATGATAAAAAATTGGGAACTTCTGACACAAATCGGTACTTAATAAATTCTAGAAAATCGTGACGGTTAGCCCATTAAATTGGAAAATTAATTCCACAAATCGAAAATTTTTAAAATTCTAAAAATCATAATGGTTAGCACATTAAAATTATAAAATTTCTGCCCCAAATCGAAATTTTTGAAAATCTAGGCAATTGTGATAGTTAACGCATTAAAATTGGAAAACTTCGGACACAAATCGAAAATTTCTAAGATCCAGAAAATCGTGATTAGCACATTAAAATTGTAAAATTTTTGGCACAAATCGAAAATTTAGAAAATCATGATGGAAAATTGAGAAACTGCTGATAAAAATTGATAATATAAAAATTCTAGAAAATTGTGATGGTCCATTAAATTAGAAAATTTAAGCCACAAATCGAAAATTTCCAACATTCAAAAAATCATGATGGTTAGCTCATTAAAATTAAGAAACTTATCTGACACAAATATATCAATTTGCAAAATTCAATATACAAATCGATATTGCAGTATATAAATCGAATGTGTTAATTTCGACGATTGCGGAAAACAACGAAAAAAATAAAAAAAATAAAGTTATGCTCGTAAACATACTCTTCAACTTTCTTCTATTATTTAATTAAAAAAAAAAAAAAAACTTTTCAATGTTACTATAACTTTTCGATGTGATTTTAATTTTCTTATCAATTTTTTTTCTTTTTACTATCATCCGCCATTGTTCACCACACATATTCTAAAAAATTATAGTAAATAAACCAACGCATCTGGAATTGGATAATAATAGTCTCGGTCAAGCACGCTCGAATAATGGTAAATTTATGCTTTTCTGGTGTTTTTTTTCTAAAATAACGATATATATTTTAAACCATTTAAAAAAAAAAAGATGAAAATTCTATGAATTCTCCTATTTTTTTTTTTTGTTTCTTCACGAAAATTTTAAACAATTTATTTACTAACTAAAATGCCTGTCTAATTTTAATTGCATGTGAATTTTAATTTTTTATTTTATGACGTTCAAATTTGTGTGGTTTCTAATTTTTCTTGTGACATCGGATTTATAAATTTTCCGGTCCCTAATTAGCCACAAGAATTATTTTTGAGGGAAAACGACAAAACCACAATCAAAATATGCTATTATTTTGGGATGATTATTTTTAATGAACACAGAATATCTGTACACAGAAGTATCTGTTGTGTAAATATTTTGTGTTCGATTTGCTTCAACAGTTTTTGGAATGCACTCTACTAAAACTATATAAATTGTGTGTGAAATTTGTAAATATATCATATATTTATTGGAAAATTAATTTTATGCACGATGGCTTTTTTATTTTATTTGTATAAGTTAAGTTTTTTAAGTTTCGTAAGTGGTTTGGGCTATTAAATAAGTAAAAATTAAATTTAAGTGATAATAAGAAAATTTTTATAATGTTTTATTTTTATTTTATTTTTAAAATGTGCTTTCCACAGCATCACCATTACCATCGCCAATGAGGTCACCAGCACGAACACCAATGCCACGACCAAGTGGACCATGCTGTTCAGCACTGTACGATTTTGATGCAGAAAATCCTGGAGAACTTGGATTTAAGGTAAATAATATCGTTAATATTGTCAGTTATTTTAAAATGTTTTATTAGCCAAACGTCTGATAAACTATAGGTAGACAAAATTAATTACCAAATCGGAAAAGTCAATATGTCGATGGTGTAATTTTCCTTCGACCTCAATCAAATAGTGTAACAAATCTTATTTCTTTAAAATCTTAAGAAATTTCCATTTGATCATTTTATTTTGAGACCATCCAATTTAAACACTATAACTATGTCATAGCCTAAATGATATAACCGTCACATTGACAAAATACGCCAATGCATTCTAATGTTCCCCAGTTGATGTTTTTTGTGATAATATGGTAGATATCTCTATAGAGGGAGCATTAATTATCAAAATCAAAGAAAAAGTTTCTTCATTCGGCATCAATAGAGATTCGCTTTGTAATTCCGTCTAAATGTTAACAAACGCTCATTGGCACACTTCTTGCTACAATATAACTCCACCTTGTTTCATAATAGTTTGTAAAGGAGATTTTGAATATTGTTCCCCTATCGGGGATAAAATTGTTGTACAGACGATCCTTGACTTACGTCGTAGATGCGTTCCTGAAGAGTGCGTATTTAGCTTTACTCTAATACCCTTTCGAATTCATCAGATGATGAAATAGTTTCATCGGATGATGAATTAGATGATTGCGGCGATGTTGTTGTGACCGGTTGGAAATATTTTTAAAGGTTGGTTGACTTAAACTAGCCTTTTTAGTTACAATGTAGAAGTTCTTATAGCATGCAAAGCCTTTAATTCGCCTCTCTATTGCGATGTGGTCTTTCCGAATCTGGATCGTTTTCTTCTATTAAATTTTTTCATTCATCAGCGGAGCTTATAATGGTTGCCACCATCGTCTGATAGAGGACCATCCTGCTCCGTTAATAAATTTTCTACGTCAGACAAATCAACTTCTGTAAAACCAAATGATTTGGCCGAAGAGTACGTCTTAAATAATATGCCTTGAACGTCGCAATAACACCTTTGTCCATTGATTGCAAAATAGATGAAGTATTCGGTGGGAGAAAAATAATTGTATTTTCGTCCAATTCATCCAAACTAACAGGATGACCAGGTGCATTATCCAGCAAGAGTAAAGCTTAATGTGCAAGATTATTTTTAACACAATAATCCTTTACTACAGGACAAAAATATTCCTTATACCAATCGGTAACCCAAGCCTTTCTGTTACTTCTCCAAACAACCGGTAGATTTGTTTTGCTGATTCCCATCAAAGCTCTAAAATTTTCTGAGTGGTAAATCAGCATGGGTTTCAACTTGAAGTCACCGGTGACATTATCGCCAAGAAGAAGCATCAATCGATTTTTGGCTGGTTTAAAGCCGGATGCATGTTTTGCATCTGCTGTAGCGAACGATGTTTTTAACTATTTGCAGAAAGGCATCTGCTGCAGCTGTGTCTGCACTAGCTGATTCACCCGAAAGTTTAATATTTAGGAATTTGTTTTGATTTTTAAAATTTGTCGAACCATCCCCGACTAGCCTGGAAAGTATTTGATTCCTCCTTGTTTGATTCTCATAGTGTTCCGATACTCTTCGCTTTAGTTTGGATGATTGTCGTACTAAGGGAATATTTTTTTGATTTGAAACAAACTAAAACACCAATAGAATAAAGCAGAATTTTATTCGGGGAATCACAAAAATTTGTTTTCTTGTTTCCAATTATCTCTTATTTATTTTGCCGTTTTTTTTCGAGGTAACTCAAACGATTGTCGACCTATCTTAAAAAACGAGAGTAATTTATAAACGACGTAAGTCGAAAAAAATGTAATTCAAAACGACGTAAGTCATGGATCGCCATATATTACCTACCATTCCAATGAATTGGTGTAGTTCCGTGACGTCATTTTTTTTGTGTATTTTCAGCAGTTGCCTTAGCTTTATACTTATTGTCTTCTGAATACCGGCGTCATTGATGGTGTAGCCTTATTATGTAATTTCTTGTCTGCTTTTAAAAATGATGGAGGTAATAGTTGTAATGTGTTTTCCATTATCAGCCAAAGATACTATCGAATTTGTCATTGACAATTTATAAATTTCCTCATAGTTGTATCGTCATGGATAACTGATACCTTCACTTCATTCAATGCTGAGGAAATACTTTTTCATTGTATGTCCTTAACGTTGTATTATTTGGCCATATTTTGACCTTTGGTAATCTACTGTGCAATAATTTTTCGTTGATTGTCGATATGGCAGATCTTGTGTCAAGTGTCAGTGCTGTTGTCGACTTGATGACCATTCTTATTTGCTATTTATAAGAGGTAGCAAGTTCCCACACAAGAATTTACACAAATACACTTGGACATCACCAGATGGCAGAACGAAAAATTAAATTGATCATGTACTGGTTAACAAGAAAATCCTATTTCACCAATTGGTAATAGCAACATTTAAAATCAAACCAGCAGCAGTGAAACGCATAAAAATCCAGTCCGAGGAAATTCAATTCAACATTGAGAGATTGAAAAATATTGAGACCAAAGGCACATTTGAAGAAATGATCCAACTCAATCTCCCAAGTGACGAAACCCACACCATTGATCAGATATGGAAACAAATAGCAGAAGCCTACGTTCAGACTGCTACACATGTGCTTGGCTATCACAACTATGCCAGGAAACAATGGATTAGAGATGACACATGGAAAAAAATTGAGGAACGTCACCTACTAAAGTTACAGCTCTGTCAAATACTCCCATCATCATCAACCAAGGAAGCATCAAGGATGTTGACAAATTCATCTACCTTTGTTGCACTGTAGCGAAAACTGGTGAAACTGAATAGGACATCAACCAACGCATCAACAGAGCAAGGAATATATTCGATGTGGTTCATAAGATCTCGAATGCATCGGTACTGTCACGAACTACATAGATTAAACGCATGTCCAAAATAAAAGGCCTCTGCCCAAATACAATCACAAATGAGGCACTTCTGCAGCAAACTAGACAGATCGAAATTGAGCGTGAAATTAAGAAATGGAAATGGTTTGGACGCACACTAAAAGAGTTACCGATGATAAAACCCGAATGGCAATGGAATGGAATCCGAAGCAAAACATCTCGGTAAAACATGGAGGGAACTGAAGCAATTGTCTCGAATATGTCCAGCCCTATGCTCCTAAATTGGAGTGAAAGGAAACAAAAACTGCTAATGCAGATTTCAAGATTCTATTCCTATTGAGTTGAATTTTTTTTCAGCGTCACTAATGCTACGTATAACCAATAATCGTAAATGAGTTTCGGTTATACTCTTTTGGCAACACATGTAAAATAGCAAGAAACACTTAAACTTCCAACTCTACCATGTATGTGGCCACCGATTCATCTTTGTATTTTCTCCTAAGCAAAAATTTACTGATTTCTGTTTCCGACTCGAAACAGAACCTTAGTACTCTCCAGCCAGCACTTCAGAAATGCGTGAAAAATCGTCACCACACTTAACGAATGCGTACGATCAAATACGAATGTATTATATTAAAAGCAGAATTAGAAGAATTTAAATATATAAAAGAAAGCTTCTGAAGCAACTATTAAAAGCCTTTGAAAAATTCAATAAACCCAAAATAGCAAACGAACTCTTCTTGTCTAACATATCCGAATATTCGATAGATGATCAACAATATGTACTAGTGCCTTTATAGTAGTATGAACTGGTTTAAAACCTGACTGAAATTTACATAGAAAGTCAAACTGGTTGAAGTGCTCCTGAATTTGCATTTGCATAATTATTTTAATTTTAAATCTGGGCATACTTTCAAAAAAATTGTATAAAAATAAGTGTATTGATTTGTGTCTCGGAGAAATTCTTCTCAATAATGCAACATATCAATACTAATTTTCATAATTAATAAAAAATTTAGTTTTAAATATAATTTTTTTTTTTTTAATTCTAGGAGAATGATGTTATCCACTTAATTAGCCGCGTTGATGACAACTGGTACGAAGGCAGTGTTAATGGTCGAACCGGTTACTTCCCACAATCATATGTTCAAATTATGGTACCGCTACCAAATTAAATTTAACAACAAATCAAACGATTATAAAAATAATAAAAAGCAAAAATTTAAACATAAAAAGTCTAAAAACATTTACAAAAAAGCAAAAATTATATCATTTCAATAAAAAAAAAAAGAAAAAAATAACAAATTTTACTATTATGATTATTAATTCTATAAATATTATATAAATACACACACACACATTAATTATAATTTTTTTTTGTTTGTTATTTAAGTACATACATATATAGGTATATATATTCATGTATATATATATATTATACATTTAAGTTTATTAAATAATTATTATAGAATTACAATAAATTTAAAAAATAAATTTAAAAAAAATTTTCGTTTTAATTTTAATTCTTAAAATCAGTATATTGTATATTTTGTTTAAAATAATTAATTAAAAATACAACATATGTTAACACAATTAATATTTAAAAGTTAAAAATTTTATTTAATCGAAATTTATTTTAAAATCAAATGAATATAAATAAAAAAAAACAATAAATTATCTCAATTTCAATTAGATAGGAATTTTACTTAAATTAATAATTTATATATATATATATATATATATATATATATATATATATATATATATATATATATATATATATATATATATATATATATATATTCAGAAATAGTCATTATTTCATAGTTTTCGTTGGTTAACACATTATACACACATGCAGTCCTTCACAAAATTATTTGTGCTCAGTTCAGATGTTACGTCAATAAGACTTTCTGAAGATGACAAGTTTCCAGTATTTCCCAATATTTCGTTTTACTGCCATTCAATTTCTCCCATCATCCCTAATTTTTGGTTTTAATGTTCTTCCAAAAAATTTAAAAATTTCGTTTAATCGCCGTTCGATTTCGATCTACGAGATCAATAATTATGTGAACTTTTCGGGCAGTTGAACAAATACTTTTGTCACGGACTGTAAACTTATACACAAATTAAGTGAAAAAAAAAAATAGTTCGCCGCATTTGTCATGAAATTTATTTTTAATAAAAATAAATGTTTGATGTAAAATAAAATAAAATTAAACGGAAAAATAATCTTTTTTAAAAAGCTAGTCAGCCATTTTTTTTTTGTTAATTATTTTAATTTTTTAAATAAATTAAATACAAAAAAAAAAAAACATTCTTTAACATGACAAAAGATATGTGAACGTTTTAAATTTTCTTGTTTTTTTTTTCATCCAGAGCCTATATTATTATTACAAAATGAACTCGACAATACTTACTAATAAAAAATAAAAATATAAAAATCATTTAAAAAATTAAAATTAATTAATTAAAACTTAATCAATGTACAACCAAAGGTATTTTATTTTTTGAATGAATTCTAAAAAGAAAACCGCCAATTTTATTATTTATTATTAAGAACTAGACAGACACACACACACATACGGCTCAAAGAATATCAAGTATTCTCTAGTCAAATTTATTTTATTTTATTTTTTGTGTTAATTTTAATTAGTGATAGGAAATTCAAATTTAACGACAAATAAACAACAACAAAAAATACCTTTAATAAATTAATGCGTTCGGTAAATAATTTTGCGCCGTTTTTATATTTTTATTTCTCTCGATATATATATATATATATATATATATATATATATATATATATATATATATATATATATATATATTTATATATATATATATATATATATATATATATATATATATATATATATATATATATATATATATATGTATATATATATATATATATATATATATATATATATATATATATATATATATATATACATATATATATATATATATATATATATATATATATATATATATATATATATATATATATATATATATATATATATATATATATATATATATATATATATATATATTTACAGCCCTATTTAAAAGTATTTGTGCAGCTACATTTTAAATTAAACGTCGCACAATACTATTTACATATAATATAAATAATTAATTATTTTTAAATTAATTTTATAAATTAAAGTAACATAAATCTTTTATTTGTATTTTAATAAATATTTTTATTAAAATTGTTTTGTAGAAAATATTTCAGCAATTTTAATGTGATACACAAATAAAATTATTTGTACACCAAAATATTGATTAAGAAAAATTGATTTAGAAATAAAACTAGGTTTACGGCTATTGAAGTAGGATTCACATCAAAATTCGATTTTTTATCAAATCATAGAACTTGCCGAAAAAGTGTTACAATCTAATAAAGAAGTCGATATGATAATATGAGCCATAGTAGAAATTAGTCCGACACCTTTATAAAGAAACATAAAGGATATGATTAATTCTTCAAGAGTAGTAAGGCAACCGACGTCGATATCCAGTTTTATAAGCCAGCCGACGATACACAGAAGGTTAAAAGAGCATCATATTAAAATGTTAGTAGCGGTCGGTAGGTCGGATATCTTTGTTTAATTCATACAAATGTCTAAAATGATTAATCAAATTATATCTATTTAATAATTGTATATATAAAATCGACGCATAACCTTTAATTGCTATAATTATTCAATTACTAATTCTTTAACTTATCGATTTAATTTATAAGGGTTCGTACAATTTTCAAAACAGCAAAATCGTTTTACTTTTCTTCCGGATAATTGAAGAAATACTTGAAATACTTCGTCTAAATTTTAACAGGTGCACAAATTATTGTTGGTCCATAAATTGCCTGAAATTTGGTTTTAAATTTGTGGCATAAATATCCCACATAAATAGGCTAAACATCACGATTTTTTCTGGATTTTCAAAATTTTTCGATTTATGGCATTAAATTAACATAATGGGCTGGCCGATTTAGCCGTCATTTGGAGCCGTTAAATGATGTAGTTTTATTGACATTACAGTTAAAGATTTTAATTAGTGTAAATTATTATACTATAATTATAATAAAATTGGTTATGATAATCTCTTTAAATATGCTTCTGGCATGTCCTTTGGATTAATTTTAAAATTGCAACTTTGAAATTTGTAAAAAAATGAGATTTGAGATTTGAAGCTTTTTACGACATTAGTATCGTTTAAAAATACTCTTTACCCCACACCTTAGTTTAATGCTGAGATATGTGAGCTCATAATATCTACTAATCTCCTTCTTGTGTAAAATCAGATGCTACTAGACGCGAATTTCAAGAAATTTATTTGCAAAGAAAATTATTTTCCTCAAATTATAAAATAATTAAGTAAAGAGCCTAATTCATCATTGCCTTCTGATTTTCAGCCGATCAGCATTTTACCTGTGTTATCAAAGGTTTTTGAACAAGTTACCACAAAACAGATTATAAATACTTGGAAGTTAAAAAAACGTATGTAAATGTCAATCGGCCTATAGATCATATCATAGCACTGATAGATATCTAATCTTTATTTAATTGATAACTCGGGATCGATTTAGTTTTTGCCCAAATTTTTTCATATTATAAATGGTCGAATAGCGAGCTCAAAACTTAAATGGCCGCAATCTTGAATAGAAAGATATTCATCGATTTCTTATTTTGTTCAGTAAGGTTGTCGCTTTATAACATATCCTGTGTTGTATTGGTGCCAACGGATTTTTTTTTTCTTGTTTTCCAAGCTTTCTAGTAATCCAAAATTTGAATAAACTACATTTATTTCAAATATATTTGAAACTCAATTCAATTTTGACTTAAGGTGGCTTAAGTTGACTAATAGTATTTGGTATTCCTCAATGTTCTTTAAAACGTATGGGCTTATCCTAACAGAAAAATAAATTGTGTTGTTGGAAGGACCCGAGGGTAATACTGGGGATGTCATACTTAATGCGTGAAATAAAATGCAATGTTCTTAAGAAATTTAATTGGTTCAGCGCCCCATTTATTCGATCCTTGATATATTTTAATTATTTATTTATGAATTGATTATTATGAATGGTTCTGGTTTATAATTGCAAAAATACTTTCCAAGTCAATATTTTGGTACACAAATAACTTTATTGATGCTATTATGCCTGATAGTTACATTTATGAAATCTGTACCTGTTCAGGTTGATGAAGGCCGTATAGATTTTTTATTACTTTATTTTATGAGACCCAGATAGAAATGCCATAAACTAGTTGACTAATTCAAACCGGGTTTAAATTAAATTGTTTTTTCAAGAATGATGCCAAGATATTTGATCTGGTCCATTTCCTCCAATTTTTACCCTTAAATCAGAACGAGCATAATTTCATTATAAAATTATAAATATTTGAGTTTTTTGATGGTAAGGTTAAGTCTTCGATTTGAGAAGAGTGACTTAGTCCATCGATCAAGCTCAATGCTAATTTTTTTAGTACATGAGCACGATACCAACTTTTTTCTATCGAGGCTTCCACAACTCTATATTGCTTACGGCAGAGTTTTGTTGCTCATCATACATTTCTGAACCTGACGCGATCGCGAAATGCTCGAAAAGATCCTAGAGATAGCAAATGTTATAGCAATAGGCATATAGTTAACCGGAACAATTTTTCGAACTTTTCAGGGATTCAAAAACGTTTCTTTAAATGATTTGCTAATTAAAACAGTAGAATTAACGATAAACTTTTAGCAAATACCTTAAAAAGCTCAGTGATTTTTACCTAAAAATGAACGTTATGAAGTACATATCGTAACGGGTAACGTCATGAATTTGCCAGGAATTAACATATTTAACGCTTCTAATATCAAATTATGGTTCCATTTCTCTTTTAAATTTAAGATATTGAAATTCAAAATTTCTTTAAAAATCCAAATTCCATAAGTCATTTCAGTTCTTCCTGTTATTCGGGGAAAGAAACTTCCAACTTTTGATCTATTTTTTTTTAAACAATTTAAGAGATTCCGTAAAATTATTGCTAAAACTTTCTGCTGCACTTTTTCTAACTGCGATGACATGATCTTGTGATTTTTAAAGTAAAATTCTAAATAATAGTCGCGTAAATAAAAATACTTTTTCCATAGTTAATATTGGGATAACTAAACTTGAAGTTTTTATGGAATTGAGGCCCAAATATGCAGGTGAAATACCTTCCTTGAAGCACAGCTTTTTGCCTAGATTTAGTGATAAAAGTAAAACCAATGTTTAATTCC
This sequence comes from Tipula confusa, assembly GCA_963556175.1. Classification (NCBI taxonomy): domain Eukaryota; kingdom Metazoa; phylum Arthropoda; class Insecta; order Diptera; family Tipulidae; genus Tipula; species Tipula confusa. The sequence continues at coordinate 29,255,834 of OY744476.1, forward strand.
TCCCCAACTATTTAAGATATCTTAACCTTGACATGCATCCAAAATAGCTAAATTTGAGTCTTAAGTTAGCTTGAACCCCATTATATTTTCCCGACATAGCTGCTGCAGCATTAAATCCAAAAAATCTCTTAAGTATTTTAAGTCCTATCCCAAATGTTTCATAGTATTCGCGTGTATCACTTAAACGTGATTTTGCCTTTGGTTTTTATAAGAGTGCATATTCACCCTCTTGCCCCGAGCGAAAACATTTTTGTGCAACATTTTTGTGCAGCATTTTTGTGCGACGTTCTATTAGAAATTTAGCTTGCACAAATACTTTTAAATATGTCTATATATAATATATACATAAATATATATATATATATATATATATATATATATATATATATATATATATATATATATATATATATATATATATATATATATATATATATATATAATCCCTCTCATATACCCGTTTATTAAATGTTGTATTTAAATTCGAAAATTAAATTTTAAAAATATAAAATTTTAAATTAAAATTAAATAAAACAGAAATGAATTAATGAAAATAAAACCTTACAATTTATTATTTATCTAATCAAACGATTAATTAATAATTATTTTGTTCGTTCATTTCTCGATTAAAAAAATATATCTGCAAAACGTATGGAAGCAATAAAATAAAATTTAAAAATCTAAAGATATTCGAGTTGTGTGTTGTTGTAAGTATGGCTGTGACAAAAACAAAAAAAAAAACATTAAAATAAATTATTTAATTTAAAAAAAAAAACACCATCATTAATTTAATTTGGAATGATATTTAAAGTTTAATTGACACGAAATTGTACGAACAAAATATTAATTAATTAATTCAAGATATTTCAACAAGAACGTGCACAGCACAAGAGGTAAGCAAATATAAAATCACAAAAAAAACATCAGGGCCTAACAAATAATCCAAGTTATATAACAATTCTTGAAATAAAATCGTCTTAAAATACTCCATCCCACCATAATTTTAATTAAACAAAAAAACATAATAATTAATATTCACGATTTTGTGAATTAAATTTATATATTTACATATATATATATATACTAGATTAAAACAATTTTTTTTTCATTAATTAATTCCGTATTTTATTTAATTTTAATTTATAGAAAATAAACTTTTAAATTATATAAACATTAAAAATAAAATAATTAAATAACAAGAAATGGACAATACATAGCATTATGTAAACAAAAAAAAAAGAAGAAATTTAATAAAATCATTTTTAAAATTCGTTAAATTAACAATTAAATTTAAATAAAATAATAAAAATTATTCACATTAAATATACATATATAAATTAATTAATTAATTATAAGATCAAAATCGTTTTAAATGTATTTTCTTCTTCTTTAAAATTTATAAATGTTTTCATTCTTCTTCTTCCTCTTCGTCATCGTTTCTACTTAATTTTCATTACTAATTTTACATAAATTTTCCGCGGTAAACATTTGTTTTTGTTTGTACGTTGTGTTTCTTCCAACCAAAAAAGTGTATCCCCACACATAAAATAAAATTATATGTAAAATATTAATTAAATTATTTAACTAAAAAAAAAAAATACTTAAATTAAATCTGATGTTATATAAAAAATTAAAATTAAAAAAAAAACAATTAAATTATAAGATTAAAAATTAAAATTTAAAATTAAACAAAAACATGAAAAAGAAACTATATGCCAGGTGCCATTATTGAGTAAAAAAAAAAATTATAATTGAAAATTAATAACAAAAATTAATTATTTATAATTTTTATTTTAAAATAAGTTTAATTTTATTTAATGACGCCATGTGTTTCAAATAAACAAAAAAAAAAAAAAAAATTAAGAAATATATTAAGGAATATAAAAATGTAAAACTGTGTGTTTCTATTCAAGTCCCTCGATAAAATTCGAAAGGTACGCTTAGACTGGGGATGCAATTGGCATTCACATTTCTCTTTGGAGTTAGGATAGGTATTTGTAAATTTGCAAAGGCTAACCCCTTTGCTGATTTCCTATTTTTTCCACAAAAATTATTTGTTGAAATGTCAATATATTTTATCGAAGTATTTATACTGATGACCAGAGCTATCGATTAAGGTATCATTTATCAAAATTGGACCATTATTTCGTGTTGCATTGAATATATAGTGAAATTCGTAAATTTGCAAAGGCTAACCCCTTTGCTGATTTCCTATTTTTGCCATAAAAATTATTTGTTGAAATGTCAATATATTTTAACGAAGTATTTATACTGATGACCAGAGCTATTGATTAAGGTATCATTTATCAAAATTGGACCATTATTTCGTGTTGCATTGAATATATAGTGAAATTCGTAAATTTGCAAAGGCTAACCCCTTTGCTGATTTCCTATTTTTTCCACAAAAATTATTTGTTGAAATGTCAATATATTTTAACGAAGTATTTATACTGATGACCAGAGCTATTGATTAAGGTATCATTTATCAAAATTGGACCATTATTTCGTGTTGCATTGAATATATAGTGAAATTCGTAAATTTGCAAAGGCTAACCCCTTTGCTGATTTCCTATTTTTTCCACAAAAATTATTTGTTGAAATGTCAATATATTTTAACGAAGTATTTATACTGATCACCAGAGCTGTCGATTAAGGTATCATTCATCAAAATCGGACCACTATTTCGTGTTGTATTGAATATATAGTGAAATTCACAAATTTGCAAAGGCTAACCCCTTTGCTGATTTCCTATTTTTGCCATAAAAATGGTTTGTTGAAATGTCAATATATTTTAACGAAGTATTTATACTGATGACCAGAGCTATCGATTAAGGTATCATTCATCAAAATTGGACCACTATTTCGTGTTGCATTGAATATATAGTGAAATTCGTAAATTTGCAAAGGCTAACTCCTTTACTGATTTCCTATTTTTTCCACAAAAATTATTTGTTGAAATGTCAATATATTTTAACGAAGTATTTATACTGATCACCAGAGCTTTTGATTAAGGTACCATTCATCAAAATCGGACCACTATTTCGTGTCGCATTGAATTTACAATTTAATTCGTAAATTTGCAAAGGCTAACCCCTTTGCTGATTTCCTATTTTTTCCACAAAAATTATTTGTTGAAATGTCAATATATTTTAACGAAGTATTTATACTGATGACCAGAGCTATCGATTAAGGTATCATTTATCAAAATTGGACCATTATTTCGTGTTGCATTGAATATATAGTGAAATTCGTAAATTTGCAAAGGCTAACCCCTTTGCTGATTTCCTATTTTTTCCACAAAAATTATTTGTTGAAATGTCAATATATTTTAACGAAGTATTTATACTGATCACCAGAGCTGTCGATTAAGGTATCATTCATCAAAATCGGACCACTATTTCGTGTTGTATTGAATATATAGTGAAATTCACAAATTTGCAAAGGCTAACCCCTTTGCTGATTTCCTATTTTTGCCATAAAAATGGTTTGTTGAAATGTCAATATATTTTAACGAAGTATTTATACTGATGACCAGAGCTATCGATTAAGGTATCATTCATCAAAATTGGACCACTATTTCGTGTTGCATTGAATATATAGTGAAATTCGTAAATTTGCAAAGGCTAACTCCTTTACTGATTTCCTATTTTTTCCACAAAAATTATTTGTTGAAATGTCAATATATTTTAACGAAGTATTTATACTGATCACCAGAGCTTTTGATTAAGGTACCATTCATCAAAATCGGACCACTATTTCGTGTCGCATTGAATTTACAATTTAATTCGTAAATTTGCAAAGGCTAACCCCTTTGCTGATTTCCTATTTTTTCCACAAAAATTATTTGTTGAAATGTCAATATATTTTAACGAAGTATTTATACTGATGACCAGAGCTATCGATTAAGGTATCATTTATCAAAATTGGACCATTATTTCGTGTTGCATTGAATATATAGTGAAATTCGTAAATTTGCAAAGGCTAACCCCTTTGCTGATTTCCTATTTTTTCCACAAAAATTATTTGTTGAAATGTCAATATATTTTAACGAAGTATTTATACTGATGACCAGAGCTATCGATTAAGGTATCATTTATCAAAATTGGACCATTATTTCGTGTTGCATTGAATATATAGTGAAATTCGTAAATTTGCAAAGGCTAACCCCTTTGCTGATTTCCTATTTTTTCCACAAAAATTATTTGTTGAAATGTCAATATATTTTAACGAAGTATTTATACTGATGACCAGAGCTATCGATTAAGGTATCATTCATCAAAATCGGACCATTATTTGGTGTTGCATTGAATTTACAATTAAATTCGTAAATTTGCAAAGGCTAACCCCTTTGCTAATTTGTAGCAATTATTTTGACTGTACTCAACTGCTAGCAAATACTTACCTCTCCGAAGTCATTTTGTAACATTCCATAATCCGAATAAACAAGCCTCATACATTTCATATTAATTAATTTTGTTTTTTTATTTAATTATTTTTTATGAACACATTTAGTTTTCCTCATTATCGCATTATCATCATTATCATCTTCGTCATCACTATCATCCGGTTATTTAATTATTTCAATTTTATTTTATTTTATATATCATTTTTACAAAGTATTTCCAGATCTATCAACAAAAGATAGATTAAAACAATTCTATTTTTATGTAATTTGCATACGAGAGAAATAAAGAAAAATAAATAAATAATAAAAAAAAAAATTTAATTTTAATTAACAAGAAAATTTCTAAAATTTCCCCTTATTAAAAATATATTATATTATTGTGTAAAACTGTTATAAAAATAAAATTCCAATAAATTTATTATAATATAATGGTTTATGTCTTTACTATATGTGTACAGAATAAAACATTGCTGGCTCATATATTCTTCATTTTTACATTGTTTTTTTTTTGCAAATTCTACCTATCATTTACAGATGTCACTTAATGTTAGAAACAAGAAAATGAATTTTAATATTATAATTGAATTTTTTTGTTATATCGTTAATTATTAATTAACAATAAAAAAAAAATTGTATTTCGGTGGAAAAAAAATTTTAATTAATTTTTTTTTATTAATGTTTTAAATTAAATTTTTTAATTCTATTTTGAATCATTCAAATAACAAATCGGTTTATTTTTTTTAATTACTTGTTTGATTTGTGTTTTTTGTTTTTGTTTTTTTTTTTTACAAAATTTAAATTTAATTAATTCTTAACTATGTTACAGTAAATATATCGGCACATGTGTAGAATGAAAGTGACGTAGAACAAAAAAAAAACCGGTTGATAGGCTGTTAAAAAAGAATTATGGTCCTGAATAGAATGAAAATCCTTCCTTTTAAAAAAAAAGAAAAAAAGGAAAGAGAAGCTGAACGGGGAACTGTCACTGAACAAAATTATTTGTGAATTCTTTGTTGGATGGGTACTAATTCAGAAAAATGTTGACACGTATGTTGACATCCTGGGTTCGAATGCCAACTTAGGAAGACGAAATTTCTCATCAACCAATCGTTTTAGAGTTTAATTTTTACCATACTTAGAATAACGGGGAAATTTTTTGAAAAGACAAAAACTATAGAATAAGGCAGATGGTGCTGTATATAATTTGCAGATACTTATTTCATTGCCTAGAGGGCTTATTTTCTCGTTTTACTACAAGCTATTTGAAAGGCAAAATCGTAGAGTGCTGCTTTTGGAAAGGGTAAACGTGGTGAGGAATAGAAATCAGAAGCATCCATAAAGAATGTAAACCTATATAAAACGTTGTATTTAGGCAATTATTGAGGGTATAGCCCTTTTTATAGAAAAGCGATTTTCAAAGAAAAGCGATTCAGCGTTTTTGACATGTGTCACTTTTGTTCTATACATGTGCGCAATAAATTGATTAAAATTAATTTTTTTACAATTAAAAACTGGTCCTTTTTTTTGTGTGTGTATATGCATGAATGTGTTTGTGGTCTTGGTGTGTCTGTGTGACGAGTGTAATGTGTTGCGTAAATTATTTAACAAAATGGCGGGAAAATGATACGGAAGACTAATTATATTTAAATGAGTTTTTTTTTAGTATTAAGGCACGTGCCGGACCGGACTGTTTTAAATACACTGGGCTAAGTACATTAATTATAATATGGGACACCATTTTGTTTGATAACATTAACGTTTTGATTTTGGAATTGTTTTATTTTTAAAATTACCACTAACTAATTTAATTAATAGAATTAACTAAAGCTAAATTGTAATTATCAAAAAATTATATAATTAATTTAATTTTTTTTGTTTTATTTACGCGGTTAATTAATTTTGTGTGTGTGTGTGGTGTTCAAAATAACGCGAATATTTTCTGAACAAAATGGCGGATTTGATTTTGGAATGAGATTCCTTTTTCTATATGTTAAAAAGATTTTATTGGAGTTTGGCAGGTACTTTGTTTGTATTATAATAATATATTGAAAGGATTATGTAATAGTGGAATGTAACGGTGGGTTTCCTTTTTTGTTTTGTTTTATTCGTTTTAAGTTCACACACGTGTTTTTTTATATATTTTTTTGGCCGCCATTTTGTTCAGTCACACAATCGTACACCGCACGAATTTAACTATTTTTTTTTTGTTTTTTTTTTTATATTTTTTTTGTGTATATTTTGTTGATTTAATTAAATAAATTAATAACAAATTTTTTGTATTCTAACCTAAAAAAAAATATTTAAGGTTATGTATCTATATATATATAATTATATTAAATTAATTTTTTTTAAAGTAAAAATCCTATAAATTAATTACTGGTTCATGGATTTGAATATTAATTTGATTTAATATTGGAATGATATTTATAAATAATTAATTAAAGTTTTTTTGTTTTTTTTGTTTTTTGTACAGAGAATGTTGGAGAATTAAATTAAAATTAAAAACAAAAAAAAATGTATTTACATAAAATAAAAGAGGAGAGATTAATAAAATAATTATCGTGTGTGTGTGTATATATATTACAGAGACCCGCTCTTTTAATTTAATTAAAATTTAAAAAAATTAATTAAATGTGATGTAAACGCACGCGCGCGCGCGTTACGATCGGTGATTATCATTCGTGTAGATTTTTACTCAGCAACAAATTATTATGGTGACCCGATAAATGTCGCACCAATTCTTGTAACGTTTCAAACCACAGCGAACAGAAACAGCATGTAAATCGGCCCGCCGTTTCCGGCGAGCTTATGACGTTCCGATGCACCGAACATAAATGTTTAAGTAAATGGGCTTTTTGTTTGAACATGGCGACACATAATCGACACGCAAATGGTTTTTCTCCCGTGTGAACGCGCAGATGTGTTTTCAGGTTCCACGACATGCCAAATTGTTTGCCACAATATTCGCAACGGTATTCGCGCACCGGTGTCGTTTGGCTACCACTTGACCCGCTCCCCGATCGACTACTTTGCGTCTGATGCTGGGACTGGATGTCCATATCACGATCGGAATTTGACGAGGGTACACCACCGAGTACACCGCCATGGCCACCGGTTAGACCGGCCAAGGCTGATGAATGCGGTGGCCATGGATACAGGAATGATGGTGCTACTTGTAGAGGACCATCGGCACTCGGTGGTCTCCGTCTATTATTATTATTATTGTTATTATTATTATTACTGTTGTTGTTGTTATTATTGTGATGATTATTGTGTAGTAAAATGTCGGTGGGTTGCTGTGAACTAGGCGATAGGGGTTTACGATCTGCTAAAAATAATTCTGAAAAAAATAACAATAAAAATTAGAACTCGTTTATACTGTGTATAAATTGTTGACATCACCTGATATGTACGAGGGCGGGGTTGATATCGAGGGTGGTAATAAATTACATTTACGCGAACTCAAATCTTCTATATAACTGGGTGAATATGGTACAAATGGGGGATTTTGTGCGGGTGAATTATGAAAACCAGGTCGTCGTTTTCGATGCGGGGTCACAACATAATTATCGGGCGAATTCTGTAAAATGTCTTGCTCCGGTGGCTTCAATATTTCTGGCTCGGGTGGGTGGTATACGGCCTTACGTTTTATTCTAAACGGGTCAAGCAACCGATTCGGTAGCAATGTCTTTGTCGGCGCATGCCCTATACTCTCCACATCGATATGGGCATCGTCCGAATCGTCTCCACGACCACAGCCCAACGATAAATTCACCGGATCCGATGAACTTCGTCTTCGTATCCCTATTCGCGTCTTACAATCATTATCGTTTGAATCGTCTTCGGTGCGCGACGCCGTATTATCGTCCGACTCGTTTGTCGTCGTTTCACGATCCCGTTCCCTTAGATTCTCCATGTTTTTGGTCGCCAACGAATTTTCATTCGTATTATTATCATTATTGTTGTTGATGTTACGATTTTTAATTTTATTTATCAGCAACTCATCATCATTATCCAATATGGTTTCGTGATGTTGATGAATTTGTTGCTTACTATCACTAATTTTTACCTCGTCCATGCGCACATCGTCCGTATCACCTGTATCCACATCGTCCAATTCATCCTCGATTTCATCGTCGAGTTCACCATCGTCGCGATCCGCGTCACTCGAACTATCGATCGTTCGTTCACGTTTCACTGAAACGCGTGAATTTAATGAGTCGCGACTTTTTGATCGGTGCCGATGTGGGTCCGACTCATCCTCGTTATTACTATTTATGTCCGTACTCGAATCATTTTTCAAATTAACTGTAACCATATAGTAAAAAATTATAGTATAACGACAAAATGGCGACCGTATATGTAAAAAATAAAAACTTACCAAGATTTTTTAAATCGTTACCGTTACGCCAAACGCCCGGTTTAATTTGTAATAAAGCTAATAGATCGTGTAAATTTTCCACCTCATTGGCGGGCACACACGTTTGTCCCGAATATAAAAAATCGAGCAACAAACGAAAATAGTACACGGAAATGTCTGGAAAATGTATGGTTGTAATGCCCTCATTCGTTATCGATGTATCCTCTAGTAACATTCTGTTAATGGAAAAATGGCAGATCAAAATTTAAAAAAATGGCCGGAAAATTATAAAAAAAAAATATATCACCTTATCAATGGACTAGCCGCTGCTAAAACTAATTTATGTGCACGTAAAATTTCTTTACCATCGCAGACAAGCAACAGATCAGCTGGATGTTCTCCGCGAAATGCTGCACAAATTTCCTGGAGTATACACTCACCGTGTTTACTATATTGCAACATCAGCATCCTAGCTAAATAACAACAACAAAAAAAAAACATAAATCATCAAAATATGTTGTACGCTTAGGGTTACGTCGTTTAGGTTACGTCAAAAATATTTTTCTGTAATTCTGTCTGTTACAATATAACGTTGTAGTTGTTGTTGTTGTATTTTCTGCATCATTTGGTATTTAGGTCGTAATTTTCACTTTTCATTTTTTTAATAAATTTCCAATACTCAACAACACTCAACAATACACTGTGTACATACAGAAATATGTTTATACAGTGTGTTACAAAAAAAATGAAAATGCAGTAGATAGTGCAGAATAAATAGATACTTAGTGCGCAGGCTTGTTTGACTCAACTATAAAAACGCGGGCAAAACGTGAATTATGCGCGCAACAAACACTGTGCACACAATATAACGACTTTTGTTAAAAAATAATAATTTTCGAAAGGTAAAACAGAAAAATAAATTTGATCTTTAAGACAAAAGCAACTTACAGCGCTTTACGAAAAAATTCCTTTCTAAATTATAAAACACAAAAAAGCTAAACCATAAGATCACTCGCGCATTATTTATGAGAAAAATAAGTTCGTTAAGAAATCCAAAGTGTGTATAAATTATTGTAATGTTAATTGGATGATGGTTTTAGGCGTTGTTTAAATGTAAAATTTAAAGATGAGTATTTTAAGATAACGTCCAGTACCTGCTTAGAAATATTAGAACGTCTTTGTAACTCTATCTTTTTCAAAGTTCCATTGCTTAATGTGAACGATGTAAATTTAAATTCATAGTGGAACAAAATGAAATTTAAGTGCATTGTGTTGTAAAAATGTCCGACTCAAGTTTAATTTAAGCTTAACTAAAGTTTAACTTAAGCTTAACTAAAAGTTTAAGTTAAGTTTAACTTAAGTTTAAGTTAAGCTTAACTTAAGTTTAAGTTTAGTTTAACTTAAGTTTAATCTAAACTTAACTTAATTTTAATCAGAGGCTCCAATGTTAAGTTTCTAGATTAAACCATACTTTCAAAAATTATTTTAACCGTCAGCTGAAAGCTAAGGTTAATTTCAACATATTTATTAACTCGATATTAAGTTTAAGTGCCTCAATCATAAGCCAATAGCTTAACTCTAACTTAAACAAAATCATTATCAAAAAACACCAAAATTAAGCGTAACAATAATCAAAAAACTATTTAAAATGTAATCTGATAGTTTAACTTAAGCATACATCAGAAAAATGGCTTAAGCCATTAGTTAACACCTTAATGCATGGTAAAACAAAGAAAAAACTTTTTAAAATAATAACTTAACTCAAGTTTATCACTACAGACCAAACTTAAGCCGTATGCTAATAGCTTAAATGAAGCTTAAAAAATACCCAAGTTTTTAATCAGGTAGAAACCTAATAGCTAAGTCATTAATTTTAAAAAACTACTTAATCCGAAAGCTGATATAAAAAGAATTCAGCTTAAACTAATAAATCAAATAAGCACAGAAAAACTAAACCTTAATCGCAAAATTACAAGGGAAGTAAGCTGGTAGCTTAACTTGAGCTTAAGCAAGGATATCAATCTTAAAAATATACTTAAGCCGAAAGGTTAAATCTGTAGTTAAACAATAAAACCATAGATTCAATAAACGACTAAGCCATAAACTAAACACTGAGCTTTAATTTAAGCTTAACATACCCATAAATCCTAAAAAGACGCTTTTTAAGCTGATAATTTAACTAAAACTTATCACAACATAGACAACTACTTAAGTTGTATGCTGATATTTTAACTAAAATTTAAGAAAGGCTTTAACTTTTAATGTCCCAAATGGGACATACGCTGATAGCTTAAGTAGACCTAAGGTAAAAGCAAGCTGATAGCTTAACTCTTTGAGACGAAGACTTAATTTAAGTTTAACCAATTTATAAATCTGTAACCTAACCTGTAATTTATAAATTTAAGAAACTTTTTAAGTTAAGCTATGTGCTTAACTCAAGCTTCACATAACACTTACAACTACATACGCATTAAGTAAATGGTTTAACTGTTTCATCAAGCTGAAGCTAAATAACTAAGGCATTAATTCATAAAACTTCTTAAGCCGAAAGCTAAAATAGTAAAACTTAAGATTAAGCTTAAGCACTAATCAAAAAGCAGCAATCTAAAGCTAAAGAATTCAATTAAAATTCAAACACTTTTGGGCCATATGCTTGGGCCATAAACTGATAGCTTAACTTGCGCTTCAGCAAGAGCTCTAATAAAATCACTAATCTCAAGATAAATGATTAAATCATAAACTCAAAAAATTACTTAAGCCGAAAGTTCAAATTTGGCATAATTAAAAGGCAACTAAACTTAAGCTGAAAAACTGAACTATAATAAAAAACTGTTTAAACTGTAAGCTGATAGCTTAGTTGTTTAATCTTATAACTTAACTTACATATAAATATCCGAACAAAACCTTAAGTCATTAGCTGACTCCTTATGCACCATACAACAAAGAAGACGCATTCAAATCTGATAATTTAACTGAAGCTGATCACAACATACAAAACCACTTAAGCCGTATTGCTTAGCTAAAACTTTAAAAATGACTCAAACTTTTAAGTTAAGTGGAAGCTAAATAGCTAAACCATTAATTCAGAAAAAACTATACTTGATCCGAAAGCTGATAGTATAACTCAAGCTTAAGCTAAAGTATAAATCAAATAATCACCAACTTAAGCCAAAAAACTTAGTAATCAAATCAAGAAACCACTTAGAAACAATGATAGTTTAATTTAAGTTTAAAGCATTAATCAAAAAAGACCAATCGAAAGCTAAGGAATGTTCCAAAAAAAAACGATTAATTTAAATCAGAAAAATTAAACGTTAAGCTCAACAAAATACCTGGACCGTAAGGTGGTAGATTAACTTGGGTTTAGGCAAGATCATCGATCTTAAAAATATACTTAAGCCGAAAGCTCAAATCTTGAGTAAAATAAATAAACCATAGATTTAATAAACTATAGTTCAGCCATAAACTAACCGCTTAGCTCAAGTTTAGACTAGAGTACCAATTAGAAGAACTAAGTCATAAATTCAAGAAACTAACCAAATGATAAGATGATTGCTTAACTCAAATTTAAATAGCTTCAATTATAAAATACCAACTCAAAGCTAATGAATTCAGCGTTAAAAGTCTCACCACCGACACTAATCCAAAGCAGAAAATCTAAATCTTAAGCTCAAAATATAACTAAAGCCGAAAGCAAAAATCTATAGAGTTAAATAATTAAACCATAGATTCAATAAATTACTTCAGCCATAAGCAAAAAGCTTAGCTAAAGCTTAATCGCACGAACGAATCGAATAAGTACTAGTCTGATAGCTTAACTCAAGCTTAAACAAAAACATTATCAAAACAAGACCAATCTAAAGCTAAAAAAAACTGAACTTTAATTCAAAATATGATTTTCACTGTATATGCTGATAGATTAACTTGAGCATGCTTCAGCTGATGATTTTTTAACATGGTTTAAGCTTAATTAACTTTTGAAACCGAAAACAGACTTAAGCCATTAGCTAACATCTCAAAGCACGATAAAACATCGGATAATTTGGAAATTCAAGTAAATTTTAAGCTCGAACTGATAGCTTAACTAAAGCTTAACACAACAGACACAACTACTTACGCTTCAAGCGTTAGTTCATTTAAGCTTAAACTACGGAACCAAAGATTTTGACACCAATTTAAAGAAAAAATTAAGCTCTAAGCTCAAAAAATACTTCGCCCGTAACCTGTAAGCTTTTAATTAAGCTTATGCAAGACCATCGATCTTAAAAATATACTTAAGCCAAAAGCTAAAATATGGAGTTAAATAATTAAACCATATTTTTGTTGACCAAAAAAAATAGCTTAAGCCTATTAATTTAAAAACAAGGTTTAAGCTAAAAACTGTTTTCATTAAGTCAACTAGTAATAGTAGAAAACCTAAATAGTGACGTCCAGCTTAACTCTCATATTCTAAAAAAGTTATTAGAATCAATATTAAATGATAACTTACACAAGTTAATGCAGTTTACACTATATATATAAGTCTAAGCATAAAACTAAGCATTACGATCGTTGCCAACTAAAATTATGCTCACGAAAAAATTAAAATCTAACACCTACTTAAGTACAGTTCATAATTTAGAACTATACATAATGGGAATTCCTTAAAATTAAGCTTAAATCAATACAGCTAAAATAAAGCTTAAGATAAATTTTAAGGTTAAAACCGAAATCTGATTCTGTCGAAGTTAACCTTAAAATATAAAATTCTTGACTTAAGTCGATTTAATACCGTCAACATTGTAACGAAACTTATTTAAAGTTTTAGAGTTGGTTTCAGAATAACATTTCAAATAAAAAGCCAGAATGTAAATTATATATTAAATATTTTCTGAGAGCTAAGCCAATATTAAGTTTTAACTTAAGTCAACATATATTATGTAAATGCAATTTATTTCTTAGTTAACCTTAAATACTAAACTTAAACTAACATTATTTTTATAGAATCAGAGTAAGCATTACTTTAAGCCGTACACTAATTTATAATACTTTGAAAATTAAACACTTTTAAAATGTATAACCTTATTTAAGACTTTAGTATTTAGTACTAAACAAATACAAATAATCTTAGTTTAGGCTATAAAATAAAATTGGTACTAAAACACCGAATTTTCACATCAAGTTCTAAGTGTGAGTTAAAGACAGGTGTAATTGTTAAACATATAGTTAGTAGTACTAAATCAATGTTTATCTCATATTCCGCGAAAATGGGTATTAAGATTAGTACTTGAAGTTACCTACGACTAGGTGACCTTATGAGAATCTTAAAAAACAAAAGATCTTCAATCAAAGTATAAAAGCTTAACTGTAGCTTAATTAATAAAAACTCTTTGTACTAAAAAAAAATATTAATTTTCGCGCTAAGGTAAGTTTTAATATTGAACTTAACTTATGATTTGCCTCATTTTAAACAAACTTAATACTTTAGCCTTACCTCGACTTTGACCTTTATTAGTATTATGTAGTGTCCTATGTAGTATTTTAGTACACCGAATGATCCAATTAACCTGTAAGTCCTAAACTCTCATAACTATGGATTGAAGATTTTTATCTGATTTTTTCGTCGGATCAATTTCGACTAAAATTAAGCTAATTTTAAGAAAACGGGTGAGTACAATTAAATATTTAGAAATTAACTTAATGAGAATTGCTTAATCTTAAGTTAAGCCAAAATACATGATAAAACCAAAATTTAGCTTAAACTTTAGCTTAAACCAACATTTATGTTTAATTAAAGATTCTCTTAAGTCAACAATATTTAAACGGTCTAAAATTTAAATTTTTTGGTTTAAAACCTAAATTATGGATTAAATGACTTAAACAAGATAAAGCTTAGACAAACGGTTGGATTTTGCTTTAATCACGTGACTATATTCCAGAAGATTGATTGGTTAAATGATCGAAATTAAAGTATTTAGATTTAAATCCGAACTCGAGAAAAAAATGTTGCAAAAAATTACTAAATACTATTTCAACTCTTATCTTAAATCTTATTATGATGATTATTGAATTGGTTACATTTTGTTTTAGTACAACGCAAAGTAAATCTAAAATAGAACCTTAAATTAAAATTTAAATTCTACATTTAGTTTTTAGCAACACCCAGAATTGTGTTTACATTTCAGTTTAGTTAGTGCACGGTTTTAGTACAAACAAGGCATTACCTTAAAGACCTTAAAAAATAAAAATAAATTATTTGAATCTATAGGCCATAGTATTTTGTACTAAACACATAATACTAAATATGTACTTAAACTTTAAAAAAGTATTAGTACTAACACACAGTAATACATGTGTCCTTAAGAAAGGTTTTAAGATTAGTACTCGATGTTAAAATTAGTCGTGTGTGTGGTGGGTGTGCTTAAAAAATCTTAAAATATAAACTAGTCACAATATTAAAGATAAACTGTTGCGTAATTAATAAACACTTTTTGTACTTAAACTATTATTTTAGTTTTTACGGTAAGGTTAGGTTGAATATTGGACTTATTTTATAGTTTGCCTGATTAAGACCAATTCTTACTTAAGACCTTTTTAAGATTTTGTAGTATTTTAGTACACCGAATGGACCAATTTAACCTTGTTTTTTTATCTAATAGACTTTTTTGAAATATGTAAATTTTCAATTTATGGCATTACTAAGGTAGATTCAATGGGCGTCATGAATTTTCTGAATTTTGGAAATTTTATATTTATGGAATAAACTTGGCAGTTATAATGGGCTCACCATCATGAATTTTCAAAGTTTGTGTCAAGTATGTACTTTGGACGATTGTCTTCCATTTGGTAATCATAGAAACGTGGTCTCTTCGACATTGTTTCGGTCTATACATTCGTTATACTATTAAGTGTTAGCTAACACCAGCTAAATATAATAATTCTACGTAAAAATTCTTAATTAAACCAAAAAAAAATTTTAACTACTACGCGTGCCATCTCCACTCGCATAGCGAAACCATATAAAATTAGAACAGTTTTTTTATGTGCTACACATCATCGCACATTTTTACGATCATTTTTGTTCACTTTACACTCATTCTCAAACATAAAACGGAAATGAATTTTATTATTTGATTAATTCTATTATAATATGAAAATACAAAATAGACAAAACACCAACAACAATTAAACTAGAAAAAAAACTAGTTTAAAACCATAAAAATTTTAATTTTTACTTTTACTTTCGAAAAAAAAAAAAAATGTCTAATCTGGTTTTGTATATAAATAGTAATCAAGAAAACAGGATTATCTTGATATTTAAAAACTAACTGTAATGATCTTTATGTATAGTATACATGCATAGACATAGTACGTTTTGTCTTACTATTTGTTTAGTCGTACAGTACAGATACAGACAGATTAATTCGGCGAGTAAGGTGAAATATAACACTTTTATATACGCGGATTAGATTACTTTAAAAATATCGTTATACATTCTAAATTCTCACTTCGTATCGTGTATATAGAAACAGAACTTCTAATCGCATAAGAAATAAAAAAAAAACTTGAAATTTTGTTAAAACGACAAAAACACTGTCGTATTTGTGTATGCACAGTGGAAATACTGGAAAGTAAAAGTAAAAATGTTCATTGCTTTTCAAGAGTTGTTTTACCTAAAGTACATATAAATTTAAAATACTATTTACTGTGCACTAGAACAATTCTGATATCTAATTACATAAAAAAAAACAACAAAAACGTGGCGTATAAATTATAAATGGACGATATTAATTAACCGACCAACTGTTGTGCTGTTCGATTAGAAATTTCCATTAAATTTTTTTTATGAGTTTTTATACCAGTGTATATGTTTGGACAAAACGATACAAAGGTACAGTGAGAGGTGACCACACCATACAAATGTATCTTACTGGAGAACTGAATGTACCTTAACCGTAGATTTAATGTTTTATTAAGCTGGGGTCGTTCGTTTAATTTGACTTGTGAAAGTTTTAGTCTAAGCCATCGGTTAGAGTATAGTTTAACCTTGAATTAAAACTAGCTTCCAGCTGAACTAGTTTGTTGAACGTATGGTTTGGTTTTTAAATTTCAGTTCGATGTCTTTGTTTAAGCTCGAATTAAGCATCTTTCAATTTGAGCATTTTATTAAATTGTAGGCATTAAAGCGTAAATTACCCATTACAGTCTCTATTTAAGTTTAAGTATAAGTTAAGATATCTGCTTATGGTTTCTTCAACTTACGATTTAGTACTAAAGCGTTTTATATTAACCTTTGTTTGATTGATGCCTTTGTTTAAGCTCAAACTAAGATATAATTTTACGACTAAAGCAATTTTTTTTTAGAAATGTGTAGTAAAACTTGAATTCTCCAATTCGTAAATTGTCTTTGTCTAAACTGAAGCTAAATAATTATACGCTTAAGGCTTACTCTGTGCTAGAACTTATAGTTCAATATATATTGACTAAATGTAGGTTTTTATGTAGGTTTTTGTTTAAGCTTTGTTTAAGCGAAAATCTTACCACTTAACCACTTTCTTAAGCTAAGTTATCCATTTACGGCTTAAAAAGTTGCTAGACTTAATGATTTAGTACTTAGCACTTAGTGCGACCCTCGGAATGAGATCGTTTTGAAATTTGCAATAATATCTATACTCTGTCAGTTTTGTTCATTGTATTGCACACATTTGGCAATGCGATATATAAGGTATGTTTGATGGTCGAGGTCAAGACGCGTTGTTAACCGTAACTAAAGTCGTATCTTAAACTTAATTTGAAACTGGTTTAAGTCATCATGTAAATTATGATTTGTAGCACTGACTTAATATAAATTAAGTTTAGGGGTTTAATCCGGTTAAATTTAAAAGTAGATTATGCAAAGTGAATCAAGCCATCGTGCTTTGTTAAACCTTGACTTAAACCTAGCTACCGGCTTAACTAGTTTCTTAAGCATATGGTTAAGTGTACTTGAGTTCGATAACTTTGTTGAAGCTCAAATTAGGCTTCTTGATGATTTAAGCACCTCCTTAAATTATAGGTAGTAAAACTTGAATTAAGCAGCTTAAATAGCGTTTTTTATGATTTAGTACCTTCACCTCAAATTAAATTATAATCTTTCGACTTAAGCACTTTTTTAAATTGTAACAAAACTATCATTTTACGACTTAATTACTTTCTTAATTTGTGGGTAGTTTAACTTAAATAAGGCTGTATGGTTGCAGTCTTTGTTTAAGCTGTCCTTTTTATTTATGTTTTAGTACTGAAGCCTTAAATTGGTGTTTGTTTGATTGGCGCTACGATTGAAGCACAAATAAAGCTCATTTTACGACTTAAATATTTTCTTAAGTTATCGATACTAAAACATGAATTAGTTAATTTACGGATTAATTTACTTAGATGTTTTTTAAGTTTAAGCTTAAGTTTAGTTATACTTAAGTTATCAACGTACAGTTTAAATAGTTTTAAAATTTAGGGCTTAACTTTTAGCTTAAGGTAAATTTATTATTGCATACGGTTTTAGTTTTGCTTAAATTTGGCTATTCGGTTTGAGTAGTTTTTCGAATTTTTAGTTTAGTATACTTAAGCGTTACCTTGATCTTTGCTTGAGTGTTGTCTTGGTTTTAGCTTAAATTAAGGATCCATCTAAAGTTTGAATTTTATAAGATTACGACTTAACTTATTTCATGCTGGCAGTTTTTTTAGCTTGAGCTTAAGCTAGGTTAAGCTTAAGCTATCAACAGCTTAAACAGTTTTATAATTTATGGTTTAAATTTTAGCTTTAGATTAATGTACCTTTGAAAGAGATTTTTGTTTTAGCTTAAACTAAGCTGATAGCATTAAGTTATCGGTTTAAACTGATAAATCGGTTAAAGTTATTCCTCAAATTTCTATTAATTTCTGCCTACGCATTACATTAACATATGTTTGATTGTTAGCTTTGTTTACCTTTAAATTAAACTACCATAGTTAAAACACATTTTAAGCTTAAAATACTTTGCTGAAGCTTAAAGTACTTAAGTATTTAAAAGGTTAAGTACTTAAGTGTTATATAGATCTGATCTTTGTTTAATTGAAACATTTTTTTTAGTTCAAGTTAAGCTATAATTTTACGACTTAAGAACTTTCTTAAACTATGATATAGCTTAACTTATTTCGCAATATTTAAATTTTCAGCTTTAATTTTTCGATTGATGTTTTTAGATTAAGCTTTAGTTATGCTATCAACTTACAGTTTAAATTGTTTTATAGAATATGGTTTAACTTTTAGCTTCAGATTCTTTAAATATGATAGAATCTTTAAATATGGTTTAAGTATAGTAACTTAAGTATTGCAACTCGTTTTGAGTAGATTTCCAATATTATGATTTAGCATTGAAGCGTTACCGTGATCTTAGCTTGGTTTTTGTTTTTGTTTAGCTCAAACTAAGCTATTATCTTAAGAATTAAGCATTTTTTTTAAATTATGGGTAGTAAAGCTTAAGTTAAGCCATCTGCTTACATCTTTATTTAAGCTTAAGATAAGCTATTTAATGGTTTATATATAGTAATTTTAAGTATTTATGGTTTAACTCAAAAACCATCTTAAGCGTTGACCTTTGTTTGCTTGATGTCTTTATTAAAGCTCAAATTTTACTATCATCTATTGACTTAAGCCATTTATGGTTGGTATAGCTTAAATTTAACTATCAGATTTATTTAGTTTATGAATGCAAACATAAACGCCTTTAGGGCCCTTGGGATAGTAAACTTTGAGGGAAGCCATCTGCTTAGATACTGTGTTTAAGCTTAAGTAAATGTTTTTAATTATGGCTTATTATTGTAGTTTAAATTATTTATGGCTTAGGACTTAAGCGTTATATTGATCTATCTTTGATTAATCCTTTTGGTTAAATAGAAATTTAGCTATCATTTTACGGCTTAAGAACTTTTTTAAACTATGATAAGTACCTAAAGCTTGAATTAAGCAATATGCTTTAGTCTTTGTTTCAGCTTAAGATAAGTAATTATTCGCTTATGGCTTAGTTTTTATTTATTTATGGTTTAGTACTTATAAGCCTTAAATTGAATTTTGTTTGATTAATGCTTTTGTTTAAACACAAATTACGCTATCATTTTACGACTTAAATATTTTTGTACTTTAGCTCCAGTTTGCAGCTTTTTTGATTGATGTTTTTAAGTTTAAGGTTAAGTTAAGTTAAGCTTAAGCTATCAACTTACAGCTTAAATAGTTTTATAATTTATAGTTTAACTTTTAGCTTTAGATTAATGTATTTTTGAATGACATTTTTGTTTAATCTTAAAGTAAGCTATCAGCTTAAGGATTAGGTTATTTCTCAAATTTTTATTTTAGTGCTGTCGATTTTAAACTGTCGATGCTTAAGCTTGAATCAGGCCATCTGTTAACATATACTTTGTTTAAGCTTGATTAAAACTATCTGCTTACGGTTTAATGATTGTAATTTTTAAAACTTATAATGTAGTACTAAAGAGTAACGTCAACCTGTCAGTTGTGAGTAATTATGGGTTGTGAAGCTTAAATTAGCCATTTGATAGCAGCCTTTGTTAAATTTAAGTTAAGATATTCACTTGAGTTTATGGTTTAGTACTTAAGCGTTTTATTGAGCTTTGATTTGCACAAATTAAGCTATTATCTAACGAATTAAGCTTTTAATTAACAATGGATAGTAAAACTTAAATTTAGCCATCAGATTACAGCTTAACTTATTTCATGCTTGTAATATTTAGTTCTTTAGGTAAAATTAGCAGCTTTTAAGCTTGAGTTAAGCTATAAAATTTCAGCTAGATATCGCTGCAACCGTTCAAGTTAAAAGCTTTGCAGATACAAGTCAAACATTTCCTATATATTTATTGAGGAAACACGGAGGTCACAAAGTTCAACTAGTTTTGTATATATTACCATAAAACAATGGCGTCTAATGCGCTAATCGAATGGAATTTCATAGTTATCCACCTTCCCACATTTCATCATATTTAAAAAAAAATAAAAAATTGAATCAAATAACATGATCTGTCGTTGACGATGATCGAAAGTAATTTATCATCGCTTATAATTTTTGTTGTTGTATCCAATTTCATAGATCTTAAACATTTTCAAGGTCATTATCAATGTATATAGTATCTTTCTTACTTGATTCGATCGAACCATATAGTATTCTCGCGTTATTATCGCATAACTAAATGGTTTAGATATAAAAAAAAAAAAAAATGAAAATCAACATATGTGCGCAGAACATAAGACATAGCTGATATAGATTAGAAATTTTCTCTCGGTATATTTGTCACATCCGCTGAGATATATGTTTTTTTGTAATTCAAGCTGTATGTGAAATAGGTTAAAACGCGTTTTATTTCGCTATGGTAGCGAGTATTAAATATGTTGTCTAGATGACGTAATTTTTTAATCTGTTTCCTATTTACATTATATATCCAAATCAGATTTAGGTCATTTAGTTGTGTATTTTGCAATTAGATATATATAGAAGCATCGAGCGATAGTTTCAAGTTTTTCCTAGACTTTTTTTTTATTCGCATACTATAAAACCGTTTCACTCCGTCAAATTTTTTATCATTTCGGAGTGAAATCCGTATAGTTTCTCCAATTTTGATTGTTATGTGAGCTTATAGCTCAATATCAGTGTATCTGGGAAGTATATGGGTAAAACGAAAATTGATAAAATTAAAAGAATTACAAACCGAATTTTAGTTTTCCTATGTACTGTAAATGTCATGTTGAGATTATGTCACAGTTCTTGGATTAACATCACAGTTGTAGCTTTACCTGAAAATACACAAACATGAAAAAAATTAAAAATTTGAAATTTCCTATAATTTTACAGAATTTCGAGATTTTTTTCGCAATTTAAACGTTAGCCTTACGTCAAATAGCGAAATGTTGGTGGTCAAATTTGAGCACATGATTTTTTTTCACAATGTTACAGGATAAAATTTTCAGAATTTTAATTTTTTTGGAATATTTCAGAATTAAGCCTCCGTATAAATTAAAAATTTGTAATGTTTGTAAACAAACAAAGTACAATTTGAGAGGCAATCATAATTTCAAAATATCTTAGAAGTTGTTCAGAATTTTTTTATTTTGTTTGATAGATTAATCGATTCGAAAGTGTTCATAGAACCTTCGATTTGTCATAGTTTTTAGAGACATTCATATAGTTAACGTATTTCTCGAAATATTTCCAAATTTAAAGTTAACAGGTAGAAAATTTGTAGTTAGAATCATTAAAGTTTCAGAATTTCTTATGAATATGACGAACTAAAAAAATTATTTTTGAAATTATGGTAAAAAAGATCTATAAATTTTAAAATTTCAGTGATAAAATTCCGAATTTGAAATTTTATCAAACAAGACATGATTACAAAATCTATGAAAATTTTTCAGAATTTTTTTAGAAATATAAATTGATTAGAGTATTTGTCATGGTTTCTCGAAATATTTCAAAAATGTATGGTCATTTTTAGAATTGGTAGGATTTTTTTTAATATTTTTGAAAATTTTCGTTTTTTTTGGAGGTTTAGTTTTTATGATATCTTACAAGTAATTAAGAATTGGAACAAATTTTGAAAATTCTGCTAATATAATCATCAAAATTTGAGTTCAACATTTTCAGAACTGGTAGTGTGGTAAATTTTGGGAATATTTTAGAATTGAGTATCAATAACTCAATATATTCTTAAATTGTCACATAATTATAATGATGCTTTTATACTGAATTTTATGTAAATTCTGTAATTTTCAAAATTTGGAGGTAATTATTTTCTTAATTCGAAGTGTATTTAAAATTTTGGAATGTGGTAGAATTCAATATCAATAACTCAATATATCCTAAAAGATTCTAATTGTAATAATACTTTTACAACGGACTTCAGTTTGTTAGGTTTTGAAATTATATAATTTTCAGAATTTCATCAAATTCAAGTCAAAATTTTAAAAATTTATAGTGTGGGAATTTGTAAATTATGAGAATTTTTTGGATTTCAGAATCAATAGCTCAATATACTTTTGAATTTTAACATATTTATAATAATAATTTTAGGGTAGAGTCTAATTTAGTAGTTTTCAAGGATTTTAATTTTCAGAATATTTCAGAATTTTTCAGAATTTCAGATAGTGTTCTAAGATTTTTAATATTTGAAAGAAATATTTCGGAAATTTAGATTTAAATTCTAAGATTCAGAATTCATATTGCAATATTTAAAAAAAAATAATCGGAAACCCTTCATAATTTCAGCCAATTAAAAAAAATAAAAATTTAGTATTTTTTCGTATAAATTTCCTATAATTTTATAGAGTTTGGTAGATTAAGAAAATCAAAAATGTTGAATAAAGTATCAATCCATTTAGTTTTCAGAATTCTTTATGAATTTGACAAACTAAAAAAAAACATATTTGGAAATTTTGGTGAATTCTCTATAAATTTTGAAATTTTAGTGATAAAATGCGAGCACAAGAATATTTTTACAAGATTGCAATATTTCCTATAAATCGATTTGAGTATGAATATTTTTGGAAATTTCGATTTTTCATAGTTTCTTGAAATATCTCGAAATTGTAGGTCAATATTTTCAAAATTGGTAGTAGGTTTAAATTTTGAGAATATATTAGAATTTAGGATCAAAAAGCCAATAAACTCTTAAAATTGAGCATAATTAAAATGATATTTTTAGAACAAAGTCAAGTTTGATAGGTTTCAAGATTCTAATTTTTTTCTGAATTCTTGAGAATTTTATCAAATTATTAATAATTTTCAGAATTTTTTTTGGATTCACGGGACTTCATGAAAATTAATGAATATTACCATAGTCATAATAATGTTATCAGAATAAATTCGAATTTAGTAGCTTTTATGGTTTTAAATTTTCAGAATTTCCTCATCAAAATTTCAAAGAAACATTTCCAAAATCAATAAATTTGAGAAAGTTACCTAAACTATTATCAAAATTGCTGGTTTGATGGTTCTAAGATTTAGGGTTCGTATTTCATTATTTTTTATGAAATTAAACAACTATTTAGAATTTGAGCAAATTTAAAAACATTTTCAGTATTTATCTGAATATTTGCATATTTTTTCAAAATTTAGTATTAGCTTGGAATGTTTTTAAACTAACTTACTTTGTTAAGTTTTGGATAGTTATAATATTTTAGAAATTTTTCAGAATTTCATAAAATTTTGGTAAATATTTCAGAATATTTATGTATTTTTAAACAAGTGAACGTAGTAATCGTGTTCGCATATTTGTGGGTGTATGCTCAATTTATCATGTAGTTCGAAAATTAGGTCAATATCTTTAAAATTTTTGCTTACAGAATTAAAACAATTTATTGAAAATTTTATATGAAAATTCTTATTGAGTAATTGTATGAATATTTTTTTCAAAATTGCAGTTCCAAATTTTTAGAATCCATTTGGGGCTCCAAAATTATTTTTGATAAATTTTTTTAAATATTTCGTTTCGTATATCTGACAGATCATTAGTAGGTGTTAGATTATGTGATAGTAGCTCTAAATATTTCTAGAGTTTAAGATCAATATTTGTAGAAGTGGATGTACCTAAAATTGTTTGGAATATATTAGAATTTTAATAACACTTTCAGGAATAATCTCTCCTAAAAAATAATTTGCTAGGTTTCCAAATTTTAAAATATTTTAGAAATTCTTTAAAATTTTTCAGAATTTGCAGAATTATATGGAATTGTTAAATATATAATTTTACTTTGTAGTCGGTTTGTTCAAACTATCTAATTGGCTAGCATTCTGCCACACACGTTTATAGTACCATCTGTTAGGTTGTGATGTAAACTATTATTAAATATAAAGACTTCGGATCTTACTTATTGCGCAACTTAGTATTTTTATAGATACAAAAATTTCTATATTTCACTACAACTCGAGTCTCTCATATGTGTATACACGATGTGTTACGTAACATGAAACTATTGTATGACCATGAAAATTATTATTATTACTACTGTCACTATTATTACTGCTTCATTATAAATAACAAATCGACTTTCTTGTGGTTACATTTTGTACAAGCAAAATGTAGATAGATAAAATTGTGACACAACATACTGAAGGCAGTAGGTACCAACGTAATATTATTATACGTAAACTTTGCGATCAGATAATTGAAATTTATTTTCGCGCTTTAACCGCGCAAAGTGTTTTTTTTTTTAGAATTTTAGAATGTGTATATATATGACGTGGATTGAAATTTTTAAAAAATCACACAGGTGTGCTAAGCTCAAACTCTTTTCACCTTCAAGGATATTTGTGTCGGCATTATATTTTAGTGATCAATTTAAAAGATTCCCACGTCACGTTTATGTTACATAAAAAATCCCATAACAATTCCTGGTACAGTATATGTATGATTAGATCACGACCTAATCAATCATATACAGTGAAATGGCTTATTATAATATGTATAGTATAAGCGCAGAAAACATGCGCGCGACATTATTTTACATTTGTATAAAAATATACATGGTGAAAGGTGGAAATTTATAAAATAAAAAAAAAAAACAAAAAAAAAAGTTTTGTCATCAAGCTGAATTCAAGGACACGTAACTTTCAAATTTTATGACTGTATTCATGTATGTAAATAGAATATACATTCACTCTCTGTGGTTAAATTATATATAATATTACACTTTGCACGTTTCCGACCCAAGTTTATGTTCGCTTATAAGTTTAATTGCATTTTGTACGACCAACAACTTTAATTGAGTGCAGTAGAGCATTTTTACTTACAGCACTGATGTTTGTAACAATTATCTGTTCTCTGATTTGCTGTCGGACCGCAATTTTTTCCGCGTTACCATTTTATTAAAAATTCCAACCATCTGAGTCCTGATAAAGAAATGGTCCAAGTTAAACAATTCAAAATCGTTTTTATCCATTTTGATTCAAATTCCTCAAATATAACTCAAATACTCATTTGAAAAAAGGTACATTTTAGTGTTCTGTTACTCAAATTTAAACTTAAGTCCACTATAAATTAACTCATATATCAGTAAATAATTAATTTTAAAGTATTTTATAATTTCACTCATTCAAGTAATTTTTAAAAAAATGTTTAGTCAAATATCACTCAAAAATTTGATTGTTAAATTGTTTAACTACTCCAATATTAACAAACCTTAGCATTATTATGAAACAAGTGATTATATTTTGAAAATCACTCAAACATTTTAACATTTTAATAATTGACTCAAGTTCTAAATTTTCCTACAGAGTAATAATTTCAAATATGAAAATGCTTCATAGCAAATTTTACAATCAATCTTAATTATATTTTATGAAAAGTCACTCAAGCAATTATTTAACTTCAATATTTGAGTAAAAATTTGGTATTATTTGTTATTAGTTTTCATAAAATTTTACTCAAACATATCTTGTTTGACCACAAAATCACTCAATTATTGAAACAATATTGTTAAGTGGGAGTTTTTTTTTAAATTTCACTCATTCTAGATCATTCAAATTTTCATTCAATTATTTGAACGTTTTTAATTTGAATTAAAAATAACTCAGATATTTGAATTATTATTTTGAGCGCTTTTTAAACATCTTTCTGACGATTGAATTGAAGTTGATAATGAAAATCTCACTCAAATATTTTATTTATAAATAATATATTTTAATATAGTAAATTCACTCAATGAATTAGTTTTTTTGAGTATTTTGTTTAAATTTCACTCAATCATGGTTGGTTATAAAAAATTATTTAAATATCACTCAATTATTATTTTTTGATAAAATTGGCAGAAATATGGTATCTTGCCAGTAATTTCGCCAGTATGACGACATGACTACGAAATTAACAGTTCAAATAAGTTTTGAGTTTTTTTAACTAGATTTTAAATGTTGGGTTGTTGATTTTTGTCTGAAAAGACACTCATTTTAAACTATGATGGGGTGATTTTTTTAAATGTAACATTTTCAAGCTGAGTAGAATTGATTATGTTTTGTAAATCGCAATTTGATAAATGTTATCGAAATATCACTCAAATATTTAGACGATTTGGGTTAATTGAATGTTTCTACCATGTTGAACTGGGTTTATACCTGGACATATTTAAACTCGTTACAATTTTAGTTTTGGTCCAATTTGAGGATGAAATCACTAAAATATTGAAATTTATAGTTTTGAGTGTTTTTTTAATCCACTTAGTTAATTTTTTGGAAGTAATTTAAATTTCACTCAAATTTAAATATATTGAACTAGATATGTTTTAATATGTTACCAATTTATTGTTAGTGAAGTTTGATTATGAATAGCTCAAATAATTAAATAGTTAAATTGTTGAGTACTTTTTTAATTATCTCACAGAAATTTGATTTGATTTCAGACGGAATCGGCTTTTCAAAAACACATATCTCCATGACATCTATATATTTTATATTTTAATTAGATATGATTTTAATTTTTAATTAAGTTTAACTGAAACCACTCAAATTAATTTCACTCAAAGAAGCTTGGCTAAAAGAGAGGTTTAAATAAGACTCAATTTGTATGTTTTTTTATAAAATAAACCGTAAATTGGAGGTAGTATGATAAAATTTCACAAAACTTGTACAAAATAAGTGTGGGGCTTATATAACTCGATTTTTAATGTTGAGTGGTTTTTGATATTTAACTGTAAAAGACACTAAAATTTGAAAACAAACGGATGATTTTTTCAATAATAGATCTAATAGTTGCGTAGTATTACTTAGGTTTTTTAAGTGGTCATTTAAAGAATACGTAAAAAAGCACTCAAATTATGATATTAACATATTGATGAATATTAAGATATTGATATTAACCGATTTAGTGTGGAAGTTATGAGTTGATCTGAGGTTTTACTCGACCATATTATTCAAACTTGTTAAAATTTTAATTTTGGTCAAATTTGAAGATGAAATTACTAAAATATTTTTATTAATAATTTTTGAGTGGTTTATTTAATCAACATTACACTCAAATTTAAATTTAACGAAATTTTGAATTTGTTACCAATGAATTTTTAGTTAAGTTTGATTATGAATAGCTTACATTATGAAATTTTTAATTATTGAGTGTTTTTTAATTATCTGACAGAAGTTTGAATTTAATTTGATTTCAGATCTCAACACACCCAATGTTTCGATGTAAATACGCCAAATGTTCAGATTAATTTTTTCTGGTTACTTTATTTAAATATCACTCACCGAAAGCTTATTAAAAATTGGAACTTATTACCTATTTTCTGTTTAAAAATCACTCAATTTTTTTTAATGCCCAGTTAGAGTTTGGAAAGATTATGATACATTTTCACTCAAATATACATTCTGTAAACTTTGTTTTCATTGAGTGTAAAGTTTTTCCAACTCGATTTTACTTCAATATGTTGGAAACAATTCAATTGCGGGTATGCTTAGCTACGAAATTATTGACTGCTTTTTTAAAAATTTCACTAGTTGCAATTTTATGGATTTAAGTCAAGTTTTTTGATTAACGTTTCACTCAAAACTAGTAAATAGTAAGAAAAGCAACCTTTGCTGTCTTCTAGGACATTGCATAAGACTTTGACAAAGTGAAGCATGATGGGCTAATCTACAAAATTAAAATACTCTTCCTGAAGCATTCGTATTCAAATCTGCGGAACTATATCTTCTATAGATACAATACTGTTGAATCAATGATCAACTGTATGCATTACTTTATCGCCGTGGCTTCCGGCAATTGAAATACTGTAAATGTAATGTTGTGGGAATAAATGGTTTGGAAATGTGGGTTTCAGAGAAAAACGAATGGTGAACTAAGAACCTGTGAAGAAGTAAAAGCAACTATCAATAAGTTGAAGAATGGCGAAACTCTAGGCCTCGATGGAATTCCCACAGAGCTCGTTTAAAACGAAGGAGCAACTCGTGCAAACTTGGAGCTCAGCTCTTTGGTATTACTTTGCATTGTGGGATCAACACGAGCTACCTCAAAATTGGAATGCAGCACTTAGATGTGGATTACATGAAAAGGGAGACTGTCGGAACTGTGGGAACTACCGTGGTATAGCCAAACTCATTCCTTTCACTCATGTGTTTAACCAGTATGGAGTTCGACTCTACCGGTGAACACGTAATCAAATGTTTATGCTCAGGGTGGTTTTAGAGAAATAATGGTTAGGAGTACATCCGCTTACATCAGATCTGCATCGATTCCCAACAAGCATAAGATAACCTCAACCGCGTTCTAGACGATATTTTGGAGCATCTCCAGCGCTTATTCCGGAACTGACGGCCATGACTGCATTTGCTTGGAAGACATTAAATATCTATAGGGTCATAACATCGAAGAATGATTTACAGGCAGATATAAAAGTCTGCACTCCTTTGCCGATCGCAAATCGCGATCGTAAATTGCTAGCAAATCGATCATTTTCATCGGTATCCCAAGCATATGTAGTAGAGACAATAGCACTCGTGGCTAATACGCCAAAAAGATGGTCACCGAGTATCCACATGTGATACATATTATGATTTTTAATTGTTTGGATGGAGGTCGCAAAGTACATGAGTGCAGATCCAAGTTGAGATACTAACGCCGCCATAGAAAACATTGTGTGGTGTTTTCTATGCACGAATTATCAAATGGAGCAAAGGCATCTAAATAAAACCTACATCTAGACACATACTGAAAGCCTGATAGAATTCCGATAAGAGGAGTCGGTGAAGCTGGAATGGAGTCAAGCAAGAGCTCCACTGAGGCAGATATTGACTCCATGTAATATCAAGAAATTTCCTGTATATCCAATGAAATCAATATATCGAAAGCGGATCATAGAATACCGAATGACTCAAATTATAACAGATACAGTCGAATTGATGTACTGTTGGGAGTGAATATAATTTTCCAGACGTAAGTTGGAAAGTGAGCAGTTTGTACTATATTTGGTTGGATAGTGTCTGAAAGACTAGCAGAAGAAGATCAAATTGGATAGAAAACCTCAAGTTTTAGTGCCTTATTAGACATTAACAATGTATTTAGTAAATTCTGCGAAATAGAAGAGCTTTCAAAGGAACATAGGAGGAAGAGTTATTCCAAATAACATAACTAGAAGAAGAGGTGGAGGTAGCACGAGTCACATCAGAAGAATTTCTATAAGAATTTTATATAAGAATTTAATGCAGCAGGTTACACAATTATCGATGCATCATGGATTTCAGCTTCGTTACTTTTTGACGAATGAGGATGAACTACGATCGTTTATTGAAACAGCAAGATAGAAAAAAAATACGAAAGAGAATTTCATAGTGACTTCTAGGCCTTGATCTGTAAACTCTGATCGTATAATTCGAATTATAATAAATCGCTGCACCCCTGGCTTAACCACCTATGTTATAACCAACAGCAATAAAATCGGTATGCCAATCAAATAAAATATTCTTAAATTATTTTCTTCCAACTTCTTCATCCGCACCATCAAATCTTATGTATATAATATGATCTTATATATGTATTTATAGAGTGTTTCGCGCACATAAAAGAAATAAGAAAGACAAGAGGAATTAAAATTTCCAAGGTTCCAAAAACAAAATTGAAAAAAAAAAAAAACTAAAAGCCCCAACTGATTTCCTTGTAAGTCTCTATATGTATATGCAAGATTTTGGTATCTTAATAATCGACACACGATGGTAGTGGTAGATTTAGTCTTGTATTCGATTTAACTTTCTTTTTTTTTTGTTAAGTTTATTTTAACATTTTGTGTATGTGTGCGAACAATTTCGTGTGGCTTGGAAACGTTTTATATTTTTATTATGTTTAAGATTGATGAATAGGAAGTTAAATTTGAAGGTGATCGTTTCGCGTTTCTTTAGCTCTAGTCTAAAGTAATGTAAGGTGAGGTGGATAATTACGATTTTAAAGTTTTTTTTTTTGGTTGGCTAAGTATGATTGTAGTATATAGTCGTCTATATATATATACAAACGAAAGATAATTGAAGAGATTGTAATGTAATTAAGATGTTTGAGACACACACACAGGAGGCGAACAAGGTGGGGGTTAAAAATTAATGAAACAGCCAGAGTTCAAGATTAATTTAATTAGTACATAATTATGTGTTTTTTAGTACAAGTGTGTACTGGAATTTTTTTTTACGAATATATAAATTTTCGAGGTAATATAATAGTTTGTTGCTAGTTCGTGATTTCAAATATATAAAAAATAAAAAAAAATTAAAACATGTCTAAGACATAAATGGAAATGAATACAATCTTAGCTATTGTATATAGCTATAATACAAAATATATAGCAATAACACACCACCTACATCAAACATGGAGATAAAACCATGGAAAATATGATTTTCTTGTCGGTTTTTTGTGGAAACAATAAAGACCCTTTCTAAAAATTTAAAATCGTTATGTAACCACTTTCGAGCTCACGTTTTAAAAAATGATTTGATATTTTAATTTTTTTTTTGTAATATAACAAAATATTATTAAATTTTATTTGAAATGACAGAACCAACGTATTGTGTTTGGAAGTGCATATAGGAAATGTGGAAAATGTACAAAATAATTGGAGCCGACCTGGTATATTGCAATCAAATCAACATTTTAATTAAAATTAAAATTCCCTTAAGCCAAATATATTTGAGTACGAAAATGTAAACTTCAGGCCAAAATCTGATATATAATTAATTTAATTAGATTTTAATGATTTAATCCAATTATAATACCGAACCTATTGCAAAACCTTAGGCTACATTATGAAATTCTTGAGATTTCGTTATTTTTTACCTTTTGGTGAGTCATCGACATAATTTGGTAAAATTCATTGCATATAAACTTAATATGCTATGATTATAATACATGACTTAAGTTTTAAGTGACTTACTTTATGCGAACCATCATTCATCACTGATTGTAAACGTAAAGTTTTTAATTATAATTCTTGGTATTAGCTCAAATTTATGACTTTAGACTTAAGTTACAGGCTTAACTGCATTGTATCTTACAGGAATGCAACGTCATCTTCAGTCAACGCAATAAGAGTTTATTAGATGTTATTGGGTATTGTAAGCTAACTTATATACATTAATAAAAAAATGCGGCTTAAGTCAGTTTTAATCTAAAAAATGATACACTTTAAAAAAATAAATTAACTCGTTAAGTATGTGTATGTTCGAATTAAATTAGTTTAATTGTTTATGTGAATCGGGTTCTAATCTAAATGACTTAACTAGTGACTTAACTTTAATTAATATAATTACTTAGTATTGCTCAATACAATTAAATCTGCAACTTAAGTCATATATTTTAAGAAATAACAAACATCTGAAAATATGAAGACAAATAAATTAAGACTGTCAAAAATGCGACTTATCTAAATAATGGATATTTAAAGCTTAAATCTAAATTAAGTCTTAAATTTTATTTTTACTTAAGAATAAATTATGGAGAGCAAAATTTGAAACTAATGAAAAGGATTAAAAATGATTCTTGGTGACTTAATTTTATTTGAGAAAATAGTAAATAAATAATACTAATGGAGTACAGCTTAGCTTATGAAGCGACTTAAACATAAAATTATTACCTATAGCTGTGGTAACGAGATTAAAATGTACTATAATGTTTAACTCTAACGATTTAGTAACCGATTTTTTAATATGAAAAGTTAATCATTAAATCAATATTAATTTTTAACCGTCTTAAGTATTGACTTAAGCTAGTTAAGAGTTAACTTGTGATTTAAGAGTCTGTTATTTCTTAATATTAAACTGGGACGTTTAAATTGGAAATACATGAAACTATAATTAGTGTCATTAAGACTGTGCACCAAAATTAAATATTGACTTAAGTCACAAATTTATGTTATCTTTATCTTGAACATCTATTTTATTTTCAAAATCACAAAGCTTGTCACAATTCTTAATGGCACAGTAAAGTTATGTTCATTGTTTATACATTATTGGGTAAAATTATAGACTAAGTGCATTAAAATTTTTTAGACTTAGTTTAAGCATCATAACATTTCTGCTTAACGTCAACTGAACAGGTCACTAAGCCATATTTGGCTTACAAAAAGTTTAAGTTTGTCTGAATATTGAAGATAGAAATAATCTACTAAACATAATTTAAAATAAAATATTGGCTTAAGTCACTATAGTTTTTACATCAAAATGGTAATTTAAATCACTAAGTGTGTCAAAATTGAATTTTAAAAAGTTAGGTAGTCGTCTTTTCAATAAGTCGTATTTATGACTTAAGCAATTAATTTGATTATAATTTGAATCCAAAATGTCTAAAATCTGACTTAAACTGTGACTCAAGCTTAATTTGTACTTAAACCTAAATAACAAAGATTTAAAATATTTTAAATTTACAGAGAAATCAGAATGTCCAAAATTAATGACTTAATCGATTTAAAAATGTTGACTTAAGGTGACATAAGTTTAGGCTAGCCCCAAATAATGGGGCACTGTTTAGTTTAATAAGTGACTTATATATTATATTATGAGCTAACATTTAACTAAGTTAATTGAAATAGACTTATAATGGAGTTATAATGGATGTTGTGACTTAAATTTAACTTAAGTCATTATTTTTGTCATATTTGACTCTAAATGTACTTTTAAACTGGTTCAATTGAAAGCTTGAACTACACACAAATTACTTAAACCATATACTCAAACTTAAACCTGAGTTGAGCATGTGTGACTTATTTTTATTTATTTAAGTGACTTAAATCTAGGGTACAAATCACTGTGACTTAAATCTTACCTAAGTCTCGGTTTTTAATTTATTGTGATTTAACATTACAAATAAGTTCAATTGTTTTTGATATTAATGATAAAGTTAAGCTTTTTGATCCGAATGTAATTTCAAATGATTTTAAAAGTGTTGTAGCTCAGAAATAATAGTTTATGCATTTTAATTGGGTAAAAATATTGACTTAAGTGCGCATAAAAAATGTTTGACTTAACTTTGAAGTTTGATTTAACTTTGACTGTTTATTTTTGCTTTATGGCTTGCAAAAAAATTAAGTTTGTCTGTTTATTAGACTTAAGTCAGGGTTATCAAAATTATGATTTAGAATCGAAACACCTTAAAATCTGACTTAAGCTATGATTTAAGCTTAATTTGTACTTAAACCTAAATAATAAATATTTAAAATATTTGAAATTTATAGAAAATTCAAAATAAAAAAAATAGTGACTTAATCGATTTAAAAATGTTTATTTAAGAATTTAAAAGACACTCTAGGAGCCTAATAAAGTTTAATTTACGTAAATAGTTAATAAAGTTTATTGAAATAATGAGGCACCGTTTAGTTTAGTTAGTGACTAGTATTATAAGTATTATATTATGAGCTAATCAGTTATATTAAGATTTCCTTAAATATTATTACTTAAGTTTAACCATGATACTAACTTAAAGTTAAATAAAAAAGTTTAAACATTTATGCGACTTAAGTGTTTAAAAAAATAGCCACCATGCACCTAACTAAAAATATTTTGAAGGCTGGGTTTAAGATTTTCGTAGTATTAGTAATAATTTTAAATCTAGTTTTAACAAACTGAATTATGTTCAAAAGGTGACTTATATACAATTTAAGTTACTTAAGCTCTTTTTATTTCAGTTTAGATTAAGTACTTGATTCGGATTTTAGGCTGGTAGGTGCTCAGTTTTTTCCTGATGTAGCTATTACATTATGAATTGGATTAATTGGTTTGCTTAAGCTTGAACTTAGTTTAAGCATATGTGACTTATTTTTATTTATTTAAGAAACTTAAATCTAGATTGCAAACCACTGTGACTTAAATCTCAATTAAGTCTCAATTCTTTGATTTTTTTCTGATTTAGCTATTACATAACAAACTGGATCAATTTGAATGCTTAAACTTACTGCAAATATTTAACTTAAATCTGATAAAAATGAAATCTTAAAAATGATACTTGAAACCTAAAATTAAACAGTTTCAATTAAGAATACAGTTTCACTTAAGCCTTTTTTAGACTAAAATCTAACTTAAGTCATTATTTTAATTTTAAAATTAAATTGTACTTGTCTAATTTACGGGTTTGAGCTACATGCAAATCACATAAATCAAAAAATTATATACTTAAAACTGAGTTGAATATATGTGGCTTAGTTTTTGTTATTTAAGCGACTTAAATCTGATGTAGCCATATTTTGCAAATCAGAAGTATCTTCTATATGTACATATGGTTTAAACTGATTTCCTGATTTAAGTGAGTTCCAATAGTTTACTATATTCAAAAATTTAGCTATCTTTATAAAACTTAAGTTTTCAATACTTCAGTGACTTAAATTTTAACTAAGTCACTGTTTTTTTTACTATAAGACTGTTTAAGGGCTGCTTTATAAGGCTAACTCTCAATAAAATAGGTCACATAAATGAAAAAAAATTGAATCCGAGTGTTTAGGGGAGTAACTAGTACAGTGAACAGTTAAGTAAGTTAATGAAATTAAACTTAATAGTTATAACATATATTACTTTATTCAAGTCTAAGTAACAGTTAATGTTAACAAAGTTGGAAATCTATATAAAAAGATGGACTAATTAAGCAGAAAAAACGGCTTAAACCTAACTTAAGTCATTATTATTTAACGTCTAGATTATTTTTACAATCACAAAGCTTGTCACAATCCTTAATGATACAATATAAATGAATGAAGTAAACTTATGGACTTTGTATTGGGTGCAGCTCAGATGTAATAGTTTATTATAATTGTGTAGAATTATTGACTTAAGAGCGTATACTTATAGTTTATAAGTTTTACTTAATTTTACTTATTAATTAATTTATGTAACTTAACATTTTTACTTAACGTCAACTGATCGTTTCGCTAAGTAATATTTGGCTTACAATAAGTTTAAGTCTGCATGTTAGGCTTAAGTCATGACTGTCAAAATTGAGATTTAGGTTAAGCAAAAAGACTAATTATATTTTAATACCAAGTTGGTGTATGGAGCTGAAAATAATCTACTAAAAACTGTAATCTAAAACAAAAAATCAAATTCTTGGCTTAAGCCGGTTAAACTATTATTTTTGATCAAACTGTAAAACAATAAATGTTTACTTAAATCATTAAGAACAAAACTTTGATTTAAGAGTTTATAGTTGTCTATTCAGTATGTTGAATTGTTGACTTAAACACTTCGTTTTAATGATTAAGTTAATATAATGACTTACGCAATTACTTAAGTTTAATTTATACTAAAGCTAAATGATAAATATTAAAATTATATGAAAATTTAAAATGTCAAAAATTAATGACTTAAATTGTTTTGAAAACATTGCATTAAAGTACCCTAAAATAATGTGACTTAAGTTAATCTACGATTCTATCTTAAAGTTAAACTATTATGTTTTATTTTATTAAACTGTTCGAAAAATTCCAAATATCATAAATATATCAATTAAGTATTTAAAAAATGTATGACTTAAGTATTTAAAAAAGAACATATCTGTAAGCACTATCTACAAATATTTTTGCAAGCTAGACTTAAGATCAAGTGATAATAGTAAGTGATAATTTTAAATCTGGATCTAACTATCTGAATTATGTTTAAAATATCACTTATCTAAAATTCAACTAACTTAAGCTTAGATTTTTTAAAATTATTCATTCGTTTTATCACAACTTATAGTTAATTTAAGGTATGACTTAAGCCTTTTTTATTTGAGTTAAAAAAACATTTTAAGATATAATTAGGAGATCAACTAGTTTAGCGAAAAGTTAAGTAAATAACTATTTGATAACTATATTGAATGTTATTTAAGTCAAAGTTTAACATTTTATAACAATATAATCCAACTTAGAATATAAAATGACTTATATCTAAGTTAAGTCATTATGTTTGATTATAAAATTAGAATCTACTTTAATTAAAAAATTATACTTAAAACTGTCGAGCATGTACGACTTAATATTTAAGTGACTACTATCTGACGTTGTTATTCCTTAGTTTTTATAATTTAAGTGACTTAAACCACCATCTTAAGTCAGAATTTTTTAAACTTTTGGGTTTTAACTATGACATTATGAAGTTAATACTTTAATCCAAAAAGTTCAATATTGAGTTTAACAAATATAACTTAGTTTTTATTACTTAAGCCAAATATACAACAATTATATGACTTAAATATGTAGCTTAAGTCATATCAAATAGAATTTTTAAACAAAAAAACCAATAAAAAACCAAAATATGATTTATTTTACATATATTTTATTTACATATACGATATGGGCATTTTATAGAAGTGGGATTTATGTTAATGGTGGTTGGCTTAAGTCTGGCTTAAAAATATTCTGAAATTTTATTTCATATATCCTAATAACGATATTATGTCAATACGGTCATTTCTAACGTTATTAAGGTGCGATCAAATAATTAAAACGATTAAGACACCTCGATCTTTTGTCTACGTATGTCCCTTAAACATAAAACTCGTCACGAACAAGTTAGAACTATAAAAATAAATTGTATGAATCAATCAAATACGTTTTTTTTTGTAATCGAATGCTGTAATCCTATATATCTGTATAATTACATTGCGCTAATAGCATTTCCGATTGTGTAGCGAATTAGATTTTTTTATGCTTCTTTTAGACCTCTTAGAGCTGTTAGAAATCGTTTTAGAATTTAATAAAAAAATATATAAAATTATTACTAGTACGAATAATGGTGTAATAATTTTTTTTAATCAAAAGGTGGGAAATATAAAAGTGAATTGTTGAAGAGTTGGGAGGGATTGGCTTTTTTTGCAATTAACTAAATTAGTAAATTAGAAATTCGATTTGTAATCTATAAGCATGCTAATCAATAATAATCCAAGGGGATGAGGTTTTAATTTTATTATGACATAACCAACTAAACGACGATTATAGTCGAACGCCGTATATATTCTCACGAATATTTACTCAAATTTGTCATGTTTTAACTTTAGATTTTCACATATTTAAATTGTAATTAAAAATTAAAATAATTTAAATGTGGAAATAGCAAAAAAAGTATAAAAATAAATTTTTAAACAACAATTGGAAAATTTACAACAAAAACGATTACATAACAATTTCTATAGCGCGCAAAGTTTGACATAATTCTAATACAATTTTTTTTTTCTATTCTAGAAACTATTTTTATATATATATACATATAACAACAATAAAAAAAAATTGTGTATAGTAGATAATAATAGTAGTAATAATAGTTTAGCAATATAACAATAGTAATAAGTAACACACCTAGTTAAATTTTTTTTCCAATTCTAAGTTTCCATCCACTAGTCACGAATAATAGAAATTGTTAGAACTTTTTTTTTTTTTTTTTGATCTATTGCTTATTTTTTATATTATAATATATATATATATATACTATATATATTAGAATAGATCAAAGTTTTATAAATTATTTTCATGATGATGATCTAAAGGTATGATAATTACATCGATGGATTCGTGATTTACTATAAAAAAATGTATAATGATGTCATTAAAACCAAAAAAAAAAAAAGAAACAAAAAATAATCTAAATCCATCGATCACATATCAGTAAAGCATTTAAACCTTTTTATTTGAGGTTATGATCGTTAAAACCAACAAAGTGAGGAAACAACCTATTTGCTATGTTTTTTTGTGAAAGAAAAAATTTATTTACGAAATTTATGTAAGAGTAAGTGGGTACACCGTATAGGTAAGGAAAAAATGTTAAAACGTTAAAAATAAAGTAGTAGCTCAATTTTTAGTGTGTCGCGCTCTATCCTTTATCTAATGTTTGCAGAATTAGGAGTGCCTAATAATGGATAATACGACACCTGAAGAAATAGTATCCAGCGTGGGTGCTGATCAATGGAAGCTCACAGTGGAAGCAGAGCTTCGATCATTGCAGGAAAATGGAACTTGGTAGTTATAAGAACTGCCAAAGAATCGCAGGATCTTTTATTGTAAATGGGTTTTCGGTATAAAGTAACTGAAATCCAATTTTATGCCTTAATTAGTGTGTTTGGCCATATTCAACTATTGAGATGGCAATGAAATGTCCTGCAGATCTTCCAGTCAGAAAGCGAAAACAATTTTTGCTTAAAAATTATTGGAGTCTTCCTAATAGTATTTGAGTTGGTGTCATGAGCAGGAACATAATGTTCCAATTTTTTTCACTTTCAAATCACATTCAGACTCGCTTTTTAGAATAGCTTTATTCATGGGTATATCCAGTTTGCTGTAGCCATAAAACTTATGACTGAAAATACCATAAACCATGCTCCTCGTCATTTCGAATTTTTACACCGGCGCAATCAAAGTCTTTGATAACATACTTGCATGGGAATCGGACGCTGTTAACAGTTGTGCAAACTTCCAAATTAACATTGACAAATAAATTTTTGTCATATTTAGGGGTTATATGGTGCCCATGCATTATCATGTTGTTACCAACATTATAGATTTCCCCGCGGTGTTTTTTATGTCTAGGATGTCGGTTTATATTCATTCCTCCGTTTTCATTTTAAAAATCTTTCTGAAATTCCTGAATTTCCAAATTTAGTTACCACTGAAACACGACCCGACTAGCGAAGAATAGCAAAAGAGGCTTAAAACATCTGGGGTATGGACTATAAACCAGAAATACCGACTCGATGATTATCAAACCGTTACAGTACTGGAAACCATAACAGTGCTCAATACAGGCACCTTGAAGGCATGTCTATCCACCAGTACGCGAATGCTAAACTTAAAATTTTGATTGGAATACAATATTGGCAACTTAGTAAGCTTCTCCAAATATGTGCGGTTAACTAGATGTTCTCAAGTCGTTCGCCCTCATGCGATAAACTACTCAAAGAATTGGGAATTAATTTGCTATTGGCCTTCTCTGCCGATTTGATATAGTAGGAATTCCCAACCCTTTACAGCTCGTGGATCGTTATCCATTCGCGTTCATGGCTTGAAAATTGCAGCAGCAAATAAATCATCACGTATAGAAAAAAGTTACACCCGCAATTGTGCACTTGATATTGCCCAATATTTACTGTGGTAAACTCAAAAAAGGCTCTCTCCGATATTCTGTATCACATTCTTGAACATTTCATCGTTATTTCCACCGATTTAAAAGACAGGTTCTACCAGCATTGTCGACCCATCGCAACGTTTACTGTGGCGAAACAATAACAATTAAGAACCGAGTGTCTATATTATGACAGACCTTCGAGCAACATGTTTTTAAAACTGTACCTAATTCATCAACCTGCTCAAAATTTCAAAGAAAGTAGCGATCTCGCTCTACTTTGCTAAAATAACTCAAAAAATATTTCACAGACTATCTCGATCCATAAATTGCAAGCACATGTATTGAGCACTGTTCTTGATGTCATCGATCGGTAAAGTCTACAACATACAACCAACTCGTAGAATATATTGGTGTATCTCCTCCGAAACTATTGCTAGTTTATGGGATTTTCATAAAACGAAATTTAATAGACAACCAACAAACTAATCCGATCTCATGGATTGGGAATAAGTATGCTATCAAGCCGAATAGCATACTTACTTCCATAATCATTCGATTTGATATAGACTCGAATTTCATGCAGCGGTATTGAGTACTTGCCTGGCACCATCGAATTGTAAAGCCCACTATGTTAAAGGGTACTCTCTTTTTACAAATCTACAGACGAGGGTCAAAGTAGTTTTATCCAATTTGCCCAAGTCTTTCAATAAGCACAAACTAAACATAAATATATCCAATACATCAACTAATATAAATATCTAAAGCATATACATATCACGTTTGAATTACCGCATAATCCATAAATCGACAAACGATTACCAATCTCCACTATATATACTATAAACACTCCAATTAAATCTCCCCTTGAACATTTCACATAATTTATGAATTAAAAATATAAAAAAAAAGTTAAGACTTTTATTTATTTATATATAGCTATAGTTTGTATCTTTTAAAATGATAGATGAGCGGAGATACCCCGCGGTTAAAAGACAAACACATCTCACGGCTATAATATGTGTATACAACTCAACAATATATTCGATCAAATTAATTGGTTTTTACTATATGGATATACTGAATAATTTATCTATTTGTGTAACTATTTATCTGCAGCACTATTATTATTGGTATTACTGCGCTATCGATTGTAATTATTTCCGAACTTAACAATTATTTTTGTCTTTGATAAGTCGGTTACACAATATGATTGTATATAATATGTTATATGTTTAGATACAGGGAGCATCCGTTTTACGTAATATAGTTATGTTTCGAGTAATATTTGGGTTATTGGAGTTATTTAAAGTTTTTACGACTAATGATTATAAACCATTCACCCCTTCCAATAAGTCTAAATGCAAAAAATAAAATTTCTGACAACTAACTAAAAAAGTTGCTCAATTAATGTTAATTTATTTAGTTACTTAGTTTAAATAACTTCATATATAAGTCTTTAAAAAATCTTTAAGCGAAATATTATAATCATAACGCTCTGGCTTAAACTATATCACCACATACGAATTTCTTTAATATTTAAATTAAATTATATCTCAACTGAGCTTTTTCTCACGACCCGAAAAATATGTGGCTCATTAAACTTAGTTAAAAATGTAACATCCTGTTTTGAACCATTGAACAAGCCATTCGCTCCTCCCGTTTTAATAAGTTTAAAAAAAAAAAAAAAATTCTGTCCACTAACTAAAAATTTGCTCAATTTACTAATATAAAATTAAGCATGATTTTTGAAGAAAATACCAGCTTTTAAAATGCAGAGTATTTATTTGTAAGTTCTTGGTATTTATTTTAATTAAGTTATTAGTTTCTTAAAAATTTTTTGAACTATATCAAACTGAGCTAAATACGTCGTCTTGAGAAACAAGTGGCTTAATAGGCTAATTTAATGTTTTTACAACGAGTCCTGTCCAGTTGTATAACCCAATTGCACCACCTGATTCAATAAGTTTAATTGCAAAAAATTTAGTTCCTGACAACTAAGTAAAAAAGTTGCTCAATTGACTCAATTTGTTTTAGCATGGTTTTTGAAGAAAATACCTGCCTTTGAAATAAAGATTTAATCCTGCTTGATTGAATTGTTTTTATTCAGGTATATTTTTGAAAATTATTGAAAATTTGCTCAATATTCGCTAACACTTTCTAGCACTAATATTTTTGAATGGAACCGCTAGTTAAAATATCAAATAATCACAAAGTTTGCCTAAAACTACTCTCATTTAATTACGTGGATTTGCTCAGTTGCTCAGTTTTAAAGTCCCTTAAACTTTGAGTTCCTTCCAAATCCTATTGTAAAGTCTACTGTACATACGAAAACAAACTAAGGCTTTAGTATGATATTCTTCACTCGAAAAAATCTGTAATCGCAAATTTGTTAAATCTTATAATTGAGCAACTTTTAAACAGTATTAAAAGTTTTATAATTGTTAAATAATTAAAGCTTATAAGACTTTAAAAATTACTAATACTGTTGAAAATTTTCAATTTTGAACTTTATATCATGAAATAAATTACTGTTATATTGAATTGCTCAGTTTAAATATCAATTAAAAGAATATTGGTAGATGATTGAGCAATGATTTCTAATTCATTAAATGGATTTTAATTGATAATTTTTTTAACTACACTGAACATTTTAAATAATAATAAAAAGAAAAAAGAAAGTTGGAACTGGCACTCAATTTTTTAAAAAGAATAATACAATTCTTAGTACTTAAAGATTTTAACTAAGAGCTTAAAATTAGAAATTTTTGATGAAAGCTTTCATCTTAAAATTTTTTAAAACTTTATGATGACATATTTACCTTTCCTAAATATTAAAACACTTAAACGATTTAATTTACTAAGTTGCTCAGTTTTATCAAACCCAGAGATTCTAAGTTCTTAAAAAATAAAGTTCTAAATATTTAAGTGAAATATTATAATCATAACGGTATAGCTTAAACTATACGCACGCATCCCTTTAAATTTAAATTTTGAAAAAGACTTATTAATGAAAGTCTTGAGCTATGTTAAAACTAAGCATTTTTTCTAAGCTTACAGTTTTATTAAGCAAATGAAGCATTTGCTTAATAAAACTGTAAGCTTAGAAATAATAAAAAAAATCTCAAGTTCAAAATGTCTAAAATTTGGCATCTATACACAAATACGAAATAGTAAAATATACGAGAAAAGTTGCTCAATTTTTTTAAACATTTGCTCAATTTTCGAGAACTGTGAAATTTCTCAATTTTGAAGTAAAATATAACAAACATACCAAATAAGGTTTTAGAAAGCTTAATAGAGAATACACGTGAACTAAACTATTGATTTATTGAGTTGCTCAGTTTTGTTTTCAATTGAAACAGTGATAAAGCGATGAAAT
Organism: Tipula confusa; assembly: GCA_963556175.1. Lineage (NCBI taxonomy): Eukaryota > Metazoa > Arthropoda > Insecta > Diptera > Tipulidae > Tipula > Tipula confusa. The sequence continues at coordinate 29,299,012 of OY744476.1, forward strand.
CTATCTTAGCAAATTGATTTTAATTGATACACTTTCTAATTAAAAATGTAAAAAAGTTTGAGCTTTTGTTTTTAAAAGCATGAAAATAATTAAAGTAGCATTACTAAGATTTAGATACAAAAGTTTTTCATATTTTAAAAATTTTACGTGTAATTTATAAAAATGGTCATGCAGTGAAAAGCTTTTATGATATAGATGAACTTTTAAATGTTTCATTTTAAGATTAAGTTCTTAGTTTAAAAGTGATTGTACAACTTAATAGATGTTTAAAAAGTCCGTAGCTTAAATTCTCTAAGTTTAAACTTAATAAATTTTGTTCGAATTTAAAGCTTAGTTTGAACTTGTTACCATTACAAACTATGTTAGTTATTACAAAATAAAACAATTCTTAGAGCTCAAAGCACTTAGTATAAAATAAGATTACAACCTTAAGCGTAATGCTTATTTATAAGCTTGCTGACAACATCCATATGAATAGCAACAATTTCGTTTATGATTTGATAGTTTTTTAGTACACAAAAGTTGATAGTAGATATACTGCGTTCGAATAAGCTTTTAAAGTATTAAATAAGTTGTAAATGTATGTGTTCCTACAAAAAGCTCCTAGAATTAGATAAGTTATCTATTTTATGATAGTATCTTAAAGCTTTTATTTTTAAAATCTTAAAAATATTTAAAGTTGCAGTATTGATGCTTAGATAAAAAAGCTTTTTAAATTTTAAAAGTTTTTCGTATAATTTAAAAAAATGGTCACACAGTAAAAAACTCAGAATAAATATCAAATTTCACTTAAAGTTGAACTTAAAATAAAAGTTTTTATTTTAAGTTCAACTTTAAGTGAAATTGTAAAAGCTTTTAAGAAAGCTCAAAAAGCTCAAATAACCTTATTTTAAACTAAATAAGCCAGTTCGAATTTGTCACCGTATTATGCTATTATTATTACTTAATAATATAAATCTTAGAACTTAAAGCTCTTAGTATAAAATCAGCTTAAAAGGGAAACTTTTAATCAAAGCTTTTATTTTAGTACTTATTTTGTAAGCTTTCACATATCCACTATTTTTTTTGATTCGATAGTTTTTTAGTACACAAAAGTTTATAGTAGGCAGACTATGTTCGAATAAGCTTTTTAAAGTATTAAATAAGTTGTAAATATTAAAACATTTAAAAGCTCGAATTTGTTTTATTGAATTTCGTATAATTAATATACGTATTTTTGCAGTAAGTATAATAATCTAATTTTTAGCTTCAAGCAATGAAAACGCCATGTGTAAAGTATTTGAATGCATAATCTGGCATGATTAATGGATCTCGGGGCTTGCTTAATTCCAGTCAACCTAAGAAAAACCAGTTTAGCCACCTCAAACAACATCACGAAAACGTATATATTTTGTAATTTCCGTGAAGTCTCTATAATTATTGTTAGTAGGAACTACGCAAATTGAAGGTTTACTGTATATTTACAAATAATACATGTGTATTATGTTGAAAAATTTAGAAAGAAATTAGAAAAACCTTGAAAGCTTGATTTTTTTTTGTACACAACATAAACCACTGCATGCGCTTTTTTCCTTATATACACACACTTAACGTGTTGTTGTTAATTTTATGTACATAAAATAACGTAAAGTTTATATACATAAATTACTTAAAGGTAAATAATAAGTAAATTTCAAGGACTACCGAGATTAATCGAAAGTAGAAATTGAAGTAAAAAAAAAAAAAAATTGTCGTAACCAAGCCGCTTCTTAAATAAGCGCTAGCGCACAGACACACACACACATAAACACGCATACTTTCCAAAGTTGTGATCCTCGTCATAAGCCGGAAATTTGTAGGTTGGTATTATATGGTACATATACATTTTGGTTCGTATATAATATAGAGCCAAACCTTTTAAAACATTTCAAGAAAACATTAAAAAAATTTATCATTTCCTTCATCGTCATCATCATCAACATCATCTCAATATTTCAACATAATATAGCTATATGTATGACTTTCTGACATGACATGTATAGTATATAATAATAAGACAACACACAACAACAAAACGATTCATCTAAATAAATTTTAATTACCGCACCTAATCGGTATACTGTTTGTTGCAACCTTGTTCGCGTGTAAACGAAAAAAATGTGAGAAATTTTGTTAAAAAAAATTAAAAAATCTCACGTCATCTCGTTATCACTTCTGAATACGCCTCGAAACACTTTATGTTTCGATTGCATAATTTATGTAAATATCTATTTTGGAAAGGTGATATATACGGTAGGTGGTATACATTTATATATATTTATATGATTAACCTCGTCCCTAAACTATGGTCTATGCGCGCGAGGCTTTACAATCGTTTATCAATTAATTACGAGATTAAATATGGAATTTCGTTGTTCATTGACACAAGTGATTGAATTGAAATGTTAAAGATGTCTATCAATAAATTTAATTGATGGATTTTTAATATTTAAAATGGCATAAAATTTTTTTTATTTTTTTTCATTAGTATTATTTCGTTTTGAGGTTAGAAAGGTGAGCGAGAATGGATTACTATTTAAATAATTTTTTTTTCTTATGTTTTTGTTTTGGTTGGATTAACGCATTGTTCGTTTGTATCCCCAAGGTAAGCGGATCTAAGCTATGCAAAGTATGTGCAAGTACTTTCGTTTTATGTTGCTTTTTTATGTTGCCATCCAGCTAAAATATTGGTTATCAGTTTTAAGCGGAATTTAAGCGTTACTGTACTATTATATTGTCACAATGTACTATAACATCATAAAGCTCATCATGTCAAAATTTTCTCTAATAATTATCGTGCTGGATCACTGTTTTCTTATAAATATTTTTTCGAAAAGTTTACAAATAAAAGCTTTTTATTAAAAGTTTCTAGATTATTTCTTTTAAAAACACATTTTTACATCACAGTTAGATATCTCATTTGTTAAGTATAAACTGTTGATATTAATTAAAAATAAAGTCAAAAAGCACTATTTTAAAATACCGTCAAAAAGCTCACGCCTACTAAATGTATCTTTCAAAACTTTAGTAAGCAAAACATTGTAAGCTTTCTGAAAAGCTAACTTACAATTATAATTACAATTGTAGAGTTTAGCATATAGTAGTATAATTTCAGGAAGCTTTTTAAAACAATTTAACGGTAAATAAGCCATTTAAAAAAACTTTAAAGTTAATTTACTTTAAGACTCGTATAATTTGGTTAGCCAACTATCTGTGATCTAGCATAATATTTATAAACTAGTGAATCACTAATTTTGCTGCTGAAATATTTTCGATTTTTGTAGAATAAAGCTTGCAGTTTTCAAATAAAAAGCAGTTAAGCAAAAGTTTTTAAACTAAAATCTTTAAGTTTGACGAAATATGTCGGTCAATGATCTTAACAGTTTCCTTACAAAAATCGACAAAGTTGATCCCATTAACAAAGTTGATTAATAAAGCACAAAAAGCACATTGATACAGACTTTAAAGGCTTATTATGTTACCAATTAACTTAAATAATAGTTATTAGTTTTAAGCTTAACTTAAGTGAAACTTTTTTTATAGTTTAAAAGCATTTAATTTTTTTGAGGTTTTGACTCGAAATAATTTTGACACAAAGTTTTATTTAACATTTAGGCACATTCTTATATTAAAAAGATAGTTCATCTGGTTCATAGAGGAGAAGCTTGCAGTAAAGCTTATTAAGTTTTAAGTGGAGAGATTCACAAAAAGCTCACGTGTGTTAAATTTTTCTTTAAAATTTTTAGTAGTACAAACCATCGTAAGTTCTCCGAAAAGCAAACTTAAAATTTAAATCACAATTGAAGAGTTTTTAATGAAATAGTGTCAGGAAGCTTTTAATACCAATTAAAAAAAAATGTTCAATATATTCTCAGGAAACTAATAGTTTAAAAATAAACAGCATATCTTGACATTTTTCTCAAAAAGTTGATAAAATTTTCCATTGAATCAAAATCTATAAATAAAGCACAATAAGCACATTTATACCAACTTTATCTAGTTTTTATGTTCCAACTAGCTTCAATATTTATTTTCATTTTTAAGCTTAACTTAACCGTTACTAATTTTACAGTTACAAGTTTTAGAGTTTTCGACCCATAAATTTCCCACAAATTTAAGCACATCTTTATATTTTAGTTAGAAAGCTTATCTGGTTTTATGAATAGTTGGTAAAGATTTTTTTGCTAGCAAAACAGGAAGTTTTCAGAAGCTTTGAAAACCAAAGCTTTGTTGCCATCCAAACAACAGGTTTAATGCTGAACATAAGCGGAACTAATTTACGTTATTGCCAAAACTCACATTGCCAAAATTTATTCATCCCAAGCTTTTCATGAATGCTTATCGTACTTTTTATAAACTTTTTATATTTAAAATTTATAATTTAAAATCATTTTTTACTGTTTAAAACCATTTAATTGCCAGAGCTTTCAACTCGTGAAATTTTTTCACATAATGTTTAAATATAAAAGCCTTTTTAGTTTTATTCAATCAAAACTACATTTTAATACTAAATTTTTTAAAAGCTTTAAGACCTATGAAGCATGTTATAATCAATGATTTTAGTAGATGGCAGTTTTAACAAAAGTTTGTAAATATTTCTAATGATGGAAAGTTTATTAAGTAAAATGACTGCCAGAAAACATAAGAGTAAAGCATTTATACCATTTGCCTCTGTTTTTTATAAGCTACCAACCAACCATAATACAAACTTTGGCACTTTTTGCGAGAATTCAGCAAAGCGCAAAGAATAACTAAAAATAATATTGAAAAGCTCATTCATAATACAATTATTTTCCAAAAACTTACTTTTCGAAAAACCTAACTTACAATTTAAATCGACAACTGTTTAAATGTTTTTGAGTTTTGCAGAAATTTAAAACTGTCAATAAGTTTTCAAAAATCTAACAGTTTACAAATAAAAAATATTTTACCAACAGTTTTTAGTTTTATTCAACTTAAATGTTAAGTTTAACGAAACATCCCAGTCTTTTGAAGTAAAGTCAAATTAAATCGCAACAATTAAGCACAAAACCCCCTATTAGACTGACTTGATTCGTTTTTTATGTGGCGGCCTTGCTAAAATACAAGTTATCGGTTTTTAAGCTGAACTTAACTATTATTTTGTAAAAATTCACTATAACATCATAAAGCTCATTCATATCAAGCTTTACACTAACAATTTTCGTACTTACTATAAACTTTTGATGTATAAAACTCAACCGCTAAATTTTTTGCAGCTTTCGATCCATGAATATGTTTTCATAAAGTTTTGTTCAATTTTCAAAGAGCTTTAAGCTCTAGAAATCATTTAAATGAGTAATCATGGAACATGGCAGTTTTTGCAAAACTTACGTAAAATATCCATTAAAGTAAAATTTATTAAGTTTTAATTTAAAAGATTGTTTGAAAGTGAAACTTAAAAGCACATTTATAACAAATGTATCTGGTTTGTTTACTACTAAGCAGCTACAGTACAAAACTTAACTATTGTTGCCAAATTCAGTAAAGCTCAAAGAATATTTTATATTAACAACAAAAAGCTCATTCATATTTCTTAAAAATTTTGTAAGTTTGCCACTTGCACAAAAAGCTTAATAATCTACTACAGACCGAAATTGACTAAATTAAAAAAATTATATCAAAATAAACCGAAAAGCTCATATGTAAAATTGCTTTTGAAATCAGAAACAAAGTGTTTTAGAAAAGGATTGAGAAAACTAAAGTGCGTTAAAGCTTTTAATCTGTGAATATGTTTTCATGAAGCTTTCAAAGCACTTTTAAAAGTAAAGTGTTTTGATTTATCACCTTTAAGCCCACTAACTTCTTCATATTATAGAAAAAGAACTTAGTTAACCGAATGAGCTTTTAGTTGGATCATTTATACTCCACTAAACGACAAAAATTTTTAAAGAGCTTTTAGTTTTTTATTTAACTTTAAGTTATAGTTTCATCTAAAAATAACAGTAAAATTTCTCTGAATTTACATCTTATAAGCTCGGGTAATATCAATTAAAAATTTCAAGTACAAACAATACAACTTTTTAAAAGCTCTTTGTTGGCAAATATGCTCAAGAAGCTTATTAAACCAGTTTAGAGCTTAAAAGTGTTCAGTAAAACTTTCCTGTTTTACTCATTTAAAAGCACATTTATATAATAAACTTAAAAAGCTGATTTAATTTTGAAAGCTTAAAGTTCTAATAAATGTATATTGAGTAAATATGTTCTCTAGAAGTTTTAAAAAACTTGCCAGTTTTTAAGTTAAAAGTTAGGTAAATTTTTAAAAAGTTTAAAGCTTTTGTAACAAAAACCTCACGTACAACAAGTTTAAAAACGAAAACCGTTTTAGAAAACTAACAATATTTTTACTAAATTAAAACATATCGACATTTTTGTTGAAGAAATATTTCGCCAAAAAAAACATCTGCTAAGCTTTTTTAAAAAAGGTACTAAATTTTTTTAACTTACTTTAAGTATAATTATTTTTCAATCTAGGTTAAAACCATTGCTAAACATTTATTAAAACTCTAGTTTACAATTAAAGTCAGAATTATAGAGCTTTCAATGAGCTTTTTCAAAAGTGAAGTGTCTAGCATTTTTATCTTTGAGACAACTTCTTAATTAATACGCTTAGTTAGCTGTATAAGCTTTAACTTAAACTAAACTTTTAGGAGCTTTTCAATTTTTTTACTGAACAATTACAAAAATTTTATTTTCTTAAAAAAAAAAGCTCGAGCAACATTTGTTAAAAACAGAATCTGATCGAATGTTTATTACAAATTTCAATACACAAAATTTAAACAGCTTTTGATCTGTAGATACGTTCTTAGAAAGTTTATAAAACAAGTTGGTAAGCTAAAAGCTAAACCTTTCTTAGCAAAGTTTATTTTACCAAAAAAGTAAATTTTAATAGCAGTAAGTTCTTAAACAAAGTAAATATTTACAAAAATTTGAAGAATTTAATCAGTATTTTAATCTCCGTGGACTAGATACGATGTAAATTACTAAGCACAGTAACAAAAAATCATTTGTCTTTTAACAAATTTATGTCAAATCTTAAAAGCTCGTGTAAATATAAAAAAGCATTTTTCCACAAACATTTTATTTATTAATTATGAATAAATGAATATTCACTGCATAAAAGTATAAATTAAGATATCTTAAATATTTATAACTTATTGTATACGAAATGAGCTTTAGTTGTTGTTAATGTCAAAATAATTCAGCACAACAAGCTTAAACCTAATTTATGATAATATTTTAAAAGTTCTATTTTACAAATTTGTTCATTGATTTTATTAAATCGTTCGTTTGGACTTTAAAACTTATAAAGTTTTTTTTAAATAATTTTTACGAAGTTGCTCAGTTGTATAGTAGATTATATTGAGCAACATTCAACTGTAATATTAGTAAATTTGTTTAGTAAATTAAGGTAAAACTGGTTTATTCAAATAAATTTAAAACATAATTAAGTAACCTAAATTTTAGCTCAGTTATTGAGCTATTTTTTCTATAAAACGGTTAAAAACTTATCTGTAGTTCTTGAGATTTTTATGGTATGATCAATATGGTATGGTTTGTAAACTAAGCTACCCAAGATATCAATATAGCTTAATTTGAGTTGATATAGTGAAACGTTCAATTATTGATGGTCCTGTTCCATGCAAACTTGGATTTATGGCCAAATAAATCCAGGGGATGACTTTATGGCCATATTTTTTCTTTAAAAATTTACTTCGTATGTTTAATAAATTGTACTTAGTAATTTAAAACTTCATAGTTTTTAAAACGGAGCAACTAATCAAATCAATTTCCAATCGTTATTACTAAGCATATTTCAATAAATTGAGCAACTTTTACATATTTCGTTATTTTGTGTGTGTTTAAAAAATTCATTTTATTGATATTCGAAATCAACATGTCAATATATCAGGAGGGTTTTATACTATTTTCAGTGAGATGGTTTTCTGGAAGTTGCTCAATTTAATAATATTAATTAATACATTTAATATATAAATAAGTATTATAACTGTGAGAAAAATGAGCAAATCAGTTAATTAAAATAACAAATTACAAGGATAATCGATTGTATGACAATAAATCAAAATTTACTAAATTTGATTAGTTAAATTTAATTTATTGATAATTAAATTGAGCAACTTAATATTATAATACAATATTGCTCAAATTATTTAAATAAATATTGAACAATATATCATACAAAAAAGTACTGAAATATTTTCAACTTTAATTGTTGAATATATATTTATATTGAGCAACTTTATATTTTAACACATTAAGATTTGGTTTGTAAAGTTTTTCTTCACGTTTAAATTAAGCCCACTGTCATTAAGTATTATAGGACATAAACGATTACATTAATATAAATACCTTAAAATGGTTTTAAGCATGCTTTCACGACATTATTATCCAATTCAGTTAATGATTCGAAGTTAATCCATCATGTTTTGTATGGTAATTACCTAGAAAGAATAAAAAAAATTATAATTAGTTCCGTCATGCAAAATCTGTTAATTTTATTCCAATTCTCATAATTTATCCTGCATTATCGTACTTTTATTGCAAATAAAATATTGGCAACGCTCCCATAAACACCATATGTAATATACATACAGAATAAATCAAAACAATCAAACTTCACATGCCCCCGTTAAGATAAAAACATATACATATGTGCATTATATTTGTATACATATGTGATTTCCATTCACCTAAATTACACTGCATTTTGTTTGCGACTAGTAAATTGCAATACAATAAAAAAACTAAAACTTGCACAAAAACTTTAAATTGAATTTCCTCTCTTTCACTCAACACATCACATTTACAATATATACAGTATGATCTGTAGAACAATATGTGGTTGAAATGTTTTTTCCACAAAAGCAATAACTTAATTTAATGGTGCCGGTAAAAAATGTTTTTTAACTAACTACTTCATATGGGTTGTGACCCTTTAAACCAAAGGCTATTGAACGGTTGGTAATCCAACGCAATAATTTTTAATTTTTTCTTTTAGGGTAAAAAGATACAAGTGGTAAATATAAATTACGACAGGCGACTCTTTGTTTCCCCTTTAGAAAGTAGAATGTAGGATTTTAAGTTTTTATCTAATAGACAGTGCTAGACCTTTGACACTTACTATATAGAACTAAGAAACTATCGCAGTTTTCAGCAGTTTCTTTAGTTTAACCTTGCTAATAATAAAAGAAACGAATAGAATTGTGATTTGACGTTTCACATGCTTTACAAATTTTGACATTTCTAATTTCCGCATTAATTAATTTTCAGTATCATTTCAATTGTAATATAATAGGACATACCAATTGAATCGATAAATGTGTCGATTTTATTCTCATGACTAAACTTGAAATTAATTCGGGACTTTTAGCATTGTTTCATCATGCCCAAGATTTTGAACGAGCAAACTGAACGAGCAATTTATTAATTTACAATATATGATTTGCAAAATGTTCTAGCAATCCAACTGTAATGCTATAGTAGAGTATTAGAATGTTTGCATAAGACGACAGAATAGTTTTCTTTCGATCATTGTGCCACTTTAAGGTTTTGTTTTTGTTGCTTTTCTAAATTAACCGAACAAATATATACATTTACAATCCGATATCAGATTAGAAAAACAAAAACAAAATGGCAGATACACGTACTATATATTTCGAACAATAGGCTAGTTCCTCACTCATCAAATTGTTAAAATATATCACAAAATTTTAAGTGGGTTAGTGAAAGTGAAAGTTAATTTTATTTTTAAATTGGCGAGGTTCAGTTCACAATTCGCACTTTTTTCCACATTAATATTTGATAAATCACTATGTCTGCCACGGTAGATGCGTTGATGTATTTTATATACAGTACTGTGCAATGAAATACGGACAATTCGAATATAAAAAGCGGAAAACATCAATAATGATTGAAAATATTATGGCCATGCAACATTCGATCCTCCATTAAATTGCGGTATTCGTAATTGCTTCAATAATTGAAATTTGTTTCATTAATTTTCATATTATCTGCAGGCCAATCATTTCTGTGGGTAAAATAGTCTTTCTTCATCCGATAACAATGTCCTTTTGGTCGTAATTCAGAACCATCCTTCTTGGGTAGCCACTTTAACCCTTATTTGTTTCATGGCAGCCATTCAATGTAACAAACCGAAATTTCCAGATGAATATTTTTCTAGATGAATTTTACATGTGTATTATCTTCATTTACTATTTCAACCCTATATTTTTCAGGAGTTTAACTCTCTTTCTCCATAGCCTCATCAAGTCGTATCATTAATATATTTTTACTAACGGTAGTTGGTAAACCTCAGTACTACAATTTGTTTTACAATTCAACAACATTCAAGGAATCATTATTCTTTTACTATCCATAATCCCACCGTTGTCACCAATTGTTACGTTTATTCCTATTGCCGATTGGTACCACAAGATTGAGAATAAAAAAGGGTTAAATAGGAGATTTCAGAAATTTCAGCATCAAAAGGTAAATCTCGCCAGATCAATTCTGATTAAATTAATAATCGGATCTTTAGATTTGGTTACCACATAAAAATATGCTTTTCTCTCGTTTGCAAAAACTATTGAGGATATCTTTTCAAAATAACTTTTGCTTAGAATTACATAATCGTTGTTATCATTTGACGAGTTTAATGCGTGAGTGTGGCTACCAGGCTTTGCTTTTATACATTTTCGTGTTTATTCTGTACGTAAAGCAGTAAAGCACGTGGTCGATGCTTTTGTTACTATGGTAATACTCACTGCTTGTATCGTTTATGTGAAACGTTTTCAATTTGGATGCTTTTTTGCCATACCCCCGTTACCATTTAAGTGAACGGTGTTTCAAGCACAAGCCTGTTTTATAACGTTTTTCCGATGTTTGGAAGAAAACTGAAACTCTCTAAACATTGCCATAAATTCCAAAACTGACGTAGTACTCTACCTCGTCTTGTACAGGAAACGTCTATACCAAATTATATTATTATATTATTATATTATTATATTATTATATTATTATATTATTATATTATTATATTATTATATTATTATATTATTATATTATTATATTATTATATTATTATATTATTATATTATTATATTATTATATTATTATATTATTATATTATTATATTATTATATTATTATATTATTATATTATTATATTATTATATTATTATATTATTATATTATTATATTATTATATTATTATATTATTATATTATTATATTATTATATTATTATATTATTATATTATTATATTATTATATTATTATATTATTATATTATTATATTATTATATTATTATATTATTATATTATTATATTATTATATTATTATATTATTATATTATTATATTATTATATTATTATATTATTATATTATTATATTATTATATTATTATATTATTATATTATTATATTATTATATTATTATATTATTATATTATTATATTATTATATTATTATATTATTATATTATTATATTATTATATTATTATATTATTATATTATTATATTATTATATTATTATATTATTATATTATTATATTATTATATTATTATATTATTATATTATTATATTATTATATTATTATATTATTATATTATTATATTATTATATTATTATATTATTATATTATTATATTATTATATTATTATATTATTATATTATTATATTATTATATTATTATATTATTATATTATTATATTATTATATTATTATATTATTATATTATTATATTATTATATTATTATATTATTATATTATTATATTATTATATTATTATATTATTATATTATTATATTATTATATTATTATATTATTATATTATTATATTATTATATTATTATATTATTATATTATTATATTATTATATTATTATATTATTATATTATTATATTATTATATTATTATATTATTATATTATTATATTATTATATTATTATATTATTATATTATTATATTATTATATTATTATATTATTATATTATTATATTATTATATTATTATATTATTATATTATTATATTATTATATTATTATATTATTATATTATTATATTATTATATTATTATATTATTATATTATTATATTATTATATTATTATATTATTATATTATTATATTATTATATTATTATATTATTATATTATTATATTATTATATTATTATATTATTATATTATTATATTATTATATTATTATATTATTATATTATTATATTATTATATTATTATATTATTATATTATTATATTATTATATTATTATATTATTATATTATTATATTATTATATTATTATATTATTATATTATTATATTATTATATTATTATATTATTATATTATTATATTATTATATTATTATATTATTATATTATTATATTATTATATTATTATATTATTATATTATTATATTATTATATTATTATATTATTATATTATTATATTATTATATTATTATATTATTATATTATTATATTATTATATTATTATATTATTATATTATTATATTATTATATTATTATATTATTATATTATTATATTATTATATTATTATATTATTATATTATTATATTATTATATTATTATATTATTATATTATTATATTATTATATTATTATATTATTATATTATTATATTATTATATTATTATATTATTATATTATTATATTATTATATTATTATATTATTATATTATTATATTATTATATTATTATATTATTATATTATTATATTATTATATTATTATATTATTATATTATTATATTATTATATTATTATATTATTATATTATTATATTATTATATTATTATATTATTATATTATTATATTATTATATTATTATATTATTATATTATTATATTATTATATTATTATATTATTATATTATTATATTATTATATTATTATATTATTATATTATAGTAGTGTATGTGCGGATACTAAATCACCCACCCTAAACAGTAAATCATCCATACACTAAAGTCTGATTTCAGGATTTTGCTTGGTTTTGGAAATGTGTCAACATAACTTATCGGCTCAATAATGTAGTGCAGCGATTGCCAGATACAGTTCTGATGCTAATTGCGTAGATCACAGATGTTGTACTAAATGTACTAAATTGGCTTTTGGAGTAGTCCTCCATAAAATCCTATGATTATCGGTATTACTTTTTGAATTTAAAATCTGCCTAATCAAGTGGGGTCACCACGTCTCAAAAATATCGTGCTTAAAGTTCCAAAATCCAATAAATACGCGATCAAAATTATCAATTATCAATCCTGGAGAGCACCTTAGTACATAGTATCATTTTGCAAGTCTTGATGTAGAACCTTTAGTGTCCGGAGTTCATCACACAGTACTGTTTTATAAGTATATAAGAGTACACACCACTCTAAAAATAATTTACTTTTAATTTCTTTCACAATCTATGTATTTCCATATTTAAATTCATTCATTGAAAATATCTACATAAACACATACAACTACCAACATAAAAAAAAACCAAAACAAATTAACAAAACGGAAAAATTATGCAATTTTTCTTTCCATTTTTGTTTTCATGTACAATTTACCACCGATCTTCTTTTTTATTTATAAACATATACTATATTGGTATGAATGTACACGATCGCTATATTATTTTGACCAACTTTTCCAAAAGTAAAAAAAAAAAAATTAAAAATGAGCAAAAAAACATAAACGATCGTGAATCGATCAAAATAAAACATAGAGCGCGAACAAAACATATAGCGAAAGAGCGAATAATGTGTGTATGCGCGAATAAAAGAAAAGATAACAACATAACCAACAACTCATCCAAATTTAAATAAATCACACACATAATAAGACACGATCGTACACACAAAAAGAAGAAGAAAACAAATAAGATGATGACGAAGAAATCGCAACACAAAAAAATGAGAGGTATATAGTATTATATACGTAAAGCGCGCGCGATATAAAGAAAATAAAACAACTTTCATTTTCAATTTGATCGCGATCGTTGATTATTTTCACTGTATTAGTTAAATTTTTTGGTTTGTTATATTAGATCAATCGGTACTGTATTGTCTATGTATGTAAATAGTTTTTTTTGTTTTAAATTAATAACCGTGCGATCATTTCGCTACATAATTTCGATCAAAATTTTTGTACGATCGTTGTTGTAAACAAAAAATGATGCATTGTGTAATATTTACATTAAAATTGTGAAATTCGGACGCAAAGTTCGCTTATCAAACACGGAAATCCCATTTTTTTTTTGTAGTTTTGAAATTCTGTAAGGCTAAACTTTATATATGTATAAAATAAAGTACTCTCGCGATCGCGATATAAATATTTTTTTTTGGATTTTCAATGTTATAGTCGCCCTCCCTCCCTGCATCGCACATGAAAGAGAAATTTATTTTGAAATTGTGTAATAATGAATTTGTATGTACATAAAAAAAAATAATTTTGCGCGATCGCGATCACCAGAATGTGAAAGCCTTACTAACCTTCTCAACTGTTATATTTATTTTTTTGTTGTTTATGTAATCCCGCATATATGATCATTTTATCTTTAGGTTATGTAATTTGTGTAAATCAATTATGTTAATTTTTAATTTTGTTTTTGGAAGAGGAAACAGTTTGATAGATTATGTATGGTGTGAGTGGGTGGATATATGATCATTGGAATACATATTTCGTTTATATGGTTCGTGTCTTGGATTATATCTGGTTTAAACATCAATACGACATAATCCGGCGCCAAACTCAACAATAAACTTTTAATGGTCTCTCATACACTCGTTAAATCTATTTCATACTCAACTATAAATAAAAAAATAAAACTATTATTTCATTATTTATTATTTCAAAACTATTTCATTTTTTTTTCAATTTTACTTTCAATTTAGATAATTTTTCTAATTCAAACTCTTCTATTACGAGTACATTTCTACTATATACTATATATATACAATACGATAAAATGAGATAACGTTCGAAAAAACTACTTATATTGTATATGTATGTACGCGATCGTAACTATGAATATACACACACATAATATTAATTCGAGTGAGCGCTAAAAATTGAGATACATGTTACGTTTAAAAAAAAAAAATATAAAAATTTCTACAGAAATAACTAAAATACTTTCAAACTATTTTTCATGACCTAATTTTTTTGGTTCGCGTTCAGTTTCTCTATATAGTAGTAGTTCGAGCATATAAAGTAAAGTTAGTTAAGAAAAACTATAGAAAAATACATATACGAATAATAAAATAGTGATAGTAATAGTTGTGTATACATAGTAAATAATAATGATGATGATTATTATTATGATTTCGAAATATGTTGTTGGTTTTTCAATTAAAATAAAAAATTAAGTTTTTATCAACTATATAAATTGATTATTGTTAAAGTATGTACGAGAAAAGATCTGAACTTTATGTCTACATACGATTTGCATATCATAAAACTATTTCTGGCACATATATTATTGGTGTGATGAGTTTTTTAGAACATACGATCGATTAAGCATTTAAATTCGTCATAATATTGTTTTGAGCAAAACTGAGCAACTCATTATTAATCATTCCAATGGAATTCTTAGCGTACGAGAAAAACTATTTAAATGATTTTCAAGCTTGGGACAAGTTGGTAGGACATAAAATTCAGTTTGAACCTCCTTAAACACCTTTAAACGTGTTGAGAAATAATATTAAGTGATTGTACATTGTTCCTGCTAAAAATCTTTGATTAAAGTCATCATTAAGTATAATACTAGATGTTTAATAATTGAGCTATATTGAGCTACCTAATTTGTATGTCGTATAAACGCATTTACAGACGAGTTTTCCCTAACATCAAATTTCAAACGGATTAGTCTTATTCAGTTTAAGTGTTAAATATATTTTCGGGCTTGATTGTAATTTGGTTTGGATACTTAATAGTTTAACGTTCAATCAAAAACTACATGAAAATATAATTGATTGACTAAGTTTGAAGTTTAAAGTAACCAAATTTACTTTGCACAAATCACGAAAATAAGTTAACTATATTAGTAAAATAAAACGTGTGGTAAGCATTTAGTTTGAAATGGTTTGATATTAAAAAATTTATCAAAAATATGATTAACGTTTTCATTTGGTTTGTTCATTGAGTTATCTTTTGTTCGTTTGATTCGATTTGAAAAGGTTTTAATTTGAATCAGTTTGTTCCAACTTAGAAACAAGATAGTATAGTTGTATACTTAACTGAATTAACTTGAAGCTAACTTTAACTACTGATTATCATGTAAATAATTTTTAGTACCTTAATTTCAAATTTTCACTGCTAATATTAATTATAGTTTTTACCACCTGCCTACATAAATTAGCCAAGCTTTAATACAATCTGTTAAAATTTTGATTAAATTTGAAACGGTTTGAAAGGTTGCAAATATTTTTTATGTTTGTGCATAATATGGATTTGTATTGCTTAGTCGATTATAATGAATAAATTCATGCAACAGTTTGATGTGATTAATACTGCTAACAAATTCATCAGTTTGAAATGGTTTGAATAATTATATCATATTTAGCTAAATACAATATTTAGCTAAATATGATATAACCTATTTTTTTCAATTATTTATGTTTTTTATGCATCCACAAGAGGCATGAAAACTTTAAAGCAAAATTAATAAAAAACGGTCGGTTTCTGGTTTGAAATGAATCAAGTTTGAACAGAAATTTAATGGTGGTGTAGTAATTTTATTAATTTATAATTTATAATTTTTGGAAGTTAGTTTATTGAGTTTGATTTTGAGTTTGATTTTGAATTGGTTTGAAATGGTTTGAATGAATTTATAACTTTTATTAAGCATAATTTAAGCATTCTAAGATTATCAATAAACTTGAACATGACTTTGCAAAGACAATATTTATTAAAGCTGCTCAGATAATTTTAAATCTAAAGACGTGGTCAATAAAACTAATTTAAAAAAATTAGTATTTGATACATTCCAATTTTATTTATTTGAAATTAAAATGATTTTACTGTTTAAAATTGTTTGATATCAATAGCTTCGGTACATTTTTTAGCCAGCCGAAGTATAGTTAAAAAGGAATATGCGGAAACTCGACTAAAAAACTTGCAAAGAAAAGCAAAAAATATCAGTTTCTGGTTTGAACTAAAATAAACAAGTTTGAAACAAATTTGAAGATCGAAAAACTATCGTCATATCGTTTCAACGAATACATTTTTGTTTTTGATTATTTAAAAAAGTTAAAACTTAGTGCAAAATGGATTATTTGATTAAGTTTGAATTAGTTTGAAATGATTTAAATGATGTTTGTACTATTATTATGTACAATCAAAGCATACGTGATCAAGCATACCTGATCAAGCATGTAATCAAGCATGTATCAGTACTAAAGGTTGGCAATACAACGAAGGTAATTAAAGAGCGTTAACGGCGTAGTTTGAAATGGTTTAAATACAATGTTTTCGGTATAGTTTTAACTAAAAAGAGATAGTTAACTAGTTAAGGACTAACGCATAATCGATGAACTCATAGTTCACGGACCATAATTAAAATAACAAATTTGTTATTGATTTGAATGGAACTCTACAAGTTTGAAAAGATATTTGACGATGATCGATCTATTTTATTGTTTTAATGGATAACTTTTGTTTGTAATTGTTTAAAGTGGAAACTAGCATTACTGAAATATTGGTCGATTTGGAATTGGTTTGAAATGGTTTGAATGAACTTATTTATTGTATTTGGCATAATTAAAGCGTATAAAGAATATCAATAAACTTGACTATAACTTTGCAATTTAGTTTTAGTACTAAAAGTTGAACAGGTAGAAAGGTTTGTTGTTCAAACTAAACAAGTTTGAAAACAAATTTAAAAATCGAAAAACTGTTATATTGTGTCAAAGAATATGTTTTTTTTTGTGATTGTTTAAAATTGTTAGATAGTAGTTCAATATTGATTATTTGATTGAATTTGAATTGGTTTGAAATGGTTTGATCATGTTTTTTACTATTATTTAATATATTTAAAACAGAATTGCAATAAACATGAGAATAACAAGGCTAAAAGCGGAAAAACTAAAAAAGGAATATTATCTAGTTTAACCCAAACTAACCAAATTTGAAGATAAAAAACTGTTATATTGTTTCAGCGAATATGAAAAGTAGTACAGGATTGATAATTTGGTTGAATTTGAATTGGTTTTGAAATGGTTTAAACTCAATTTTTGACCATCAATGTTTAAATTTATATACTATATTCGTATAGGAGTGTCGAATAGTGACCACTTGATAACAATTTAGAATAGTAATATAGTTTAAGCCAAAAAACAAAAAATGTATTTAGGACAGTAAGGTTTTATTAAATTTTTACACTTCGATCGTGTAATCTACTATACTATCATTCAAATTCCGAAAATAAAAACTTAAAACAATTACAAAACAAAATTTCTAGTTCACGTGACTACAGCTGATAAGAGTTTTTACAATAAAAGTAACAGCCGCACACAAATATAGGTTAAATTTGATTAAAAAAAACTGTTAAAACTATCATATATACAAATTTCGATAATAGTTTTATTTCGACATTTTATATTTAGAACAGTTTAGTTCGTCGAAACTGTTATACAAATAGCCAAATTCATTTCACTTTTTCTGTTTTATTATTTTCTCACCGTGATCGCGATATTTTCACTTTCATTTTCGAAAACGAAATTATGAAACGTAAAATTTGTTGTTGTTGTAGTTTTTTTTGTATTGTTGTAATAATAATCAGTCAACCAGAGTCGGGGTGGGGGAGACTTTTTTTTTTTTTGTAATACACCATTGCTTTTTTGGAAAGTTGAGTTGTTTTATGTTTGTGGGTATATATATAAGCTATATACACACACACCACACAATGTAAAACTATAAAGAGAAATTGGCGGTTTTATATGTATTATATGAACAGAGGAGAACCTTGAAAATAGTTTTTTTGTGAAACATTTAAAAAAAAAACTTTTTTTTGAGTGTGCTTTTTGGACATTTGGCATTGGTAATATGGTAAAAAAATAAAAAAAAAATATACATGTATACGATTGTTTGATGAAAGTTGGATTGGTTCCGTACTCTATACGACTTTGCCGCCGATACACACTTGTTGAAGTTGAGGGTTATATAATATAACAAAACTATTTTGTGTATAGTATATTTTTGTCAGGAAATTGAAAGTGAAACTAGACCGATACTTGAAATTTTTGTTTACATATTCTTTTGCTAGCCTAGCAGCCAAAAAATATAGTTATCTATTCGGAATATGATACGCACTTCACAAACATTAGTATATGTGTGTGTGTGTCTACGCATAAAGTGATGGCACACCGCATTGAAGACATTGAAATTTCCAAAAAAAACATTTTGTAATTACACCACGTACTCGTAATATGTTTTGACAAAAAAAGCGTCAATGACGATGATAATATTGTGTATTGTACGATAGATAAGGAGTAGTAAATAAAAAAACTATTTTTTCCAAAAAGAAAATTAGTAATCATACATAATTAAGCCATGAGTTTCAAGGTCGACGAAATATTATATTATATATTATACACTGTACAGTGTTTATTCAATTAAATATTAAATAATGGTTGTTGTTGTTGTAATTTTTTATTAAATTTTTTTTTTTTGGATCGGGCATTATTCGACTAGAATACGTAATTAATGTTAACTAATCTAACCCTATATTGGTGGCGGCACATTTAAATCAAACACATATAGTTTTCGAAATTTTTCAATTTGAATATTTTTTTTAATTAAAAGTATTGGGACATTATTTGGTGGAAAATTAATTTGGCCTAGTTATAGAAAATTTGAAAATTTGATATGGGTTTGAAGAATTTATTTTTGATTGGGTCAGTGAATTATAAATGGGAGTTGAGAGAGAAAATAAATTTGATTGGAATTTTTTGATTATAGTATAGACGCCATCGAATATCTCTAGTTTATGAAATATTTGACTCGATCTGAATTTAGATGATCGTCAGAATAATTAGTATCGATTGCTAAATTTTTCAAAATTGAGTTTCAGACGAAGCTCAATTGTTATTATTTGAAAATGTTTTAGTGATCGCTCAAAACTCTCCCATGGGTCGAGTACGTTTCGTTTGTAAAATTTGAGTCGCTCTTAAGTTTAATGGAGCTTAAAATGATATAGTTTTGTCCACTGAGATCAGTCAATGAAACTTAAGTAACACGATTTGTCAGCTAAAACTCTACTTTGGAAAATAGTTACTTTCAATTTAACTTAAGTCAAACAGCTTAAGTCAATGGTTAAGTCAACCTACTATAAACTGACTTATCACTAAATCATGAAAGTAACATTCGAAATGATCACCAACATATTTTAGTACTAGATCACAGCATCACTAAGCTTTCTATGATCACGAGATTAACGAAATGTTGCAAAGAAAAAGTCGTGAAAATAGTTTGGTGATTACGCAAAAATCATAATCAAATGAACGTTTAGCCTAGAGAATTGAGATCGGATAATAACTGATAAAAGGTCTTTCGATAATTATGTCAACATGTTAAAATTTGTATATAGTAAAATTAAAGTTGCTCATAATTTAAACGGAGCTTAAAATTCAAATAATGGATACTTTTGCGTGCGTGAAACTTAAGAACAAGTTGAAGGGAAACATTTAATTTTACAAAACCACACAGTTTAATAGACCTAAGGCAACGAAAGACGAAATAAAATTATTTCCATGAAAATATTTTATAGTGATCGATCATTACTATAAACTTTATGATCACAAGATTATTTATAATATTAAGTATAAAAAAAATTTGACATGATCACTAAAATATTTTAGTGATCGCGCAAAACTCATGACGAAATCGTTTAACGTAAAAAATCGCGATCAGCTAAGCACAACAAATTCCTCTATTGTAACGTATATTAAGAATGAGGTCGTTTCCTTTATAAAATAAGAGTTGCTCAAATTTTAACCGGGTTTAAAATTCGCAATTAAAACAGTGATATAATTTTGTCCACTATTAGATCAGACATTGAAAATTAAGTAAGAAGTATTAAACTTAAGTCAATAATTAAGCTGAGTTTAGCTTAAGTTAAGCAGCAATGAAAAATAAATGAAGGACGACTATGTTTCAATTGTAAAATTTAAGTTGCTCAAAATTAATATGTGAAAGTTAACTAACAAGACTTTACTCGTTGCAACAAAATGACGAATATAATAATTAAAATAAAAATATTTTAGTGACCGATCTTAGTAGCACTTTAAATTTAACAATCACAAGATTATTTACATATTGCAAAGAAAAATTTGACATGACCAAGAAAATAGAATAGTGATCGCGCAAAACTCATGATAAACTGATAATTTAACGGGAAAAATTGAGATAAGTTACGATGCAATGAAGAATATATGAAGATCGTTTATAAAACTAAAGTTGCTCAAAATTTAAACAGAGCTAAAAAATTAGCAATGTAATATAATTTTGCCCACTTAGATCAATCATTGATACTAAGTATCAACAACTTAAGCTGAACCTATTTGTTTAGAAACAGTAACAAAAAATTTATCAGTAACTTTGAATTTAGTTTAAGTCGAGCTACTTAAGTCAAGCTGTTAGGCATCAGTTAAAAGTAACCATAAATCTGTAACTTTAAATCGATCACAGCACTACCACAAATTGACAGATCACTAGAACATTACAAAGTAAAAATTTGATATGATCACGACAATAGTTTGGTGATCACGCAAAACTAAAAACTATTTAAGATCAGATAATGATGGAATCTAGTATTTTCGATCATTATATAATAAACGATTTATAAAATTCACTAATCCAAAAGTTACTATGCATTAAAAATTTGTTTATAAAATTAAAGTTGCTCAAAATTTAAAATGAGCTAAAAACTCGCAATAAGCAATGACATAATTTTGTCCGTTTAGATCAATTAATGATACTAAGTAATAAGATCCGAATATCTATTTTTAGAAAAAGTAACTTTATATTTACCTTAAGTCAAATGGCTTAAGTTAAGCTGTTAAGCATCAGTTAATAGCAAATAACTTATATTACTATAAGGGAAATCGCGTCGATTTTATGTGCCAACATGATATTAGTTGGGATAAAAATAGTAGATGGCACTAGAGTAGTTGAACGAAATGTTTACATTTTTTTATCTACAGTTTTTTATATTGAACGAATTATTAACGAAACAAAAATTTTAAATCTAAAAAAAAATTTTAAATTTTATAATCGGGATTGGAGTACATGGGCTTATATTTATATACAATAATAAATAAATAAAACCAAATTTTATTTTTTTTTAATTATTTCATTTCATTAAAATGAATTAACTTCGTTAATTTTTTTCTTACACCAATTTTTTTTAAATTCTCTTGTTTTGCAAAATGAAAAAATCTTATTTTATAATATATATTTATGATAGTTTTAATTAACACGTAAAAATGATTTTCTATATCATTAATATTAAATCTAGAGTATAAGTGATTGCTATTATCTATAAAAATTAAATCGATTAAACTAATATTTTGTATTGATCGTAAAACTAACTTACTATATTCTAATTTTACATTAATATTAACACTACTTTTAAAAATTTTCTCACATTCGACTAAAATTTTGTATGTATTTAATGATGGGGTCATTAATTTACCCCATTTTTTTAAATTAAATAAACCTAGATTTAGCTCCAACCGTGCACTTTTATTTAAAATTTGGAGACATTCCTTACATTTTAAAAATTTAGGCAATTGTTTGGCTTCAATATACCCAGCTAAATACGTTATTATATCACACGAGTATTCATCCAGCTCGACTTCAATTAAATCTAATACAACATCATCATTTAAATTTAATTGATTTGTCTTTCGGCTGGATGAAATAGTTAATATTTCTGGCAAGGAAACATTACCCGTACCTTGCGCTTTTATAGATTTATTAACAACTAGCCGTTTATAGGATGCTATAAATTGTTTGCATGTTGGATTGTCGTTTCGGCCAGTTCGATAACGAATCAACCCAAAAAACAACTCTAAGTGATCCTGGCTAAACTTATATGTTAACAAATAATCTAATTTATCATTTACAATTAATTCATTGTACATAATTTTTAGACTTTCGGAATTTATTAAAAAACCTAAAAATCCTGTATTGAAATTACTTTGTATTACATTTAATTTTTGATGATATTTGTTAACATATTTTAATTCATTGATAGTTTGTTTTAAATATTCTAAATTTTTAAAAAAAGTTTCGTGTGTCGATTTAGAGAGAGGTCGTTTAAAATAATATTTTGCCATTAAACTATTACTATTAAAAATATCAAAACAATCATTAATAATTAGTAAAAATTTAACAGTAGGCATACAATCCTTAAATATTGGATCGGTTTGGCTTAAATATTCTAATGCGTTTGCTACACTGCGACTAAACACTTGCACTGCATATTTTACCCGCATTATAGAATTTTCAAACTTTATATGTGTGGCATTAATTCTTGGTGCAAGTGCAAGTCCGCTTTCAGTTTGAATATTATTTAGTTTTTCAATGTAATGCCATTCAATTTTATCGTCATTTTTTGTATAAAATGTACGTTTTAATTTGAAATGATTACGTATAAGTTTAATCATGTGACAATTATCCAAATAAATAAAAATTTTTTGATCACTAGGTTCGACATAAAAATAAGGCTTTTGTGGTAATTCGGCTCCTAACAATTTGACCATACTAAAATTTGCCTTAAGCCCGTCAAATGTTAACGTTATAATGTTCGCATTACACTCCTCGCGTAAGTGGGATATGACAAATTTTATTATATGTGCTCGGTCTGCTGCATTTAAGGAATTAATAAAAAAATATGCAATAGGTATTTTAAATTTTAAATTTATAGCACAAATGAAGAACACTAACACATTAGATGCCTGTGTTTGTTCATCATCTACATTATCATCCAAACACCCTGCGCCATAATTAACAAACCCCACAAACTCCTTATTTTTATTGTCCCAATCAATACATTTTTTGATTGACATTTCGTCCATCATTATGGAGAAATAGATATCTTTATTCTCTGTTTGGATTTTTTGCCGCAAATGTTCCACGGCTTGTATTGTAATACCAGGACTGCCTGTTGAGTTCTGGTACCATTGTCTTATGGTCCTTATATGTGGTAGTTTGATACTTTTAATAAAAAATTGCCGAAGATGCTCATAACCAGCAGTTGAAAAAAATGACATGGTCATCGCAAACTGACGCAACTTCGGTGTATATTTGCCAAATTTTACACCGGATTTTAATTCATAAATAAATGATTGTTCTTGGCTTATGTCCTAATAAATTAAAAAAATAATTATAAATATTTTAGTATTGACAATTAATATAGCAAATAACATAAGGTATATACAATCAAATATATATTTAATATACTTGAATATATACAATATATTGTATATATGTATATAAATATATACAATAATATATCAAATAAATAAATGTTTGATTTTAAAGTGCTTTGCCCGTAAGAAAACTAAAAATTAAAACCGTATTAAGTATTTTTCATCCAATTTTTCTTTTTGATTTCCTGTGGGTAAAGCGCTTAATTAAAATAATTTTCTTACATTTAATGTATCACGCGATCCTCCACTAATAATCCCTTCTTTCTCTAACCTCTTCATGAAATTTTCGAAATCTTGTACCTTTTTTTGATAACGATTACATTTTGTGACAAGAGCCTTGTTTAATTTTCGAGTTTTCCCAATTTCCTCTTTCAATTTGGATATAGCTCGCTTTGAAGTACGTGGTGTGTAATTGTAAGATGCATCAATGTCTCCAGTATATCTGAACTGACGGCTAATGGCATCACTTGATTGCGGTGTTGTTGGTAGAATATTTCCACTTTTTGCTTTTTTGATTGGTGGTGACGTCGTGATTGACGTTGAAGGATAATTCGGTGGCGTATTCATGGCTGACGTTGAAGGGTAATTTGGTGGTTCGTTTTCTAAGTTTGTTGTGTTATCATTACATGAAATTTTATTACATTCTGGCTTTTTATAGTTAATTATTTCAGTAGGAACATTTAATGTCGCATCCTCATCATATTCAATAGTATACCTAGGCGCAAATATAACAATTTTATTATTACAAGCTTTAACATAATTACATTAAAAAGAAATGTTGGTTTAACTTACCACATGTCATTGTCCAAAACAAATTTCGAAGGTACCGCATTTCTTGTAAGATGATTACCAGTGGTTAAATATTTTTCCTCAAAATGTTTGGAACAAAGTTTAAATGAAGGATAATCCAATTCATTAGCTTTGACATTTGGAACAATATCTCGCCAAATTTTCCTGTAATCTTCAGATGATGGTGCGCTATAAATTAAAGGGTACAATCAGCTCTTTTATTCAGTATACGCTTGAGGCAATATAAATTGTAAAAATAAAACCTTTAACCGAAAATATATGCAAAATTTATCTAAAATTAGCTACTAATTCGAATAGTCCAATTGCTTGGTGGTATAAAATCACTTTTTTATAGGTTAAACTTTACATTTTAATAAATTTAAAACAAACAACATATTTATATTGTGTTAATTAGCATCTAAAGTGATGAATAATTATGTTTTAGCTATCTTTCGCATCAATTACTACTTACGAATGCAAACCAATCTTCGCTGAACAATTAAAACACTTCAGCGGCATTTTGATAAAACAAGCACTTTATATTTATGTTATTTTAAAATAACTTATTTATTTATGTTATTTTATAATTTATGAAAGGTTTTTATAAAACAAAATATACAACACTTTTAATTCACAAAACAAATTATTATTATTCACTTCACAGACGTGAGACGCTACACTTTGAAATAACAACAATAGTACCATTAATGACAGCTGTTATGAAATTTTATGAAAAAATAAAAAATAAAAAAATTGGTTGACGTGCCATCTATTGTTCTCGTTAAAAACGTTTGGTATGCCATCTAGAATTTTTATCCGAAACAAAATTGAACGAAATCATGTTGTCGTTAGCATTTACTATGGAAATGTTCACGATTTCCCTTATAGTAATATAAGTTATTTGGTTAATAGTAATCAAAGAAGAACAACTTACGATTTTAGTCGAGTTATAATATTTAGAGAATTGCAAAAAAATATTTGTTATGATCGAGAAATTATTTTAGTGATCGTGACATACTTAAATTGAAGTGATAGTTTAACATAATATAAAATCGCGTTCCTATGATCGTTAAAAATATTTAGTATTAATTTAGATTGTCAAGGTGTTATCTTATCCTAAAATTAGTTTGTAACAAAATAATCAAATGAGCACTAAAAATCATTGATCTATACTAAACCATTGGTCCACTAAACCATCAGTGAAACTTAATAAACAAGTTAAGGTGAAACATCTTTATTTATAAGATGATAACGTTTAATAAAGCTTAAATTGTTTGACCTTATCCGTGGCAACAAAGGACGAACTATAAAAATTATCACGGTTATATTTGATTGATCGATCACAGCTTCTAAAATTCTATAATCACGAGAATAACGAAAAGTTTCGTGATGATGAGTTTCAATCATAATGAGTTTATGTAAAATTAAGGTTGCTTAAAATTAAAATAGAGCTAAAAACTCGCAAATAGCATTAATATAGTTTTGTCCATTTAAAGGTCAATCAATGAAACTTAAGTAGAAAATATTAAAGCTGAACATTTATCTTTAGGAATCAGTTACTTTCAATTTAGCTTAAGTCAAGCTACTTAAGTCAAGCTGTTAAGCATCAGTTAAAAGTAACTCATAAATACTACCTAAATTGACTGATCATTTGAACATTACGAAGTAATATTTTATATGATTGGGAAAATAGTTAAGTGATATAAAATATTTGCTTGACTTAACTACGTAACATTTCTATTCAAAAAGAATATTCAAAATTGAATTACAATATAAAGAAATTTAAATGAGTTTAGGATTGGCCCAAGATCGATTCAAGTTCGAAAACATTTAAATGTTTTTTTTTAACTTTTATTAAGATAATATTACTTACTAATAACCTACAAGTTTGTTTAAAGTTTAATACAAATGTAAATCACTGAAACTACTGCTTTATTTCCTGTAGTTTTAATGTTGCGATATGACTATTGAGTTTGATACAAATTTGATAATATTTTATGATATTGATACGAATCACATAAGAACTTTAGAAAATTAAGTTAAAAATGGAAAATGGAATTATGAAATGGAATTCATATTCGATTGATTTTTCAGAAAAGTATAAGTTTGATACAGGTTTGATTACTTTTCAGTGATTTTATTCAAATTACGAGACTTTTTCATAATTTCGGCTTACAATAACTCGGATATTCCGACATACCGCATATCATAATTAAAAAGATTCGAAAAAAATAAAATTAATTTCAATGCAAGCTTGATTCAAATTTAAAAATATTTCATTAATTCTTTTAAAATTAAAAAACTTTACCGTGATAATATTTATACCGTTTAACATATTTTTTGGCCTAATTTTTAATTGTTACGCATTTTGTTGATACTAACATATACCTTTCAAATATAAATGCCAGGTTGATTCAAGTAATAAACATTTATTTCTTTAGGTTTGATGTTTATTCATAAGATTAAATTCAAAATACACATTCAAACCAAACTTTAAATGCTTAGAGCTATTAAAATGTGTTAGTTTGACCGAAGTTTGATTGAAGTTTGATTCAAGTTTGAAAGCATATTATTGAATTTTTCGAGTTTACAACATATTATCATATTATTGGCTTAGATAAAACATCCGAAACCGTACTTAGTACAAGTTATTATGCTAAGTTTGAGTTTTACTACTGAGTAGAAGTACTAATTTTTACATATCGCATTTCCACCCATAAACGTTGAATATCTCCAACATTTCGCTAAATATAAATTTTCTATATAGTTTCTAATCAAACAGTTTAAAACATGAACAATGCGGCTAAACTATTTCTATATAATTTGTAATAAATAACAATGAAAACTATTCAATATATATATAATGCGCGATAATATAAAATATTATGTGTCGCGCAATTACATTAAATGTATATTATGATGTAATGGTTTTGACACAACTTTTCATCTCTCCCATGTATACAATTTGCGCGTCTTAATATTTATTCTGGGAAAATACTTGATGAATGCAAACTCACTGTGTTGTATTACAGATTGTATTGCGCGGAACGTACTTGCTCAAGTAGTTTTTTCTATCGTTTTGTTGTAAACTCGCACGGGCATTTACCATATGTTAGATCGATATACAATTCAGCGATTGTGTTAAAATAATATTTCAAATTCGTAGCATATTACAATTTTTTTTTTACTATTTATTACATTACAACAACATGATATGTATATTACAATCACAAAAAATTCTATTTTCTATTTTCTTATCAGCGGAAAAATTGTTATTTTTTTACATTTTTTTTTATTATAATTTAGTTTAACTAATACACGTGTCAAATTTCATTTGTAGAAAAATATGTAATGAATATTTTGTACAGTTAGAAAACATTATAAACAAATATTAAATACAGCAGCGGGCTTTAGGAATACTTGTAATTGGATGTCAAATAATTGTTTGTTAGTATGTAGTTGGACTTTGGTTTTGTCGGTATAAATATATATAGGTTGCAATTGAATTGAAATGTAATATATTTAAGTGTGGGAAAAAATCTTGTAATCAAAACTAACTCTAATTTAAAGAACTACTTAATCTTATTTCATTCATTATAAAAAATAAAAGTTATCGAATTAGCACAGATAAAAAATAAGGATTTTACTATATTTGTTACATCTAAATATTGGGCAAAAGTAGCTCAGTTTTGACTGTAGTTTATTTCATGATTATTAAAACTAGACTCTAGTTAAATATTGAATTGCAGCTTCGAAATTACATAATCAATAGCGAATTAGCTCAGTTTAGCTCAAATTTGACATTAAATTGTGGAACATTAATTTATTTACCGTAAACTAAATTTTAGGATTTGAAATAAAACCATTAAATCTTGATTAGTACATATATTTCATACATCTAAAACGTTACACTTAATACTTGCTAGTTAGTTATTAATTTTTAGATCAGTTTATAATTTTGAGCAACTCAAATTTTATGTATAAACTTTTTGTATATGTTTTGTGCGAACATTCAAACCACTGTCAAGAAATTTAAGTTTGCATAGTCGTAGAGTTGCCGCAACATTATCATGAAACGTACTAAACATAATTTCCGGTTAAACAGGTCCTATATGCCATAAGTTTTTGAATTCATTTAGATTCAACTATTTTGCTTAAGCGCAGCTTGACTGAAACTAAATTGAAAGTGATTTTTTTAAAGATAGAGGAGGTTCAGCTTAAGACTTGTTACTTAAATTGCATTGATTAACCAAAACTGACAAAATTATATCATTTCTAATTGCGAGTTTTTAGCTCATTTTAAATTTTGAGCAACTTTAATTTTAAAAAGGATCTTCATATTCTCTATTTGCATCGTAACTATTGAATTAGTAGATTTTATAAATTGGCTAAAATTGGCAATTCTTTAGGCTAAACAATTACATCATGACTTAATCTAGATCAAGAATTTCAAAGTTACCTCGATATTTTGTGATATCGCAGAATTAAGTAAAATTGGCAATGTAAAATATGTACTGATATTAAAGTAGAGCTGACAAATGTAGTAAAATGCTTTCAAACTTCTATCAAACTTGAATCAAACTTAATTTTTTTATATTTCAAACTCTTTTAAAATTTATACAACATTTGCGGATTAAGGTAAAATTTATTTGTTATGGTCTCTAACTCGATAAAACCACAAAATTTGAATGCAGTTAATGGAAAACAAATTATAAAAAAAATCAATAACATATTTTAAAATTGGTATCAAACTTGTATCAAACTTATTTTTTTTGTATTTCCATAATTATTTTAATTATGATACGATATTTGAGGACCATGTGAAAGTTTAGAGTCAACACGACAAAACTTCAAAATTTGATGAGAATCAATGAAAATTTTCACCATTAAGATAAAATCAATAAAATTTGTAGCAAGCTCAAAATTTACAAAACTGATTTCAAAATGATTTTAAACTTAAATCAAACTTCGAATAAATGGCGTAATTTCATAATTTTCACACCTAAATCCGTTTTATTTAATGTAATTTTTTTTAAATTGTTTACTATGCGATATATAAGAGTGTGACTAATCAAGAATTTCAAAGTTACCTCGATATTTTGTAATATGGCAGGATTAAGTAAAATTGGCAATGTAAAATATGTACTGATATTAAAGTAGAGCTGAAAAATGTAGTAAAATGCTTTCAAACTTCTATCAAACTTGAATCAAACTTGTGTCAAACTTGCAAATTTCGAAATTTCTTTGTATTTAAAGTGTAAATTAAAAAGTTGTTTCAATAAGAACTGTTTATGATAGCCAATACATGTTAAATTTAATTCCATTTATCGTTTAATCCAGACATAAATAAACAAATAAGTAAGCAGACAATATCGTTCACATAAAATATTACTACAGACTAGAACTTCGACGAACTAACCTGTTCGACACTGAGATGCAAAATACCATATTTTACTACAAACGAATATCGTGCGCCAAATCTAAAAATAGCAAAAAATACTAAATTTCATTCAAAGAAAAAAAAAATAATCGCGATTAAATAAATAATCTAATCAGCAAATTAGTAAACCCATCAAATAATTTTTTATTTTAGTTTTTGTTTTATTTCGCGGATCTGGTGAAATAATGTGTTCGCGAATATACAAATTACTTCCGATTTGTTTGGTCCGGATTCGTATATCTATACAATTCTGCTGTATGCATAGATAATAAATTTTTCGTGTTCTATAGGAAATCTGCGCGCCAAAATAACACAAAAAAAATCGCGATAATTTTTTATTTTGTGTATATATGTGAGCGCGCGCTGTGGTGATTCATAAGAGCGGCGTGAATTCTTTTTATTTTGCAAATGTGTGTTTTTATGTATAGAAATTGCGAGTGGCGCAGAATTATTTTATTATGATTATACGTCACTAATTTCATTACAATCCGTGACATTGAAATATTGAAATGGGTAAGTGTTTGTGTGTGTGTACATATTTATAAAATTACATACTCATACATCGTCATACACTTTATGTACATATACGTACATATATACACGCGAATAGTTCGTTACTGAATTAAAGTATAAAGGGGAAATTATTTTATGTACGTACGATAAGATGACAAATAGTTAAATTATTTATATGGCATTGATGACCGGCCACACATAATATCAGAAATGTAAATAAATTTGACCGATGGTTCACTAGAATATGTGTTTATGTAATATACACGCAATGTCGCAATGTCTTGTGAAATTTGTCGTGTCATTATAATTGATCAAAACGCTCCTTTATAGAAAAATATCTACGGAACCTGTATGACGATTTGCCTATATGATCGTACCAAGTGATCATACTTAAAGTCAAATTGTATCAATATAGATTCTTTTGCGATAAGCAAATGACCGGAAGCAACGTATCACGCTTTTTTTATTCGGCGGAAAACTTTACTTTAAGATGATCGTTAAGCGTGATCATAAATAATTTTTTACGATTTTTGGAAATTGGATTGTAAAGCAATTTTATATGATAAATATTTCGGGTAGATCAAGTGATCGTGACTCAAATATAGTGTCGATCAACTGCCATCATAATTTAAATTTTAAATTTCACTTGAATTAAATTATGAACGATTGTAAATAATTAAAATTTCGCAAATATCAATTGGTCAAGATTTATTTCGATTGCGATCAAACGATTTTTAGATGTTATGCGCTTTTCAGCTCAAGCTTTCCAATTTTAAAAAAAAAAAATTGAAGATCATATTTAAATATATGTTATAAATTTATATTCAGTTTCTCATGAACTTAATAAAATAAATAAAATATTGTGGCCGTGGTTGTCTATATACTTTTGAATGTCAACATTGTCACCATTCAAATCTTAATAAAAGTATATCATTGATATTATTCCGTAGATCGAATATTTAAAATAAAAATTTAAAGATCTGCGTATTTACGAAATTCAAATTCGCATTGATCATAGATGATCGCTTAGCAAAAAAAAAAATAATAATAAATACGATTGATCGTTAGTAAATTGTGTCGATCGTTTAGTTCTCCTTCAGGAAAGTCATAAACTTTAAATAAATTCCAAAAAATATTATTGTGTGATCGGCGAATTGGTTTTTGATCTACAATTTGATCGCGAATAAAAAATTTTAAAAATTTAAACTTTTTCGAACAAAAGAAGAGTTTTAACCCAATTACTGTTATAATCGTTGTAAAATATGTGATTATTACCGATCAAGTGACTTAATAATTTTACATTAAAAAGTTGTGAGATCGCTTAAAATAATATTCCAACAACACATCGCGATCAATAGAGATATATAGATGATATTATCGTGATCGACCGATATTGTGATCGACCTGAATATTGATCAAGTGATCGTAAAACGCCAAATTGTACCATCACTTAAAATAAAATTTGAAAACTATCATAATTTGGCTTTAAAAACTAAAACACTTTTAAGATAGTGAATTGAAGATCAACTATGTATTTTAATCTTGGAATATATAAAATTAAGAAGAGGTTTAAGCAAGATACTATTATGTTTGTTGTGATTACCGATAAAGTGAAAAATATTGCATCCAGAATGTGCGATCACTTAAAATAAAATTCGAACAACAGATCGCGATCAACACATATAAAACCGTTTTGATCATTGTAATATTATGTGACAAATGATCAAACTTATGAATAAGTTATCAAAAGTTTTGGGATCATATTTATTTTATAAAAAACAAATTTTGACAAACTTGATCTACATTTCGATCATAATTTTTAGATCAAGTTATTAATATCACTAAAACAATTCAAATTGCTACATAAATTGGTTTTATTAAGATATCGTGATCAACAGATATAAGATCGTTGTGATCATTGTAATATCAAGTGACTATTTACTGTCAAAAAAATATGTTATCACTAAAAATACAATACTAAATTTATCAAAATGAAAAAAATAAAAATTAAAACACTTTACGATCAGGAATTTAAGATCAAATTATTTTGGTCTTAGGATTTATGTATTCCAGATTAAGCAAAGTTGCTACAGTATAGCAACTATTTTAAAACTCGTTGATCAAATGATCTAATAATTTTGCATTTAAAAGTTTTGTGAACATTTTAAATAAAATTCAAATTGGGGTGGTTTATCAAAATTAAACCAATTTTGTTGAGCTTGATCTACATTTTAATCGTGATTTAAAGCAATTATTAGCAATGTCGCTAAAAAAATTGGTTTAATTCCTACATTATTGTGAATTTAGGTATCGTGATCAACAATCGTTTTGTTGATTGTAATATTATGTGACATATTGATCAAGTGATCGTAGAAATTTTTTGTCAATCATTGTGCGATCACTTAAATTATCAAAACAGTTTCTAAAAATAAGTAAAATAAAGAAATTTACGATTTTGTAAATATTTTGTTTGTATTTTATCGGAACATTTAGTTAAGTGAACAATTAGCAATGTCACTAAAATCATTTCTAATTTTCCAAATTATGTCTAAACCAAATCAAACCGGGGATAGATAAAAATGATCAGTGATTGAAATCAGTGATCACCGATCAATTGATTTAAAGGTAAAATTAGCAATATTACTAAAATAATTCTATTAAATTGCTACATAATTTTGAATATTTAAGGTATCGTGATCAATAGATATATGATCGTTTTGATCAAGTGATCATAGAAATTAAATGCTAAAAAATGTACGATCACTTAAAATAAAATTTTAAAAGTATCATATAATGGTTTTCAAAAAAATATTTTTTTTTCTAGTTCGATTTACATTTTGATCGTGAGTTAAAGATCAAACTATTTTCGTAAATATATATAGATAAACAATTAGCAATGTGTAATGTCATGATCAGCGAATGCCATCGAATTAAAAAATAAATAAAAAAATTATATAATTTTCTATATATAAAGTTCAAGATCGTACAACGTATGGTTTCAAGATCACATGAGCTCGATCTCATAAGTTTATATGCGTATGGTTTTTTTTTTTAGTAAGTTGACAATTTTAATTTTATTAGCCGACGGTTACAAAATAAATTTAGAAAATTAAAAACCGTAAAGATTTTATTGACTAATATATTGTTATTTAAAACTTAAGTCACTGACTTACGGCCTTCGCTTTTCAATATCTACAATGGTCATAAATATTGGTAAAGTATAATTGAAAATTTTCTCTTAAAAAATAACAACGGCTTTCATTTATCCTTGCACGCTTTATGGTTTCGAGATCAAACTGGTATAAGCGCAAGTATATTTTAGTGCTTTACTTAAAAAGCTATATATATATTGAAAGTTGGCTTAATATTTAAACAGCTTTCTTAAAATCAAGGCCTAACACAACTTGAATTTCTTTTCGCTTTATTATATACATATATTTAGCTACGCGAGTATATTTTGTAAACAATGGGGATTTTTAATTTTCGGGGCAGGGGACCCCAATATATTTTGAAGGTCATTAATTAGGCAATTAGTATAATAATATATAATGAGAACTCACCTGTCTGTGGAAAAATTTATTTGTATATCCAGTTTTTAAAATATTGTTTTTATAAAGCTATACTTAAAATTTTAACGAAAAAAAAAGTATGTTTTTTTCTTAAACTTAATTAAACTTCACTAGAATAATATCCGTATAACACGTAATCCAGTATGGTAACACTTATAATTGCTATATGATGATGTATTTACACAATTTTTTATCAATTTTCGTCTCATAACACGCAACGACCATCATAATTACACATATGGTGGTTGGGTTGCTGTAACGGTTTCACATATATTTTAGAACATGCTTCGGTATTTTTTAATCGGGCAACACCGCGATAATAATTTTTATCATCACATTTATATGAAAAACATATGATATCCATATTTACTTAAGTATATAACGTTATTTATAAATTATATTGTTCGCGAAACACTAAATTTAACACTTGCAACACTTAATTTAATTTATATTTATTTCTACTTATTTTTTTTTAAAGTGTTGTTGTTGTGAAAATATTACAACATCGAAAAAGTTATAAGAAATTTATTTTTTCATTAAATTTTAAAATCGAAAGTAAAAGTTTTTTTTTATATTTATATACATTTTTATTTTTACACAACAACAACAACACCAACAATTTAAAACAAAAGTGAAACAGGCCTTTTTTAAAAATAAAAACTATTTTTTTTTTGTTTTCGAAAGGGAAATTTTCACAAAATTTTCATTTGTTTTATAATTTACACGAATATAATATATCCTTTCACTTTAAGAATATAAAATAGTACACGTATTCATCACTCGTTGCGCACACTATATACTATTTACTTATAATATTATTCATTTATATAAATTTTAATATATAGAGGAGCCACAGTACACTTAATACATAATTTCGATCCGTTTGAGGATCTTAATTCAATTGCTTTTACTGGATCATATTATAAAATAACACATTCACATAATTATTAACAAATATTTTTTGCCCCCCTCGTCCGGAAGTTGTAAATTTCCTTTTTGTTCCCGTAAATCCACGCAAGATAATTTTATGAAATTAAAGATCACGATCAGACACAAATTATAAAAAAAAAAAAAAAAAAATTACAAAAAAAAATTAAAAACTTTTTAATTTTGTTAAATTTGTTTACACCGCTTTGATGATAACTTAACGGCAGTCTACTCGTAACTGTCTCTGCCCTCTTCGGTGGAAAGAGGTAGGAGTTAGTTTTGTTTCATTTGTTTTTCTTTATTTTTAATTTTTTTATATTTTTGTTTTGATTGTAAATTTTTGTTTTGTTATTTCCCTCTCACAAACTCATTCATTTCTTTTTCTTTCTATCTCTTTTTTATTATTATTATTATTAGTTTTCGTTTTCGATATCTATCTACACTCGCGTACATTTCATTTCTCTTTACCCTTTCTTTTATTTTTTGTTTTTAGTATTTTAATTTTTGTTTTGTAATTCTCTTTCCCGCTCGCGTTCATATGTACGCTCTCATATTTTGTTTTATACATTGAGCGACGTGTTCGCATGTGTAAGTGATCGGTAAAATTTTTTTTTTGTTTTTTTACTAAATAATTTTAATGAACATAATATGTAAATGAGCATATTATGTGTTTGTGAGTCGGGTCGCGCGATCGATCTCAATTCTATAAAGTTTTAATGAAAACATATGATCGAAGTGAAGAAGAGTGAGAGTGTAATAATATGGCTATTTCATGCGTTGGTCTAATTCCCGAGAGGATGACACTTAATTCGCGTGCTCCATCATACTAGATTATATTATTATGTATATTTATCAATGATCGTCTCCGAAAAATGTTAGATATTTTAATTGATGGTCGGCGTGTGATAAAATCGTAATCTATACACATTATGTGATCATTA
This sequence comes from Tipula confusa, assembly GCA_963556175.1. Lineage (NCBI taxonomy): Eukaryota > Metazoa > Arthropoda > Insecta > Diptera > Tipulidae > Tipula > Tipula confusa. Next base: position 29,335,686 of record OY744476.1, read on the forward strand.
TAGTTTTACTAGTTTTTGTTTTGTTTTTATAAAGATGTCGACCACCTGTTGATCGTTGATATGTGTAAATTTATAGAAACGTTATTGGTCTCTATATATGAAATTAATTTGTGGCGGATACATTTTTTTTATGGTCTAGATTTTGATTCAGTTTTAGAATATTGGTCTAGTGTACGAGTTGTGTTTTGTTCAATGGTTGGTTTACATAATTGGTAACTAGAGTCTAATGTAGTATTTAACCTCTCCATGTTTCTCTCATTCGTTCGGCTCACCGCGGTTCAATGAGTTTTGCAGTCGATATCTTTTGGTTTCACGCTTCCAGTTACCTTTCTTTCAGCCTTATCGTTTCGCTCCTATAAACGGTCTTCCTTATATAAATAATACCACGCTCCTACGCCATCAGAAGGTCTAGAATACATCCAGCTATTATCATGATAAATGCTTTGAGTACCATGCGGTATAAAGGCTGCTTTTTGGTAGTTTTCGGTACATTTGCTTTTGCAGTAAATCGCGGCACTACATCAACCAGGATTGTTTCATTTTGATGATATTTAGGCCCTGGCTAATCTCTTGTACAAATATTATTTATGCAAATCGTTTTGAACTTCCGTTTTCAGACAACAGACATAAAACAACTCTCCTTTATATACTGAACTATCTTGGGACTGTTTGTTACAGTAATTTCTATATGAACTAAAGTTCTATATCTTAGCTTCCACTTTCTTCTATCGTACCTATCCAGATGAGCTCATTTCTTTCTCTCTTTCGTTTGCATAGTAACCGATTTTTTCATATGCTCTGTAAATCCAATGGTACACCCGTCCGTTGAGTTTTACTGGCCATCTTTCTTTGGTTTCTAGCTCTCAGGATGTAGGCCAGTTTCCCAACGTTTCATCCAGTGTTACTGCTTTTCTGCCAACAACCGCTTCTCTTGTAGACATATTTTACGCATCCTTCGATATAGAAGGCTTCTTGACATAAACCCAGCTATTACCATGCTAGTTGTTTCTGATACCGTGCGGTAACCCGACGCTATACTCGCAAGGCTCAACGTCTTTTATTTTAAGACAAGCGTTTCCAGTGTATTTCATTTTGCATGAGGTGATTATTGAAGAACAGATTGAACTACCGACATCATTGAGAACAGTGATCTCTGTTTTATTCAGGGCTAGTGATAGCACTGCAACATTGTGCGCATATCCAACCAGGCTTGTTTGATCAACTGGCATTTCGATTGATTTCGTAGGCTGTCGAAGAAACTATTCTAGATTTTGGGTGTTATTATCGATCACTGAGCTACTCCTCTATCGATCTTCCACACTGAACCTGCAGTTGTAATAAATACAAGGAAGTTTTGTGAGAAAATGTTATCTCATGTTCCAATAAATTTCAACGTCCATCTTTCTTTGGTTTTATGTATAGCCAGGATGTCTGCAGGATGAGCTTCCCATAGTGTGGAACTTTACCTTCAGTTTTACTGTTTTTCTTCCAATAACCGGCATTCTTGTATAAATATTGTATTACGCTCCTTCACTATAGGAGGATCATTGGTTTACCTCCAGCTTTTACGGTGATATAGTTGCTTTGGATACAATGCAGGAAGCTGAAGCTACTCACAGCGTTCTACATCTTTATATTTGGGAAAGTCTTATTATATAATATGACAGATTCCATTTGCCATTAGCCTGCTTAATGCCGTAACACGTTTAGCCAACTTGTCAATCGGATCTCTTCAAAAAACTCATCTTTCACTTTATAAGTAAGCTTATATTTCTGCAACGAATTTCGTATTGATGACCTTCTCCCCAATTCATATTGGAATATCACTATGGTAACCATTCTCTGTTGTCTTTCTGCGTTATCGTAAAGTAGAGTACGATTCTTCAAATAATCATCCAGGATCGCAACTATCAAAGATCGTAGATACATCGTACACGTTCTGAACCCGGATTGCTTGTCTGAGAGGTCACTATATAGTAACTGGCTTTGTAAGACTACAAGCGTAGTTCTACTTAGTTTTTCTAGCACCTTGCCTGTTGTGTCAAGTATGCACAAGAGTCGGTATGATCAAGGGATTTTGGGATCGCCAAGTATACAAGGCTCGTTTCCTTCCAAAAGAAGTCTAACACGCTTTCTATAGCAGACTTGAATTAAACATTTGCAGCTGCCAATGGTTTATATTTATATTTATATATCTTGCAGCTCACAGTTTCGCTAGATATTCCATCTGGGCCAGGAGCCTTCTTTTTTTTAATGAACGGACAGGTCTTTGTAGTTCTTCTTGATTGCACATTTAAAGCTCTTCGTATTGCGTTCGTAAAGGGATATATTGACTATTTTGGGATGACTTTAATTCGAAAGAGAATTCTCACTATGTACTGTGAAGTTCATTACATTGGTTTATGAGCTCCCAGCTTTTGCTGAACAATTTTTATAATACTAATCCCAAGGTCTCATCAATATCTCTAAACGGCAAGCAAGTATGGAGTTAGTTTATCGCCGTCTTTTCATGATCGATCAGGAACATCATTTCCAATTTCTAATCGATATATGGGAGGCAGAAGTATCAGTATTAAAAAAATTTCCACGACATGTTGAAGAGGCCGTTTCAATTTTAACTGCACCCAATTTTTACAATTTGGTCTCGCAGGCGTTCGTTCACGCATCCCTTCATAATCGTGACATTATATACAGGGTTATTGTAATTCTGATTTTCTTTCCAAAAACGCTCTCGAGGTAAATTAAAAACTAAAACGACTTCAACCATGAACGTAACCAACGATCAAGTCAATATGGCTATAATCTTAAATTTCTAAGCAACAATCCATTTGGCACTAAAGAAACTTCCAGCGCTCACTATAATGTTTCAAACTATGATTTGCCAATGATATGCCTAGCTATATATCGTCACACAATGTAAACTGCCTTGAGTTTAACCACAAGAAGAATAACACTCTTTTGGCACATCCATGGAACAACTCAGATTACTGTTCTGAGGTGTCTTATCCCAACGAAAAAATGGATTTTGCCAATCAGAAGCGTTCTACTCAAAGTAGCTCTCTCCAGCGAAAACAAAATACTCGATTTAATACTTTAAATCGAGAGTTAAAATGCAATTAATAAAAATTTGTCCGCAACAGCCAGACATACACGCAAGACAAAAAATGGCATTTCGGGCAGTCAAAAATCTCTACAATTCACATAAATTAACAGGTGTACGCTTGATCATGTCGGGGTCACCAATGTAACGACGAAGATCTGTGTCGTTATTTTATCGTGTTGAATTATTTAGATTTGGAGATCGCGTGCACAGCAAAGCACAGTTTCGATCTGGATGGGGAATTTGTGTCTTTAAATTATCCTGTTAAAAAACTTTAAATTATCCTTTTAATCTGGTGAAAATCATCCTCAGAACACAATTTTCCCAAGTTACTACTTCCAATGATATAAAATATTTCAAAAAAATTTCAATCGCAGTTGCCTGATCAATTTGAAAACCTAATTTTTTCCATTATCTGTGACAAAAACTGATTTCAACTTGACATTTATAAAGAATTTTTTTTTGGAGATATCTGACGAACACTGCAACGCATGCTAACCATTTCCACACATAAAAAACAAATTTGCGCTCGCGCACCATACATTATGAGCATTAGTCTCTCAATAGTTATTGACTTAATAATTGATTTACAATTTTTTTAAATACAACAACAACATCAATAATTTTAAATAATTACCTAATCAAAAACTATTTGCAAAGTACATACTTATATATATATATATATATATATATATATATATATATATATATATATATATATATATATATATATATAAATATATATATATATATGTATATATATATATATATATATATATATATATATATATATATATATATATATATATATATATTTATATATATATATATATATATATATATATATATATATATATATATATATATATATATATATATATATATATATATATATATATATATATATATATATATATATATATATATATATATATATATATATATATATATATTTATATATATAGTATGAAGTAATAAAAACTATAAAAAAAGGTTTGAAATACATAAAACTATTTAAAATGTAATTAAAATGTCGTAACGATCAATTAATTAAAAAGAGCATTACTAACACTATGATAGTAATAGTACTAATAGTAATAAGTAAATAAAATTTAAAAAAGGTTAGTTCTCGTCATATGCTCACAAAATAGTTGTGAATATTTGAACCCATCTTTGATAAATTGTTTCGACGTTGAACACACGAAAACCAACCCCTAGTCGTTGCATAAACAAAAAACCAAAATCAAATTTATTGTTGTTTGTTATTCCTCCCTCGGTGACATATCCTTAAATTTTTGAGGACTTAAGTAAATAACATAAAAAAAAATGTTTTATTACCCACTTCATGTATATATGTATATAGGGATAGAAAGAGAGTCTATATATAGAATGAAGGAGCCATTTCAGTCAACAAGTTGTCATTCGAAAAGAGACTCCGCCTTTAAAATGAAAATATTCGTTTTTTTTTGTTTAACTTTCCGATGGTCAAACTATAAATCGGTTTATGTTCATCGAGGAGGGGTGAAACAGAAATTACGAAACGCTAGTTCGAGATCATACAAGAAAATTGTCAAGGTTACATATTTTTTATTAATAATTTTAGGGGTTCGTTTTTTTCAGTATTGTGAGTAAAGTCAGTTGGATGTTATATTCATTGATGGAGAATATCGATGAATAAGTTTGATATGGTCAAACCGGAAAAAGTACCAAACATTTGGTTAAAGGTGTGGTGTTAAAATCAGGAGGTGATCAAAATACGGACTTATTTCATAACTCTACCACATAATGGCGGGATGGCTGAACGAACGCCTTTTGGAAATGGTACAATAAATTTATGTGGGCCTGTATTCGCGTTCCCTTCTTTTGAGAACCGCATATAGTATGACATAGCAGATTTTATCCCTAAACCCCATTTTGTTTGTCTAATAATACAAAGAATTGAGCATTGGGTCTTTGTTGTTAAAACCGGTTCATTTATCTGGTTACCTATTTAAATTGTAAGAATAGTCTAGACAACAACTTTAGTGGATTTAGTAATCCCTTTAGTAAATTGGTCTTGTTTGGAACATTCCATAGTGCAGCTCAAAAACTGTCACTCGGTTTAGGATTTAGGCACGAGGAAGGAACGTGTAGACGCTAAGAAAAACTGGCCCGCTTGATAATTCAAAGTTTAGAGTCTAAAGTCTAAAGTCTAAAGTCTAAAGTCTAAAGTCTAAAGTTTAAAGTCTAAAGTCTAAAGTCTAAAATCTCCATTTTAAATCCTAAAATCGGCTACTTGCGCTTTATAATGCATTTTGTTTAGATTGATATTGGTGACCCTCGGATAAGTAACCCACAGTAGCTATAAAGATCTTAGTTCTAAATCATTTTTAAAAGAACAAATTAGATAGCTTAGTACAATTTTACCTTTGGTGACCCTCGTAAGAATCCGTTGAAATGCTCCTTAGAAGGCTACAGTCATCGAGTCTATCAAAAAATATTGAAAATCTATATCCGATCGATACATAATCCACAATCACTAATTTATTATGATCATAATCACTGCTGACGAAACAACTTCCGAAATGAATTTCCATATGCTTAAAATACTTAAAATACAAAAAAAAAAGTTTATCGATCAGCAAATCTTAAATATTACAGTGATCGTCCATCATATCGTAGTTTTTATTATTTTTTATCCGCATATTCACAATTACGATGAATAAAAAGCAAAAAGCACAAAACGAATAAGAAGAACCCCTTCGCACGATCGATCGTTGTGTATGTAACATTGTATGTTGTAACACATTTTTTTTTCATTTCTTCTTCCAACTCTATTTTCTCGTATTTCTTATTCATTATATTTTTTTTTTGTTTTCTTTATTTTGTTTTTAAATAAGTAGAATTTTCAAGGTCGCGATGTTTTGCTTTGTTGAATATTCACATACGTATATGTAGTTTATATCGAAAACGTATATGTATATAGCGATAGTTTTTTTTTTGTTTCATATGCATGGTTGAATGTGTGCGTGTGTATGTTAATATGCGCGGATTGTAATAAGAAAACGATACGATCTGGCGATGATAATAGCGATCCCTTCTATTTTAGAATTTCCAATTGTTATTTTAATGGTTCTTCGATCGATTTGGTTTATATTACGTTTAAAATTTAATATCGTAGAAAGTTTGAAATCGTACAATATATAGTTGATCGCATATGATCGTGAAATTTGTATCTGTCTCGATCGAATGACAGTTTTTCTGGAAAAAAAATTGTTTACCGCGAAAACCGATTTATTAGTCTTTAAAATTTCATGATCAAGATCGATGATCGTGTTTTGTGTCTGCGCGACATTTTTTAGAACTATATATTTAGTACAAACATCGATCATTCACAACACAAAAAGTTTAAACATTCTCTAATTTAGACGCGATCGTTTACAAATATTCTAGATGATCTAACAAAAAAAAAAACGTTGATCACGATCGTTTGATCATCTGAATATATTTATGTATAATATAATTTATAGAAAGTGATCGTATTTAAGAAACCATTTCTAGGCAATCTATTTTTCATGTCGACTCTAATCATATTTGATGGACATTCGAAAACCAAGTTATGTATAAAAAAAATATAGTTTTTGATAAGATTATGTTCGAGCTTTATCTGAAACGAAGGTTTCCAAAAAAACAAAACACACTCACAGTTTGTTTTTCTAGTTTATTGCTAGATTTCCTTGAAATTTTTTGTTTTACTTGTATTTTTTAGAGTTTAGAAATTTAGAAACGAAGGGCATGAAGGTAGCATTCATATTTTTATATGCGTATCTAGCTGTTGTTATTCGTTAGCTGATAAAAGTTGATAATTTTGTTTGAAGGGAATTTAGATACAGTGCGTCAGGTAAAATATAAATGTACACAATTTTGAGCCAATGTTCTGAATTATCTATATATACTAGTAAAATAGTTGTATCCTGATAAAGTATCCCCAAACCACTGATTATGCCTTTTCGGCCTACTAGAATGATCCATCTGGACATGTAAATCCAGGCTGGCGTTAGTCGTTTACCGTTAGTTGTTATGTCTTTAGCCAACCCTCGATTTTGCACTAATGAATTTGCGATGAATTTTGAATTTTTGATTTTTATGTGACACCAAGATGGCAGCATCAGCAAATGTTGATATTATTAATTTGTCAGTAACAGGTAAATTGACGGTGTACAGTAAGTATATAAAATTGGTTCTAGAATGCTACCTTGTGAGACACCTTTGCTAACATCGTTTTAACAAGTAAATGTACTAATAATTTTGCTCAGCCATGTATTGCCCATGAGTATTTTGTTGCTTTCCAAAATGAAAAAGCTATCTTCTCGTTCACTTAAATAACTCTGAGAGTTCGTAAATTTTTTCAAAAATGTTGATAGTGGGTGTTACATTTTCAGCTGAAAATTTCAGTCTTCTTTATATTGATTCGTATTGGTTCTTATTGCCTGTTTGTTACACGTTTCAAAATTACTGTCTTAAGGACATTAGCACATAAGGTTATTGTTACCGGTTGGTAGTCACTTGTCAGATGGTAACTCATAGATCATAACAATTGGTGGCCTTAGCAAAAGAACTTGCAATGTCTATGGTTACACAGAAGCCAATCAAATCAGGAATCTTATTTTTATCAATTATAGGCTATAGTAGGAACGATGACCAGCAGATATACTATATAAGCATTGTTGCTGCATATCTCCAAAATAGTGTTTGTCTTTCGGTGTAGTTGGCCTTGATCCCCGATGGGCATGTTTGGCATTGTAAGCACTCCAAGTGAAAAATTTACTGCCCAATAATTTGGATGCTTGGTGCCATAAATAGAGCGTCCATAAATTTTGAAGCAGTATTTTTATGACATTTATTTTTGATTTTGTACCACTATCTGCATCAACGTGTTCATATTCTGCATCATTAGATCCATGGTCATTTCCATCATTGCCATAAAACTTTGCATCATACCAGTTAACTTATTTAATCATTCTGAGATGTCTTCACCAGATTGCATGATAGTTACAATGCTATTTACGGTTGCGGTCTGGTTTCAATATTGAACGCTAGTGTAAATAACTTCTAGCCACACTTCTGATTCACCTTTGTCTTCCTCGTGGGTTAGGATTGATTCGCCTTTAAAATTCTATATATATCCTGGGCAACCTCTATAATTTGCTCTATGATTTTTCTTTTAGTTACTGTATTTTTCACTGAATTTTCAGTTTTATTTTTGTTGCATTGTTTGGAATAGTTGAACTCACCTAAATTCCGACCAAAGCGTGGCTGTATTCTTGGCACTTAATACACTGTATTGGCCCAGTTCTTTCGCTTGGTTGCTCAATATTAATTCTTCTATGGGTGTATGTATTAAAAATAGACATTTTTTTTATGAAATTTGAGCCTTTATTGTGAAAAAATGTTACAAGATTTTTTATTCAAAGTATTGCCCATCGCTAACCACTACTTTTTCCCATTTTTCTGGCAATTTATGGATTCCATCCCAGAAAAACTGCACCGGCTTGGCGGCCAAAAACGAATCGAGCCAATTTCCGATACCATGAACTGAAGTGAAACGTATTCCTGATAGGGCATTTTGCGCAGGGATCGAAATAGGTGGTAGTCGGAAGGAGCAAGGCCTGGGCTATAAGTCGGGTGAGGCAGAATTTCCCATCCGTTATTTTCCAGGCAATTTTTGACCGGCGCCGCAATATGTGGCCGAGCGTTACCGTGGTGGAAAATAATTGACTCGAGTCTGGTCGCATACGTTGGCCGCTCTGGCTGGATTTTCTGCTTCAATCGGATCAATTGTTGACGATAGAGTTGGGTATTGATGGTTTGGCCACTTGGCAACAGCTCATAGTGTATCACACCTAGCTGGTCCCACCAAATGCACAGCATGACCTTGGCCCCGTGAATATTCGGCTTTGGTGTCGATGGGCCAGCCTCGCCTTTCTTGACATACACTTTTTTGCGCTTATCGTAATGGATTCATTTTTCATCGCCAGTGACAATACGTTGCAAAAATGACTTCTTTTTGTGGCGCTCGAGCAGCATTTCGGACATGCAAAATCGTCTTTCCACGTCTCTTTGCTTCAACTCGTATGGCACCCAATTTCCCATCTTTTGGATGAATCTCAAGGCTTTCAAACGTCTGAAATTGTTGCTTGATCAACTCCCAAAATTCATGTTACGCAAGAAGAACTCCCATCCTGTAAGTTCTTCTTGCGTAACATGAATTTTGATCGAGTAATGCCTCCAATCTTCATCCTCAAACTTTTTCGGCTGACCAGGACGCTCTTTGTCCTTGATGTCAAAATCACCACTTTTGAAGTGACTTAACCACTCAAAGCACTGTGTTTTGGAGGAGCATGCTCACCATATAAATCCACGAGCAAACGATGACTTTAAGCTGCAGTTTTGTTTGCGAAAAAGTGACTCAACAAAACTTTCCGCAAATGCTGTTTTTTCGAAAATTTGATAAATTTTCCATCGTTGAAATCCATCGGTTGGATGTGCACAATCAAAACAAAAACTTTTAGCTGATTTTGACAGGTATTGAATAGGGCTTTCAAACTATAACGCATAAACAAGTAATGACATCTAGTATCAAATTCCGGTTTTTAATGCATATACCTTATGTGTAGAAGAAGTTTTAAGTCAAACATAGGATTTTTTTACTTTCTATGGATTTAATTTCAGACGAAACAATATCTAAGGCTTTTTCCCCTAATTTAACATATTTGCAAAAGATTTGGTCCTGAAAGACTTTAGCTTGCATGTCGTTTGGCTCTACGAAACTTGTTATTCCTTCAATCATTCTATTTCTTTAATTAAAGAGCGAAAGCTCTATTTGATTTATCCATCAAATAGTTAGGTGATTGTTTTCCATTTTTCGGATCGTTCTCCGATGTTGGATCTTCACGACGTCATCGGTTGCTATCAAACCGGTTGCCAAGCGGTAACCCAACACACTAGCTAACCTAGCTTAAGTATAGTTAATTGCTTTGCACTTATATTAGCCTCAGATCTATAGGGCTTCTCTTGCGTTTGGGTAAAACAGTAATACATATATCTGTATATTCCCGTTTGTACAACACTGACCTACATCACATACAAGATGTGAAGATGCATTTGACTGACTTCAATGACACACAAATCTCGTTATTGGTGTGAGCGTAGAAGTATGGGTTACCACGTAACGACTAACGACTGTCCATCATTTGATTTTTGGATTACTTTTTTAAATTTCCGTCCTTTATACACGAATCTAATGTTTTGGTGGCTCCGCAAGGTCCACGCGTTATGCATCGGGCCAAAATTTTGTACAGAGTTGGATTTTGTATCTCATTAGGAATTTCTGTAAGCACAACTTGATCAATTCTTTCAGCAGTCTTAAGTGTATAATCATCTTGAAGTGTAAACGAAATGTGAGCACGCAAGGAACCTCTCTCATTTGACCCGTTACTTAGAAATATGTTCGCATTCATTGGATCATTATATGATCGTAAAGATCACAAAATATTACGATAATTTAAGAACGTTGAATCAGATAAAAAATAATAAAAAAAATGGGATACAATTATAACATACAAGTCATAACAAATAACTTGAGTTCCGGGACGTTGGTTCTAAACCTATCATGCTACTGACCTTTAAGATATTGCGATTTAAATTGGGAACGTTATAAATCTCTTCATAACTCCTGCCTTGATTCTGCTATCAGTTTTGAGTTTATTTTGCAAATATATATACAAATATTTTGAAATTTTATGATTTGTTTAGTTTGTGAAAGATAGTAGATTCTGTGGCACATTTGCAATTTCTTTATTATCTTATTGTTTTTGTGTGCTAAGACGCTTTATTGCAAGACAAATATAAAATTGGGTGATATTGGCAGAGCTGAATTCGAAATATTTAAAAAAAACTATAGTGGCACGATTTAATTTGAGGTTATGATTTTAAACTAAAAAAAATTGTTTCTGACAATGGAAACTAGATTTGATATTGGTAACTGGTACCATAGCAGGATTGCGCCTATAACGATTCTTTTGGAACTTCCTTTAATGACACAAAATTTAATAAGATCGCAGGAATCTTTTGTTTATCCGTTGGCAAATATGTTAGGCCAGCCGTGCCACATTATGAGATCAAACAAACAGCTGCTTTATTCTTCATGGATCTCTTCTTCATACGAATTAATTGTTTTCGATGATCATTAACTTCCACTGTGGATTCGCCGAGTACCCGTTTATTAGATGATTTTAAAGCAACCGCACAAGAGACATCCTCGCAAATACTATTAGATCTGCATTATAGTTATTGGGTTTAAACTGATTGTTTACGGATATTTCTTGTTGCCGTTTTTCTATTCTATTTCTATTCGTGCTACAATTTTGGCCTTATGCATGCAACTATACTTACACTTAACACATAAAATAAATACAACTTGCAATATGTCGTAGTATGTTGAAATTCTTGACACCTGGGCATTAAACTCTGGTATATCGTTTAAACAGATCTTCAAGCACTTTTTTTTCATAGTAGCACGAGAAATAACGATTGAATCAGAACTTTACATTACTATAGGGCAGCTAAGTTTAAAACCAGATATCATCCGGTATCTGTTCACCCAAAATAGAAAGACGCATTTGTGTTTTCTAAGCTCATAACCAAACAACCATCGATTACCGAATTGATCAATGTATAGAAGACTTTAAGCAGTACCAATTAGCCCATCCATTATTTTACAATAGCTCAGAAATCGACATAATAGTAGGCGCAGATATTTTCTTTGAGATGTTATCGGATGGAAACATCTTAACCAAAAATCAGTTAGTAATGTAAAATACTAAAGTAGCATGAATAATCGTGGGAAAAACATGTACTACAATCGATTTCCATCACGGTGAAAGACCAAGAGAACAACTTAGAAAACCTATTGCGAAGATTCTGTGAAATTACCCACCTAATTTGTCCCAGGAGGAAAATCTCTGTGAAAGATCGTTCATGGAATCCAAAAGTGCAGATACATCTGGTCAAATCAAAGTATCCCTACCATTCAGAATCTCACTTAGGTGACTCTTACCAGAACGCCGTGCAAATAATGTATGCCATGGAGCGTAAATTTGTGAGATATCCGATTAAAAAGTTATACAAACGCTTCATAACCGAATAACCAGAAAAAAAGCACAAACCCATATTATTTACCCCATTACGGTGTCCTCAAAAGCAATAGTAGTTTTTGATGGCTCTGCAAAAACATCAACCGGAAAATCATTGATTGACTGGTTGGCGGTCGGGTCAATCGTTCAGTCAAGCTTATACGAAATATTGGCACGGTTCAGAAAACATCGAATAGCCATTACAGCTATTGAGAACTATATTGAGAACATTTACCGGCATGTTCGCATATCAGATACAGACACCAAATTCCATAGAATAATATGGAGGGACAATCAAAATAAAGAATTCAAAACTTACGAACTTCTAACCGACACCTACGGCACAGCCAGCGCGAGCTATCTTTAGCTACCCGGGCAGTTATACAAGCTACGGAAAACTACACCGAAGAGTTTCCTCAGGCCGTTGATCGTATTAGGTCAGGCATGTACATTGACGACTTAATGACCCAAATAAAGAAACAAGGAATACTCTCCGAAGCTAGTCGTTAATTCGATCCACTTGGATGGCCAGCAACCGTAACAATCCAAATAAAGGTATTCGTTCAATCATTGTGGGATTAAAAGTTAAGCTGGGATGATCTATTACCTACCAATCTATTAGACGAGTGGCTAAAATTACGAAGTATAACTTCCATCAAATTGGAGAATATTCGATTGGCAAGATTCCTAATACAAATTCCAAAACCCAAACCGAGCTTCACGGATTTTTAGATGCCTCCAAGCAACCATATGCTGCGGTTATATATGGGCAAAATTATTAACCCAAATGAATCCCGCGTCTTAAACTTTGTGGTGCGGTACTCTTAAGCAAATTACTAGTAAATGTCAAGCAAGCACTGAAATCGAAAATTACAGACATATTTGTTTGGACAGACTCCATAATAATTGGTTAGATTGGCTAAACACAAATCCAAATTAATTGAACATTTTCATTGGCAATAGAATCGGATTCTCACCCATTTCAACAGGTCACAATAGAGAGACGTAGAAACGCAACATAATCCAGCCGTTTCTGCCTCCAGGGAACTCGAACCAGAAAAACTTCAACATTTTGATTTATGGTAGAATGGCCCCAAGTGGTTAATGAACGCTCAATTACCTAAAACCGTATAGTTTGTCAATCCAATACTTTAGAAGAATTTCACAACCTGGGAATCCGCAGTTAAAAGCATCAAACACCACTTAAAGCGGGTAACAGATGGACATATATTGGCTATAGAGGAGATGACAACATTAATCGTGCAGATTTAGGAATTCACATTCAGTCTCAGTTAAAAAAGCTTACTTAAGTTGGGCTTAGCGTTTTACTTGATTAAACAGGGTAACAATTTTGAACTTCACCGTAACTATTGACAGTATTGATTAGAGATTTTAACTTAAATATTGACTTAGCTATATGACTCACACAAATTTTGATAAATTGACGTAAACGAATACAATTTTGACTTTTGCCTTTAGTTTTGTTGAATTTCGGTCATCATGACTTATTTTTTGTTACTTAGGAATACCGAAATTTTTATAGTTTCTTATATCCAAAAGTCTTATCATTTTAAGCTCAATCATCACCAATTGTAAAAATATGCGGTATAAAAGATCCTGTAAAATATCCCTGTAAAGAGATTGCTGTCAGTGGTCCACGTTAGGTTTGCCTTGTTGCCCCATTTTGACTATGTAGGTTTAAATTTTTGATTCTTACTTTAGGTAAAATAAAAAGTTTTCTTGTAAAAATAAAAATCGAAACCCGAGATCCAAACCCACAAAACTGTTATAAAAAGATGATTTTTATTTTTATAGGATGAACAGTTTTATCTTTTTATAGCAAAAATATAAAAAGATTACAATACATATATAAAATTAGTTTGAAATACGTACTATGTTTAGGTCACCCACACAAATCAAAACCGAATGTTATTGCAATTTTTGTTTTTATTTCAATTTTACAAAATTAATTTCAAGATCAACTTCTTCTTCAGAATTCGTTGAATGTGAATCAGCTATAAATGCTTTTGCTACTGGAATTTTTTATATAGTTCCGATTATTTTATTTGCTCCTTTCTAGTTCCATCAGAAGTTCATTCTTCTGGAAGTAGAATTTTCTTGAGTAAAACATCGGTGCTTTTTTCTTTGTCTTGAACTCGACCGATAAATGCTTGCACTCTACTCAGCATGATCGTCTTGATAAGGCATGAGTATTGCATGAGTATTTCGGTTGAACATCGATAAAAAATCGCACACAGGACGCGTTATCGAGACGATCGATAACGCGTCCTGTATTTGCGGTTTTCTTTCGATGTTCAATCGAAGCTTTGTAGTCTGACGGGCTGCTTGTCCCTCCGAACATAGCTTGTCCTTTTCATTTAGTACCGGGTATATATTTATCAGTATTGGTGCCGTACATAACCATCTTTTCAACTCTTAGAATGCACTCTCCTATTCCTCGGTCCACTCAAATGCCTTGTCTTTTCTGGTCAGATCATGCAAGCTATTGGCAACATCAGCAAATCCTGGTTCAAATTGCCGATAATAGGTACACAGCCCTATAAAATCCTATAAACTTCTTAATTCGTGTATAGATTCTGAGTTCTAAGAATAAATATTTCACCGCGTCACGAAATAATCTACATTTCGTGGACAAAGCTTTAACTCTGTTGATTGAATCTTCTCGAATACTTCCGTCAAATTCTTTAAGTACTTATCGAAGTCTTTTCCCATTACTTTGATGTTATAATTTCGGTTAACATTTCTCCACATCCGTCTGCTTTTCTAATTGTAATCTTCTCTTCCATTACTCTCTGAAGCAGTACCGTAATTCTATCAGTAGTTCTTTCGATTCCTATTTCTCTTTCAGTGTTAGAAGTTTTGTCCATTTCTGTGTAAGATCTTCTGCTGTTTTCTGCTGTAGTTGTTTTTTGGCCTGTAAATTCTGATTAGATTTTTACACTATAATATTGTGGACACCTCCTTGCAATTTCCCAAGATAGTTCCAAGAAAGGTTTTTGTCTTATTTGTTAAATTACAAGCTATTTCTCATTCTGTAAAGTTCTTGCTTATGATCACCTCCATGAAGACATTTGATAGATATTTCTTAACTTATTGCTTAACAATTTAATTCTCCACAATGATTGTGAATCAGGTTTTGACAGTTTTGACATAGACCTTCGCTAAGCTTAAGGTATTTCTTTAGGATCCTATTTTGGTTCCACTTTTATATTACCCCTGACTTCAGTAATTGTTTATTTATGATATAAATCTGCGTTTTTTAATAAATTCCTTAAAAGAAATTACTTAAATATTATGTTAGACTTAAGTTTTCCTGACAAATGTTACTTAATTTTTGACTTAAGTCATAATTTGACAAATTGTTGTTTAGCTTATTCTTCGTAAGATTTTTGTCTTCACTTAAGTTTTGACTTAAATAATTTTTAGATGTTGGACCAGTTTAGTGCTTTAAACTTTAGTTATCGAATGCAATTTGTATGAAGCTTTTGACTTTAAAGTATGTCTTAACTTTGATTTAATAGGTTTATTCTTTTGACAATAGTTTCGTCGTGACCTAAAATTTTAATTTTATTTTGACATTAGAGTTAAGTTTTTTTTAGATTAGCTTATAATTTTATATAGGACTTAACTTACGTATGACTTAACGATTTGTAATTTTTGATAGTCTTAAGTTTTGCGTTAAGTCACTTTTAGACTTTGAACTGAGGTGGAAATATATATATTTTTTTTTGAAATTTCGACTTTAGAATTGGTTTTAATTTTTAAGATTATCGGTTTAGTTTGACGTTAAGCTGAGCTTTTCACGAATGTTTTTACTTCACTTACGGATTTTGAATTATCTTTAAATACCTTAACTGTAATTATGAACTATGTATGTGATGTGGGACATAATTTAGGCTTCACCGTATCCATTTGATCCTTTTAACTTTTGACACAAACTTTAACTAGTCATTGAATTCTTTTAATTTATAGTTTTCAGTTAGCCATTAACACTATATCAGTTGGTTTGATTTATGATAATTCTTTGAGTTTTAAGTAATTTTTAATTATGGTTCGACTGAAATTTTGATCTTGACTTCTTTTGGACATGTATGACTTAAGCCTTTGTTTTTAATATATTCCTTACAAGAAATTACATACTTAAGTTAAACTTAAGTTTTCTAGACAGGTGTTACTTAACTCTTGACTTAAGATATAATTTGACTTTTATTAAATTTATCGTAAGTTTTTTGTCTTGACTTATGTTTTGATTTAAGATTTGACTAAAATAATTTTTAGACTATGTCCCAGTTTAGTTTTATAAACATAATTTATGAATTGAAGTGATCGAATGCAATTTTTCGACTTAACTTTTGACATAATCATGTGTGATAATTTTACGTAAAGAATAAGTAATTTAACCTTGCTCTTGGTATGGCTTAAACGATGAATAGGATCTTCTTTTTGACTTTGAGCTTTGTTTTGACATTAGACTAACATTTTTATGATGTGTATTATTTGATGTGGCTTAACTTATGATTTTTTTTTTTTGCGACAAAAAAACATAATTGGTTTAATATTTTGATTACAGTTTTGACTTAAATTTCTACGGTACTTTTGATTTGGATGTTGATTTAGCTCTTGACAAAATTTTAATTATAATTTGACTTTGCCTTTTCAATTGACTTAACTTAACCTTTAACTAGAAGTTGTAACTTGACTAAATTCACAAAAGTTAAAGGTTAGGTTAAGCACAACAAAGCATCAATCAAACAAGCACCAATCCAGAGCTTCAGAACTAAACCATACAATTTCAAAAAGAATATAGTTGAAAGCTTATAGCTTAATAAAGCACTAAACTATACAGTCGTTGAACTTCTTAAATTGTAAGCCATCTCCAAATGAAACAACAACTTAAAGCTTAACAACTACATCTTACATTGATGAAACTTGCTAAGCCGTTAACTGATAGCTTAACAAAAGCTAAAACAAAGGGAATAAACAAACATGCAACAAAGCAACATAACTGAAACATAGTAGCCAAGAAAATATTAAGCCAAAAGCTGATATAGTTTTATACTTGCTTAAACCAGGACAACCATGAATTCGATGAATTAATTAAACTTAGTGCACGACGTTTTTACAGACCACGTAATCTAAGATTTGAGCTAAAATTCAGCTTAAGCCACTGTTAAAGATCACCAATTGTCAATTAAGAAATGCATGTTAACAGACGGATTAGACCACAACTAATACATTATCGTAAGTCACAGATAGTTTAGATTTGTAAGTCACAAATTTAAAAAGTTAAAAACAAGCTAAGCTTTAGAAGCTCCAAGTTTAAACTATATAAGTCAAAAGCATAAAATTAAAATTATGCGTAAGTCAAAAACAAAAACTGAATATAGCTCAACAATCCATGCAGTTCACATAAATTGCAGTTCACGTTCGGAACCAAGTTAGAAGGCTCCGTGCTAATATCAATGAGAGAAAAGTTAAGCATGCCACTCTGCTCAGTTCTAATAATATATGGTTCCATCTCTTTTCTCAATCACCCTTTCTAATAAAAACGAAAACACGCACAAACACACAAAATCTCCAAAAAAATCGGGTAACCTTGAAAACAAAATTCGTTACCTCTTTTATTATTCTTATTACCAATTCAACATCTAACTCCACTTTTTTGTATTACATACTCGTATATGACTGTTATATTTCTTAAACATACTCGAGACAATATAACAAGAGCGCACAACATACATACGCGCAATTCAAAATTTTTCTTCCTCAAATCTTAAGTCTTTCAAATTTTTTTTTTTTTTTTACTTTTCTTAATTCGCTTTTCTTTGCGCACAATTTCTAAGGCGCATGACATAAAAACAACAGAACAATATAATTTCCCGATGTCTGCGCGATTTATACATGTTTCGTATGGTACCAAGTACCAGCCGGAGTAACTATAAAAATATAACAGCACAGCAACAAAAGCCAAACGAGGTCTAACGTAAAAGAAATAATCCAGTAACAATATACGGACAGATTTCGAAGAGAAAAATGGGTAAAGAGTAGAAATTGTACTCGGTGCGTTGTTGTTGTGTTCCTTTTGTTGTGTTGTTACCTGCAACAACAGCAACAAAAACATTTAAGAAACGAACAATAATTACTTCAACCTTCAAAAAATTCGCGTTTTTTATTTTTTAATATTTTGCGCGCGGATGATAATTATTTTGCAATTCGCTGTTTCATTTTCTTATTTTTTTGTATTGTTAAGATTTTGATCTTTCTAAGATTTGTATTACTGCACATACATACAAACATACATATAAAGTGACGTCCGAAGAAATGATGATTGTATATATACAAGGGGAAAACGTGCGGTGGCGGCATAGTACATAAAATGGTCTTGGGATCGTTAAGAAAACCGGAAATACCATTTTAAGAATTTCTAAGTCACATCGAATACATAAGAACGTATACCTAGACGAGATATGAAAAGAGAGATAATAATTTACGGTATGATCGTTTGTTTGATCGACGATCGTTAATTTTTTTTTTTGTTTTTTGTTTTATGATTGAATGATTTTTTGATTGATTTTTGATTGAATTTTTAGACAGTCTCATTTTTTTTTGTGTATGAAGATTATTACTAAATGGAAGACCATCTTCCAACAAATTTATAATATGCTTGGCCTTCTCATTCAAAGGTTATGTTATTTAATTATACAAAAGAAAGGCAACGATGATCACGCACGTAAAATTCGGTAGATATGCAGTATTCAATATGCGATCGTTAATTAATTTTTTTTTAGTTGTATGATGATCGCATAATTTGTCAACCATATCGAGTTTTACAATCAAACTAAACGAAAATCGGTAATTGAATTCTTATTGTCTTCAAATCGCTTGTGTTCAGTCAATGTACTCCTATATATATATTATATGGTTTATGAGACAGATGATCTCATTTTGATATCATTATTTTCCAAAACAACGACAACGTCGTCTTATTGCTCTATTACTCAAATAAGGTTTGTCGTCTTCCAACATTTATTAACACGTATTTCCCAACTTAATACTTTAGTAGGGATTATTCACTAATCCATGTGAGATCAAATTTCAAGCTAGCACTATCCTAAGAAATGTTAAGGTATCACCGTAATGTTCAGCATTAACTATGAAAACAACGAAGGAAGCATCAGTAGAGCTTTATCTACTGATTCTAGTGTCCCGGATATGGAAAATTTAGTGTTTTTATAGAGGTAATACGTTTTGTTCCTCATACTAGCGATTCAAGATCCTTAAGTAATTCATCCTGTTAAGTCACTACAACAATGTTAGTTATTTCTACAAGGGCTTACTTACTCAAGACTTTTACATTAGCTTCCTGTCCGATTTTCTCCTATTGGGATTGAAAAAAAGCTGTTGATGGTTTCCAGAGTGTTCCAATCTAGCAATTTTACGCAATTTTAGCCAAATTTACGCTAAACTTTTATGTTCTTGTTTATTGTGTGTTTGACTGGTCGAATTTCATGAATCTTTTTGATACTGGAGCCACTATCACTTTCCATAGCTTTTAAGTTTTGCTTGAACATTGGAAAACATACCGTTCCATTAGTTCTATTATAGCTGGATTAAAAAATCGAAAAACGAAAGAATTGCACAAAATAAACTTCTGGATATGCAAAAATAGGTATTAAATTTTCCATCGTCATTTCTGTTGTTGGACTTGAGATTGTAATTACAGATCCTGCTTTCCTTCATGTAATGATGGCCTTAATAAAAAAACGCGACCGTTTTTGCCAACCAACACCATCACCACACAAAACTCCAAAATATACACAAATCACGAATACAAAAAATTATTTAACACTAAAATTAAATGAAAAAACCGTTAAACAGAAAAAAATACTTTACTGTAATTTCATTAGATGTTCAATGTAATATTATTTAAGTCATTAAAGAATTTTTAATCTAACCATTTTTTAGAAAAGAATCGGCCGCTTTGGAACCGATAAAAAAATTCGAAGATTCGAAGCCAGTTTTGTTACGGCTGTACAATTGGGATAACCCCTTGCTGTATTGAATTAAATTCACGACATCTTTATTTTTTCTAGGTGCTCAATTTCTTAAATTTGACATAGTCTTCTATCTGCTACTATACTGTTAACAAAATTTTTTTTGATTATAATGAATGTGCCCGCAATTTGACTGCATTCACGCGTAAAAATTAATCAAGACGGCAGTATTGTTTTATTTTAAAAAGCAATACGTTTTTTTTTATCTGAGCCGGCTACGATGGCCGCTCCACTAAAAGGGATCCTATACAGCCGATTATCAAAAATTTTCCAATAAGATTTTGCCACTAATAACGGACACTATTCCATTCGATGGTGCAGTGCTTAAAAAGTCCACATGATGATTTTAAATTGTTGACCTTTGTGCAGGGGTTCAACCAATTTCAAGATGCGCAGACACTGGAGAAGCTGCTTTATATGTTGGATGTAACATAGATTTAAAACGACGCAGATATAAAGCAGGTGCTGATGTGAGTTTACGTTTCTAACCGCAATACACTATGTTTAATTGGAAGCAGCCACAAGGCCGGGTAATGTGGGTCTTGACCTGGAAGTTGGTCGACTCTACAATCGATAGCCCGAAATTGAATATGAAACTCAATTTGGGACCTGACTGGACGATTATTTCCGAAAGCATAAACGCTTCGGGCAAAGCCAATTTTTTGTAATAGACGGCTTGTGTCTTTCGCAGCAAGCGATTGAAAATGAGCTTAAGAGATTGCAATTATTGGGAGATAAGCTCGGCCGATTACTTGGATTTTACCGCTCCATTGGCTTACGACATAATCCCAAGAAGCTTTCGAGGATCTCGGCAAAGTGCATAGGTCAGATTTGGTGTGAACCTACTTTGACCGGAAGAAACCATCATTAAGCCGGTGGACGCATTGAGCTATAGCATGAGAGCATTGTTGATGCACAAATTGTCTGACGGTATTCTGACGCGCTACAGGCGTGGCTAGTGCCAAAAAACCTCTGATCAAGGTTGCACATTGATTTTGCTGGGCCTTTACATGATTTTTGACATATTTAGTAAGTGGGTAGAGTATTTTTAAATGAGGTCAACCATAACCGAAAAGACAATCGATGCTTTGGAGGATGTGTTTTCCCAAAACGAGACGTTCAGCAGAGAAAACTGCATCGACCAAAATAGAAAAAAGTCAGGCTGAAAATTGGTCGACACGTTGAAAACTGGATTCAGGAAACTACAAGGAGAAGGCAAGTCTTCTTTTCAAGTGATGATGGTAAACAAACAAATTCTCAAATGGACGAAATTATAAAAGACTATTATTTTTTTATTTTTTTCGATATATCCAATCTCTTTTCATTTATGATAATTCTCTATCGAAAGATATATTAAAAACTGTGTTGCCATTAACGCACTATAAGTTCACCCTATGTCCACTATAAATGAGGTTTGATTTGGTAAAGAGTTTGCTAGCATTAAATGTAATATTCCACTTCAAAAAACAAAAAAAAAATTCTTTACCAAACACTAAAATCACAAAAGATCACAACCACCTGATGATCTCAAAACGTTTTAAGCCGACCTTAAGTGATCAAAACTCATTAAAAAGGCTTAATCATAATCCTAACATAACAAACGAAAACATAAAAAAAAGAGAAAGGTACATCATCTTCGTCGTCATCATCGCACCGTATATAAGTCTAAGATGATTTTATTTCAAACTCGTCCAACCGAAAAATGATACAAAACTGATATATTTGTATTAAACAGGGTTGCCAGATTAAATGCTATCCAAACAAATTAATTCCCGCGAGATAATTCGATCTATAAATGTGTACCCATAGACCCATAGTGTGTATAAACAAACAGATCGATTGCGAGATGTTCGATGCCGAGACAAAGAGAAATTATAGAAAATTCGGTTAAATATATTTTTACCGTCATGATCATTTCTCATGGGAGTGATCGACGAAAAAAAGGACTTTTTTGTGATATATATTACGATGATCATGATATTTGAAAAAAAAAACAAATGAAACAGACGAAATTAATTTCTTCCATGATATTACAAATTTATCACACACAAGAAGAAATATAAATAATTTTTTTAAAAAAGGATCTTGTATGATCGTTAGAATTAAAAAAAAAGAAAAAGAAATTCTCCTTCGATTTGACAAATGACGAATCATTTTTCACTATGGATGATGATCGCATCTCGTATAAGAGGATAAAAAAAAATGTGATCATAAATAATAAATTGGTACCAATATTTTATTATTAAAATTAGACGACGAGTACGCATTTTTGACGATCCTATAAATAATACAAATTAATCAGCTTGGTCATCCTCCTGAGAATTTTATTTTAGTTTTGTGTTTAAATATTTGTCCTTTACTCTCTTTGTGTTATATGACTTATGAGTTATGAATGATTGACAACGCCCGCCAATATATTTACACTAAACTGAACACAAAACAAATATTTTATGATAAGTAATTGGTTTCGGCAATAGATGGTGCTGTCGTAGATTGGACGTTAAATTGATGTGCGCTCTAAGTTTTAGACCACCATCTGCGTTTCACCGTGTCAAAGCTCTGGACTACACATAAATGAGAGTGAAACAGTTGAATCAAAGAAGTTCAATGAAAGCTAGTTTGTCAAAAAGTGGCTCAAATAGTAACTGTAAATGCTTAATTTAAGAAAGTTAATTGTATAACTTGGTTCCTAGATCTCAATAAGATATCAGATGGATTTATGTCTCTAATGGGGCAGAGTATCAAAATTGTTACTCTTAAACTTAACTCCGACACAAATCTTGAAACTATTCAAGGGAAAATTCCTAGAGAGAACTGAGGATGAAAAAGGCAATAGACTCTGATGCTATTTTGATGAAGGTGCTAAAAGTAGTAGCCATTAAGTTTCTATACCTGCTCTTGAATTTATCACAGAACGACTGAATTCGGTTCTGATCATAAAACTAACGGTATCCATTAATACCTTTATTACGATAGATTCATGAGGAGTCCCCACAAGAAAACTGTTGTAATATGGTAGCATTGCTAGCCAATGGGCCTACTGAGAGCTGATTTCTAAATCAAGTGTAAATTATATTAATCTAGTGATGCACTAACGCTTATATATTAGATCAGTGCCAAACGCTACACATCTAATGGTTTGCTAATGGAAGATATGGCAAAACATACGAAAGAAAGAAACACAGTAGATGGACAATTTCTGAATTTGTTTTATGCTTAAGCTGATTTTAAGCATATCAAGAAAAACTGGCATTAGGGTCTGATGATGTTTAATTTTCCACACTTGCTACTAAATACCTGCTAAGGGAAAATAAACTAGTACAACTTTTAACAAGATGGAAACTCTGTATATGAAATCACTAAAACCATGACTGGATTTAGCATTTTGATTAGCTGGTGGCCTAAATCACACACAACAGGGTGTTATTTTTTTTGCGACTGGCTCATAATTTTAAACCATATTTTGACGTACGGACCTAACAAATATTACCCATTATTATGTTAAGGACCTTCTCGTCCTCATCCAATTCAAAGGTGTTGGTAAATAAAAATTTCAACAATTTATCGAAATAAAAATACAACTTACACAAATGTGTAAGTTCTTTCATTCAAATAGCACATTTTTTGTAAACTAGAAAATATCTTCCAAAATTAGCAAAACAATTCTGTAGGCTAGAGACCAATTACTTTTTTTTTAGCTACAAGATCATTCATTTAGACTCAACCAACACAAATGTGCTGATAAATAAAAATGACTTTTTCTTTACATAAAGACCCATCGAAATAAAAATCCAACGTACAACATATGTGTAGACATAAAACGTTTTTTATCATACACAATTGTGTAGGTTAGGAACCAATTACTTATTAATTATCTGGAAAATATCTTCAAAAAAGAACAAACTGAAGTGTGTAGGTTAGGAATCAATCGCTTATTTATTATCTTCAAGAAAATAATTAAGTTTCGTCTTAACAAACACAAACGTGCTGGTAAATAAAATATCAACAATTTCTATTTAAAAATTCACTGAAATGAAGCTCCAATTTACACAAATAGCATATTTTTTGTAAACTGGAAAATACCTACAAAAATTAGCTTACGCAATTGTGAAGGTTCGAGGCCAATTCCTTATTTCATATCTTAAAGACCCTTTTCTCAACTCACATAATAAATTTGCTGGTAAATGAAAATGTCAAAATTTTTTTTATGTTATAATTAATTGGAATTGAGATACAAATTGCACAAATGTGTAGGTATGAAATATTTTTCTATATATATAGTAGTATATTCATTGTAAACTGTTTTTTGGAAAATTAGTATCCATAATTTTATAAGACTTTCGTCTCAACCCACACAAATGTGTTGGTAAATAAAAAAGTCAACAATTGGTATATAGTAATTAATCGAAATAAAAATACATCTTTCACAAATGTATAGGTGGGAATAGTATAGCTGGGAAATATCTTCTGATTCTGAGTTCCAGTTAATGATTTATTGCCTTCAGGACCCTTTTATCTCAATCAACACAAACGTGTTTAAATTAAAATGACAACAATTGGTTTTCTATATAAAAATTTACCGAAATAAAAATCGAGCTTACACAAATGTGTAGTTATAAAATTGTTCCTCAATTCCAACAGAACATTTGTTGTATACTGGAGATTTATTTTCGATAACTAGAGTACACAATTATGTAGGTAAAAGACTGATTATTTATTGATTATCTTGAGGTCTCAACTGGATTACTCTTGGATGACTCTGATTAATTATCACGTGATCACAGCTGATCAATGCACTGGCAGATGATGCTGCCAACAGTAGTCTTGACTTGGTTTGAGACTGGTCCTGTCGTTTTGACCACTATCACCGGGATTTATTTAGGGCTTGCCGCGCGGTTGCCAGATCTTTTTGTCAGGTCGCAGGGATCCAACTTACACAAATGTGTAGATAGGAAATTTTAACCATTGCATACCTCCTCGCTATGCATTTAAAGCGCACAAACTCTGGTGTGCTGTATGCAGAGCACTGAGGATAGTTTGACGATAGCACTGAGGAATAATCGTGCACTGACCCTATAGAAGGCAATCATTGACGCAACTTTGTTTAATTTTTCGGACCCAAAAGAGTTTTAACTGGTTGTTTCAACCTTGTCAGGTAATTTTTTGCACCAATAAAGTAACAGTAAAAGAACGGGGTTTTTATTCGTTGATTTTGCAATAATGTTCTCTTACAGAAGAATCAAAAGATCGAACTCAGACGACTATGGGCATCTGCGGTTGCCATTCTTCTTCCTTAGAAGTTGGAACAAGCAATAAGTATGCATTCAGAAAATCGCTCCTAGGAAAAGTTTGTGGTCGGTCACGATCGAAACTTCATGACCTTATAGACAAATTTATAAAACTTTTGGTCACAGGCGATAATATTGACAAACCCTCTTTAATTATTTCGGCATGTCGATGGTCGGTGACTGAAAGCGTCCGAAAGCAAAAAACAACCAACATCAAGAGCAATGGCAGCTTTTCTGCTGGGCAGTGGACCACGACCATTTGTTGCTGTCATAAAAAAGTTGTCATAGAGAAGTAGGACAAACTGGAGTCGACTCGGTATTCTATAAAATCACCACTACATCAAATTATAGAAAAATTTGGCTCAATCTTTAATGAAGTAAATCGACAGAAAAACTGGTGCCAACAACATTATTAAAATAAGGAATGACTTCTGAAATTTTACGAAGCAAATTTTTAATAAAATTTTGGAAAATACTTGATGCCAGCGATATTCTAAACTGAACAGTTCTATTCCGTACTGTTCATCAGAATTAATTACTGGGATATAAGTTTTGCTCTCTCAGTATAATTCACAGGCTCTTTATTCCCACAAACCGCAGAATTCGCTGAGTGGCTCGAACATGTCGAGTAAGTCGAGTTAATTATAGCTACAGCGGATGGATGTAGAATGGATTGTGGTTTTCAACAACCGGTTCCGATATAATTTTATATCTCATAATATTACTTCGCCACATAAAGAGTATATCCGGTCGGTCGAGCAAACGGTTATAGCCCCCTAAACAATATCTACCCATATTTATAAAATTCGCATCTTTGGTTCGCATCAATTCTAAAAATTCGCGACATAACAATGCATGATGGAATAAATTAAAACTGTCCGTTTCATTATTTCTTACCTTTTTTTTTTTGCTTCAATCCAAAAGAAAAGAACCAAACCAAAATGTGATCTTCAATGTTGCTTTCGAACGATTTTTTTTTGTTTGTCTTTCGTTATTTTTTTTGTTGTAGAGATCGAAAGGAATTATAAGAAAGAGGCATTCCACCAAAAAAGAAAAAAAAAAACAGAAAAAGGGTGAAAGACAAAGAAAAGAAAAGAAAATTAAAAAAATTCTTTACAAAAAATTTGTTACGTTTTATTGCCCCATATAGACTAATAAAAACTGGAAGAGAGATCCACTAACAACAACAACAATGTCTCGATTAAGAAAATAATAAAAATGCGATCGAAAGAATTGTAATGAGAAATGGTTTGGGTAAGACGAAGAACAAGAAATCCAACTTTTTTGTGTATTCGCTTACGTTTCGGTTTAAAAAATTCAGACATAGAAAAATATTAAATGTCGCGGTCTAGTGAATTTATCCTTCACAGCCGATTGGGAATTAAAACAACAGCGGATTAGAAGGTGAGAATTTTTTTTTTTTTTAAGAATTTTCATTAGTAAATAAATTAACGATCGTGATCATATGATCGTTTTATATTTACAAGAAGTATATATGCTTAGTGTTAGCCTCGATCGTTATAGGTGATCGTTTCATTGTTAAAACCAGCTAAATCTTGTTTTTAAAGCAGGAATGTGTTTGTTGTAATTTTGAAATCGATCATAGATGGTTTTTCGATACTTGACGATATTTTAATCGACCAAATCTCATAATGCTACTGCTCATTTTGTCAAGGCCTAGCTTCCTAGTTATTGGAGAATAGATGATTATTGGAAGCAAACAAAAATGTCTTAGAATTATCTGGATGTGTTAGAATTTTCTGGATTTTAGAAATTTTTAATTTGTCACATTAACTTCCAAGTTTAGAAAAACGATTTTCAGAATTATGAAAATTTTTGATTTTTGGCCTAAATTCTGAAATTTTAAAGAAGCTTACTTACCATGACAATTTTCTAGATAAAGAAAAATTTCAATTTTAGGCATGTTCCCCAATTTTAATGGGCTAACCAACACGATTTTCAAAATTTTTGTTATTTTAAAATTTGTTATTGACAATTTTCTGATTTTGAAAATTTCCGATTAGTGGCATAAATTTTCCAGTTTAAATGGGTTCATCACGATTTTCAGAATTTTTCAAGTTTTCGTATTTTGTGGAATAAACTCTACAATTTTCAACGAAATTTTTGAAATTTTTGAAATTTAACCATCGTCGTGATTCAGGCTTTGGACATTTTTGATTTTTGACATAAACTTTTTAATTTTAATGGACCCAAAAATTAAGATTTTCAAAATTTTCGGTTTTTGAATTCGTTCTATAATTTTGGAGGGGCTTTTAGAATTTTAGAAATTTTTGATGTTTTGGGTAGATCCTAGAATTTTTAATATTTTCTGAATTTTTGAAAATTTTTTGATAACTGGCATAAATTGCCACATTTTAATATGAAAAACATTTTCAGAATTCTAGAAATTTTCTATGTGTGAAATAAATTGTATGGACTAACATCATGACTTTCAGAATTTCGGAAATTCTTAATTAATGACACAACTTTCAAATTTCAACGGATTTTCCATAAAGATTTTGAAAACTTTGGAAATTTTCGATTTGAAGTTTTTGATTAGTGGCATAAATTCTATAATTTTAATTATAGGTTTTCTAGATTTTGTAAATTTTCGGTTTGTGACAAACATTTACTTTCGATGGAAAAAAAGAAAGAGAGTTGGCAGGCTAAGTCAATGTCAACGAGCTGATCGTAAACGTGTGATGTAGTGATCTTAAAAAGGAGAGCCGCCATTTGCCAGGCGCAGCGATTGTTGTCGACGACGATGGCTCGTCGGGGTAGAGAACGTCCTGGCTTCTTCAGGTTATTTAAGATAAGAATTCTCCATTCTTGTTTTGGTTTGAGTAACCAATGACGCCCATTTCACCAATGACAGCCCTCTTTATTATCTGCTTAGAGGTCGCACCTCTTGAAATGAGATCCGGTGATTATTCTTTAGAATCTCGATAAGGTTTATTACCAACGAAGCACTCTCAAAAGACTATTTTATCATAAGACTATTTTGAGTAGGTCCAAACATAGCAAATTAATCTTTTTAATCACAGTTTCTGAAGACTGATTTTAAAAAAATCATCTCAATGGATCAAAAATTCGATTTATCTTTCTTTTCCTTCCCCAAAAAATAAAATGTAACTATCGATCACATAGGTGTCAGTAACCAGTTCAAGTCAGTCATAACCAAAATTTCCATTCAATCCTTGGGTTTTGTCATATGTAACACGGGTTTACGATTATGCTCGGCAATCAGGTCTTACACTCTAATCAATCAATCAAATCTATCAATTTGGACATTTTTGATTTTTGACAATTTTAATGGGCTACATTTTAATGATTTTCAGAATTTATTGTAATTTTTGATTTGTGACATTAACTTTATTTGTGACATTTGTGTCATTAATTTAAAAAAAATTCTGAATTACGAAAATTTTTCAATTTTTGGCATAAATTCTATAGCTTTAAGCGGGCTTGACAATTTTGTAGATATTTCTAGACAAAATTTTAGAAAATTACTTTTTTAAGAATACATTTCCTAATTTTTTACATTTCCTAATTTGGGCCATTAGATTTTTCTGAATTTTGGAGGCCACGAGTATTGTCGGAATAATGGAAATTTATAAAATTTTCCAATTTATGGGAAAAACTATAACATTTTTAATGGGCTAACCTTCACGATTTTCTGGATTTGAAATTTTTTGAATTGGTGCTAAACATTCTAAAATTTATAAAAGGCTGGGTTTCTGACATTTTTGATTTGTGACATTAACTTCTCAATTTTAATGAACTAACCAACATAATTTTTTGGATTTTCAATTTTGTGGCATAAACTGGTAAATTTTCGACATGCTTACAATGGCAATTTTCTAAAATTTTAAAATTTTCAATTTTATGGCAACTCTATAATTTTTACCGGGCTAACCATAACGATTTTCATAACATTTTCGATTTTTGCCATTAACCTCCCACATTACAATATCGATTTTCAGAAATTTTGAAATTTTTGGTTTTTGGCATAAATTTTAAAATTTTTAACAGGCTGAGCAGGACTGTTTTCTAGATTTTGGATACTGATTATTGGTATAAATTTCCCATATTGGGTCCATCACAATTTTCGGATTTCGGAAGTTTTCGATTACATGCTTAAATTTTATAATTTTCGAAATTTTTGGATTTATGGCATAAATTCTATAATTTTGAACAAACTTACCATAATTATTTTCTAGATAGTAGAACATTTCATTTTGAGGCATAAAATTCCCAAATTTAGTGGGCTAGCTATCAAGATTTTCGAAATTTTTGAAATGTTGACAAAAATTCTATAATTTTAAACCAGATTACATTTTGGCAATAAAGACAATTTTCTAGATTTTAGAAAATTCCGATTATGGCATAAATTTTCCTGATTAATGGACTTACTTTTTCAGATTTTCAGAATTATGGGAATTTTTGATAAATTCTACAATTTTTACAAGGTAATTTTCCAAATTTTGGAACATACTGAAATTTTAGAATATGTTGCATAAACTTTATAATTTTTAAAAATTTTATAATTTTATACTAGCTAACATTTGGAATAAATTTTTCAGTTTAAATGGGCAAACCATATCAATTTTTAGAACTTTGAAAATTTTTACTAGTGACAAACATTTCATTTGTTTTTACAATCTTTGTGACCTACAAAGCTTTGTGTCATAAATTTACAATACCGGTTTTTAGATTTTTGGCATAAATTCTATAATTTTAAACAGGCTTACCATGACAGTTTTCTAGATATTGGAAAATTTCATTCTGAGTCATAAATTTCCAAATTTTAATAGGCAACACCAATACGATTTTTTAGAGTTTTGAAAATTTTCAAATTTCTGACATAAATTTTACAATTTTAAACATGACAATTTTTTATATTTTTAAAATTTTCGCATTTGTGGTCTGAACTCTATAATTTTTAACGGTATTTTCAGAACTTTGGAATTATTTAATTTTTGTCATAAATTTTGCAATTTTAATAGGTCAACCCTAATGATTTCCCGAATTTTGAAAATTTTCGATTTTCTATTTTGGAAATTTCCGATTAGTGGTATTAAATTTGCCACTACGGCCTTACCACTACGTTTTTAGAATTTTAAAATGTTCTGAATTCAGTAATTTCTGAAATTTACAATTTTGTGGCATAAATGCTATAGGTTTAAACGAGCCAACTATAAAGATGTTCTAGATTTTGAAAATTTTGATTTGAGTATTAGTTTCTCAATTAAAATGTGCATAGTGAAAATTTTGGAAATATTAAATTTTTAGCATAAAGTCTATAATTATAAACAAGAAGTTTAAGTCACAAATTTAAAAATTTTTAAATCTTTATTTTAATGGGTTTTATGACAATTATCTGGATTTTGTAAATTTTCGATTTATGGAATAAATTTTCCAACTTTAATGGTCTAACCATCACGATTTTCAGATTTTTGAATAATTTCGATTTTTCATTGGGTTAAGATTGTCTTTGGAAATTCAAATTTGGAAATTTTCGATTTGTAAGATTTATCCGATATTTTGGAAGTCATCACTTAGTAGTGGAACGTTCGTTCACACAAATGTGTTAAAATGTGACGATTATAAACTAAACATTAATATTAATTAATCGAATTAATGAAATTTCATCACATTACAAAATTATTCCGTCATGCGCGTGATTAATTTATTCAATTTCATTCATATATTATTTTCCTATAGCCGAATGCAACTCACATACACTGGGTCAAAAGATCATGTACCATATATAATGCACATAATATCTGACGTAAATAATTTTCCACCCTCGCACTTTAATGAAATTAAAGGAAAAATTTTTCACTTCCATAACATATTCGTAATATTGAAACGATAAAAATCGGTGGGCTGCGGGAAAAATGATATTCTCGCGTTTACACATTATATACAAGAAACCAACTCCAAGGTTGAATTAATCTAATTGGATGATCGATGCATGCATGTACGAGAAGTATATATAGCTATATATTAAGCGCGAGCGGTAATATCACAAAGAGACTTTTATAATAAATAATTAACGTTCTGAAGGTTTTATGAAAGTTATTAGAATTCATTCTTTTGACACAAATTATAATTTTTATTTTTTTCGTTAGTTAGAATTAGAGTTTAAGTCACTTTTTGTATAATTACTAATTCCAATCACGTATACTAATTTGTAGTTTTAGATTGCGCGTTTTGTATAAGTACATACGTATATATGTATATATATATATATATATATATATATATATATATATATATATATATATATATATATATATATATACTACTTCCAATAAACTATTAGTTAATTATATATTTTATATTATATAAAAGTACAGTACAACCTCGTATAACGTGCTATTTGTGGTTCACTATGACTCATAATCGTTTTAGATTCAAAATATCCAATTTGCACACAAATATTACAATGATATTGCACAAATAAGTAATAACCGTTTTTTGGCGCCTAACATGGGGTCATAGCTAAGATGACATGTTTTTTTTTAAATGGGCCATTTCTGAGTATTCTTAACTCGAAGTTTTCTCAAATTTCACTTTAAATTAATACATACAAACTAAAGTACTTTACAAATTTGGCGCCCAATATGGGGTTAAAATAATACCACATATTTATAAAACTTGCAAACTTTTTCGACCACTTTTGTTGAATGAAAAGTTCGACTTGGATCATTCGATGTACTCCTGTTAATTTATTTAATGTATTAACTTTGGTGGCGAGGCACTTAAGAAATGACAATACAACAAAAACAACAATTAAATATATGTATATAGTTGTGCTAAAAAAAACTATTATTTAAATATTCATTTCTAGTTTTTTTTTATCTTATATTAACAAACAATTAATCACAATGCATTAGCTGAAATAGTTTAACAGGCTGAATGAAAAAGGTGTTGCGGGAAGGTCTTATTTATAAGATTTATTGGGAAATAGAATACTTAATTAGAATACTGATTGAGCAACTCAAGGTCGTTAATACTGAAATATGGTAAAATTAATGTTTTTTTTTTAGACCGCAAAAGGCTTCGAAACTTAACGGAATATTGACCAGGTTACTTGGATAATAAAATTATAACAACTGACTTAAACATCAAAACCTTAGATTAAAGCGTGAAAGTATTTGAACTATGGTCTTCTGAAAATCTTTTATTGAGCTACAAAATAATAATAAATTATGACAAATTATATGACTAAAAATCATAGAAATTATGGATTAAATTTCGATCAAATTCCTTTTTGGCGCTCTAAGTAGCTATAATATTGAGCAACTACTTTAAGATCAATACTGTTTTCTTAACTTTCTAAGTAAACAAAATTTGAGAAACATTTGAATAAGCTTTACTTAATACTATTTTCTTTAGTGATCAAACACCAATTTCAAATAACGGCCCGGGCAGCTTAGTCAATAGTTCATTTATATTTTTGTTTCCAGCTTTATATAAGTTGTTAATCTATTAATAAACTTCCAAAAGCAAAGGAAAACAAATGTACAAGCCCTATAATTGTAAAAATCCTAATTGGACTCAAAAGATATTAGTGAAGATTTTCCAAATTTATTTGAAACTGAGCAATTAATTTTATATTAATTCTCTTTTGTCACTTCTAAAATTTATAAAATTTAAGCAACTTTTAAATTAGCCACAATAAGTTCATTTTATATTCTGATTATCTAAGTCAGTAGAACAATCAAATTGTAATTAGAATCCAAATGTTAGTTACCATCAATTAATAAACTATTGTTGCTCAAATTTGGTAGTTTGTTACTCATATTTCATTTGGTTCCAATATATGTCTTGTAAGTTAGTAGATCATTGAAATGTTGGTCAAACTTGCAACTTCAAAATTTGAAATTCTTATAAATCGGATACTTTAGTCTTCCTAAGTAAAGCTCAATCTGAGCAACATTTTAACAAATAGCTGTAATAAGGCCAGATAATTAATATTGTATATCAGATGTTGAACATTGCTCAAAATTTGATTTTTTCTTTGTCTTTGTGAAATAATATTGTAGATTATAATTTGTACAACAAATAGAGTTTACGAACTATGAGTTTGCAATAAAAGTTCAAATAGTATTACGTTAATACTTAATAGTAATAAGAATCTAGGATCGTAGACTAAAATATTACTAAAATATTTCTAAAGTATTTTGAAAATAAGTACTCCAGTTAGAAAAAGCATTTGTTGAATTACTCAGTTATACCTACATAGTAACACATCAAGTATTTTAATTCTTGAGCCAGTGGCATTTTGCTCAAATTTTGTTTACTTAGAAAAAATAAGAATAAATTATTGATCTTAAACTAGTTGCTCAGTCAGATTAGATTAACTAAAAAGCTACTAAAAATTCGTGAAATTAGGACAAATAACTATACTGATCACACCTAACTTAAAAGTTGCTCAAATTTTATTTACTAAGAAGAAATTACAATAAAAAATAATTTAACTTCTAAATACTTAAATTCTAATTTAATGCTTAGCTGACAGAGGTAGCCTAGTTTTAAGTTGAAATGCATGCTTGATCAAAACAGTAACAGTCATTTTACAGTAAATTTGAAAGTTGCTCAAATTTGTTTTACTAAGAAGAATTGCCAATATAGAATCGATTCTAAATGAATTGCTCAATTTTCAAAAAAATCGAAAATTACTAAAATTAACTATAGATAAAATGATGGTATATTTGCACACTGAGCTAGTCAGGCTGTTATTTAAAATGTGTGCTTTACAGTGCAAAAAACTGTTTTCATTGCTAATAATAGAAATATTGAACAAACTTTGAATTTGAGGAAAATTTGAAGTTTAGAAGAAATGTTTACTTTGAATACTCAGATTTAACGTTATTTTTCGGATAATTTCACCTTTACTTTATTAAAAATGCATAACTCACTTTCACACCAGTTCGACAACGGCTATTGGCCAATCAACGAAGAGCAGATCAACAATGCTAAACCAACACCTTCAAAATACTGAAGAAATACAAAATCAGGCAAACAAACGCATTCAGCGAATATCTCGGCACGCAAATGCAGATATAGGTCGCTTAGCAGTAAAAAGCCTCCAAAGGCAGAAACTTTAAACGATCGCAAGATTGTGATGATCGTTTAATAAACAAAAATCAAATATTATAATTTATAAGGGAAAGGTATCTGTATGTTCGGTTCGCGCGATCACGATCACACAGTTTAGTACAAAAAGTAGTTTTTATTTAGTGTGGTCGCAAACAAATTAAATTTCAGCACGCGTTAACTGATCGTTTAATTATTTAAACGGAAAAACATTTTTATTTACACGATCGCACGATCAACGTATAATATTCTAATTGCACATCCTAATTGATTTTTGTTTTTAGGTAAAATCCTTTCTCTTTATAATATACCACACACACAAAAAAAAAAATACGAACGATCGTACAAAATGAGATCGTTCCTTTCACATTAAAAAAAGTCTTAATAATTTTTATAAAGACGAGTTTCTTAATCCATATATTTATAAAAAAAAAGAAGATGGATTGGAATAGAATTCATCATCATGCGACGACGATCTGCATCATATAATCTTATTCAATAAAACAAGAAGAAGGAGAAGATCTTTATATACTTAAACAATACAACAACAACAACAACGAAAAATGATGAAATGACAATCTTAATTCTATTTATTCCTTTTCTTAAGAAAATCTAGTAAAATGAATTTGATTTATTTCTGGTAAGAAGATGAAAACGAAATCTAAAACACATAAATAACAGAAAAGTTAAACAGAAATCTAGGCTAAGAGTGATTTGTGACAAATTTTATATATTTTTTTTGTATATATGAAACATCTGTCAATGAAAATGATCTTTCCGAATTATCATACATAAGAGTGATTGGATTTTATTGTGTGTGCATCATATAGATTTGGTAAACTGATTAGTGGATGATGGGTTGGTCAGGTTTTTGTCATATTGTGAAATGAATTTTCAAATCCGTTCAACTCCAATTGATACGGTTTACCTAATCTCGTTCTATATAATTGACGCCCATCATGGGGCAATGTTTTAAATTTACATTTCGTTTGAGTTTTTTGGCGCCCAACGTGGGGTCGATATTATCATTTTTCGTAAAATTGGAATGGGTCACCTCCATAATGGTGTATTGGTGATAAAACAGTTAATTCAATTGATTTGTATGTTTAACCAATTTTTAAAAAAATCTAATTTGTATTAAATTTAAATTTTTGTATCAAATAAAGTGTATATAAATTAGATTTTTGGCAATTTCATGACGTATTGGTGATAAAATGGTTAATTCAATTGGTTGGTAATGTTAAATCAATTTTTTGATGCACCATTACCGTCTCTAATGGTGGTTTTAATATAAGATGAAAATCTTTCGTAAGTTTCCAAACGTTGGTAATGCAATCTCTGAAGTTTTCATTTAATGTATGGTCGTTTATGTTTTCTATCCAGCATCTATAAATTCGTGTTCTTATAAATTTGAGGCAAACAGTAACTATAGCAGAAAAAGTTGACTTCGTGATACATGTGCCATAGTTCTAAGAATTTTCACACTTTGGAAGAATCTCTAAGGCCAAATCAGAAGATACAAATGTAGTTACATCGATTCAATTACCTTTATCTTCTCGCCAGATGAGGTCCGCAAGTTGTATTTTATTTCCCTTACTTGCTCACCGGTGGTCCGAAAACTTCCACGCGTGATCGTTAAATAAAATTATTTATTGGCCTTAAATAATTAAACGATCAGTTAACTCATGCTAAAATTTAATTAGTTCGCCACACACAATAAAAAAATACTTGTTCTAAATTGTGTGATCGTGATCGCACGAACATCAAATATATACCTTTCCCTTTTAAATTAAAACCAATTTGTTGTTTGTTTATTAAACGATCATCACATAGCGATCGTTAATGATAATTTTGTAGTATAAGTGCTATTAATTATTGTTAGAAGTAAAAAAAAATCGAGTGTCTGTATCATTATCGAGTATACATAGATCAATCGATCGATTTAAAAAAAAAATTGTCTTGTATTTCATATACGATCACTAAATTTTTGTTATACATATATTCACAAGTACATTTTAATTTGATCGATCGATCGTAACGATTGAAAATTATTTGTATATAGACAAAAAATTAATGATATGTCTGTAGTCTGTACTGCGATCATATGCGATCGATCGAGAACATATATTATTTTTTGGTAAAGAATTTTAGGATAACCTTGAAATATGGAATCGATGGTCACAGTTTAGAAGTGGCCCATATTGTGTGTACGGCCGAATCGTAACACGTATATTAGTTGTTGGACGATGATTGTCTGCTGTTGACTGACAGCCCGGACAAAGACGAATTGATTTTGTGTTAAGTATACAAAAAAAACAGAAAGTAAATTTTTTCTTCTTAAAATAATATTTTTTTTTTGTACCTGTAACCTGTTGCTTGTTGGATTGTATTTATTTGTTACTGTGTTCTTCGATCGCTCTGGTATGATATTGTGTACAACAAAAAAACCAAACACTGGTATATATTGCGCAGATATTCTTATAGACACAAAAAAGTTTTTTTTATTTAATTTTTAAGAGATAGATAGACAGACAGACATATTAAGACAAAAATCCTTGATATTTAATCGAAAGAAGAGAAAAAAAAATTGAAATAAAATCTTTCTGTACAACAACAAACAAACGATCGAGAAAAAAAAGTTAAAAATGATCCAAAGATCTAAAGAAAACAATGAAAACTCAGGAATTTCTTAAACGGCGCAGAGAAACAAACGAAAACAAAATTATTTCACTTTTGTTTTTTCTACATCATAACGATTTTATTTTCTGCTGGCGATCGCGCGATCGCAAAATGAAAGGGAAATTTTTGCGTATACATGTACGTACAAAAGGATGGATGAAGGAAGGTACCTATATATTATCGAGAAGACAATTTTCTTCGATATATAAAAATGCGCGATCGCATTTTTATTTTTTTTTTTATTTTTTACGTACGTAATGTATAATATTTACAAATGATCATGATCACCTTGATTAAATTGATGATCATGATCATATTCAACTCAAAGTGGTTTCTTCGATTTGTTTTATTTATATATCGATATACGAGTATATACTTATGGATATAATATATAGAGGGATGATGATGTTGAAGTGAAATTTTATGAATTATGAAAAAAAGATCAGATTGCATTGACTACTGAACGATCGTGCAATGATGATAATATTATTATTATTATTTTATGTTTAGATCGCTTCAAAGTATTTAAACAAACTTTTAGATCACGATCGTGTTATTTCCGTGATCGTATATACGATGATCACAAAAAAAAATGTCTAAAAAGTTACGTTCTTTTCCGGGTATCAGGTTTTCGTATTTTAATTCGTTTAATTTGATTAAAATTTTTTATGAAGGCACGCACATATTTTTCGATTTAGTGTTTTATTGCATATAGCCTTGGGCAAGCATAATTGGGCACAATTAAAATAATTTTTTTTTCGATTTAGTAATATCGGATCGGTTATAGCCGAGCATATACACATTAGTCACAGCATACGTTTTTACGGCGGTTTTGAAAGTTTATGTGGTCACTGTGGAGGTCAACTGTTGCAATTAACTGTGGTTTAACTCCCGGGTTACAATTTCAAAGTATAAAAAAAGGTGTCAAATTTTGTTGTTTTTCGTTGAACAGAAACACCCGGTCCTGACTTCTCTGATGTCCTTATCAGCATCATCAAAATCAAAATTCTGTAATGCACACCATATGGTAATGCACTTCATTCGGTCGCTGGAATTCTCATCTTTATATCTGCGTCTCCTTTGTTCGGCTCTCTCCACACATATATAATTACATATCGGTCATTTGGGAGAACCTGTTTTACCAAACAGATATACTCCCCGATATGGTAAATGTTGTCCGAGATCATTTTTCCATTTAGATTCTTGACGCCTTTCATACTTACTTAAGATGTAGAAACTGAGGTTTATCCGTGGGAATTACTTTTTGTGCGTTATTCTTCGAATTTTGATTCGGACTTACCATTATGCTCTCCATTATGCCTCGATTGCATGTTTGTGACGATGAAGCAATTGGCTGTAATTAATGTCTGTAACATGCAGCATTCCATGTTGATTTTGACTATATTTTATATATCTTCATCGACTTAATCTCTTTGGATGAGTCACAAGATGAACTCATTGCACCGGTCAATAATAAACCCCAAAAATTCGTTAAATGATGGAAACTTTTTACTGATCGGCTTATGGGGCCACAGGGTTGTTGGGGCTTTATATACAATTTAGCAGCATAGGGCGTCCACTATTCTGAACCATCTTACTCTATTTGGGGCTATTGCTTTAATTTCCGCCCCTTGATTTTCCCAGGTGTGCCTCTGCTAGCATGGTTCTCTTCCATGTCATTGCTGGCCTTCCAACCTTTCTTGTTCCTTGTGGATTCCAGTCTAATGACATCCTCGTTATATCATTTTATGCCTTCCTCAGTGTGTGGCCAATCCATCTCCATTTTCGTCGCTTTAATTCGGTCTCAATGTCTGATTGGCATGTTGTTATGTGCAGATTGATGTTACTAATCGAGTTAGGCCAGAAGCACTTAAGTATTCGTCGAAGGCATTTGTTTACGAATACCTGTAGCTTCTGTATGATTTTTCCAGTATGCTTCCATGTCTCACACTCATACAGTAGTACCGATTTCACACATGAGTTGAACATTCGTATCTTGGTCTTGCGCGACAGGACAAAAGTATTCCAGACTTTGTTTAACATGTTGAATGTATATCTGGCTTTATTTATAGTGTATGTCTTCTTCTGTTCCACCTGTTTTCGTTACTGTGCAACCAAGGTATACGAATTCATTTACATCTTCAATTTGTATATTGTTGATGTGTATCGGTGTGGTTATATTTGTGTTGAGTCTCATCGCCTTGGTTTTCTTGATATTAATTTTGAGACCAACTTCATTAGCTAGATCTGATAGCTGTTGCACTTTCTGCAATAGCTATCAGATCTAGCTAATTATCAAGCCTTCATTCTATTTCAGTGGAATTCTCCCAGAATTCCAGATTTCTCGGATTATTGGTGTTAATATGCTTGCAATTGTAGATGAATCTCCTTTGAATATTTCGGCGCTTATATTGTCTGTTCCAGTGGCCTTATTGTTCTTCAGTCTATTAAAGACATCTTTAACTTCCCGTTCCATTGGTGGATGAGTGTTGCTAGTTTTGTTATTGATGTCAATTGATGACTGGAGATTTTCGGGGTCGGCGACGACGTCTTCTTCGAAATATTCCTTCCATCTCTTTAACTGTGCTTCATCTGTTGTTAGTACATGACCATTAGCGTCCCTGATAAGCCGTAGGTCACGATTTTAAGCGTCGCCTCCTAAATCTGTCGCTCAATTGACTTCATCAGCGTTGTTATATAGTTGTCAGAGTCTCTTGACTGAAGCAACGTGCGCATATTTGGATGGTCAGTAAAATATTTTATTTGGATATTTTAAACGCTTAAGCGTTTAAGTCAGTTATTTGCCTTTCCGCGAAGATAACCTCTATGCACAGATGCGATGTACAAGTCTTTCAAACTCGGGAAATCTTTTACTCTCCTGAAAATGTTCGCATATTTAGGCTGGATAATTGAATGAAATAATGCGGTTCATCTAGAAACTGGGTTCCTATTTGATTTAAATGTGTTGTAAATGATGATGGTAGCGAAGTGGGAGGTTCGTTCTGATCGTTGAAGATGCGTCACACCATTTTTTCTACGTCGGCTGCCATACATCCACCAAGTGCTTACCCATACATTGTTTTAGTTTTGCTTAAGCATTTGAGTATTTGACCAACAACATCATGCGTCGGCTTACACGCTATCTAATTCTATTTCGATTTACCAAACGGAACAAACTTCTATCATAGTTCGAAGTTTTCGTGCAACCGCCTTTCGACAGCTGCCGTAGGTAGTTCAAACATATTTATAACAACTCTACATCGAGCTGTTGCATTCTAATTAACCGATTATTCTCTCACTTGGAAATCAATGATCGCTGGTTCTGGATTTTTGCTTGGTATTTACCTATGCATTCTTAACGCATCTATATATGCTGCTTCAATTTCTGGCTTTATCTTCCACCACAAAAGGAAATTTTTCCACCACCTGCCTGTTTTAGGTATCAGATCTTTTTTCAAGACGCACGTTCAAAAGGTAGCATAATCAGTCAATAGTTTAAACGAGATTAAATAAACTTGGAACCGTTGCAAAGTCTCAACTAATGCGAAAGCTTGTAGCTCATACAAATGACACATTGCTTCGTTGAAAGTCGCTTATCTACTGAAATACAGAACAGGTTTCATTTGTATCGTATATGTTAAGAGGATCACACCAGCAGGCCCTGTTGAACCTGCGTCCATAAGAAACTGATGCTGTTTCTCTGGGTCGATTTATTTTTCATCAGCACGATCTCAATGGGGAAGAGATGTAGAAGGGATTTTTCTTCACTTCGTGATTACGATCAGCGATCACTATGACTCCCTCTATAAGTGCAGACTCAATGGGTAGATTCATCGTCTATGCCATTACAGGCTTTGTTTCCAAAAATTGTTTTCACCATAGGTTATCAATTTGAAACCTCATTTGCATAAATGCGTCCGTTGCATAAATGTTGCGGTTTCCATAGGCGAACCATCATGATATTCTGGACTTTAAAAATTTTCGGTATGTGGCTGAAATTTTCTATTTATAATCCTTCAAACAAGTTATTATATTGGTTCTGATAACCAGTTCAGTTACAATCATAGTTTCGCCTATTTTGGTCAAGTCAACTGCTTCCTTCAGCCTAAATTTTCTGTGATGGTTCTGGTTATAAATTGGCATGATATTCTGCAATTTGTTTTACAACTCTGGTAGCTAAGAATGGTGCTTAAGATATACTGTATAGGTAAGTATATTAAGCTGGAAATATTTAATTTTGTTTTTCAAATGTTTTTCAGCCTTTTTCGAACAAAAAAAAACGCAGATATGTCGCACCGCGACACTCACTTTTTCATTTTTTATTTTTATCCCCAATCTATGAAAGAAGACTTCAGTAATATAAGAAGTTTGAGAGCCGGTAACGAGTAACACTCAACACAAATATTGTTGGCCAAGTATTGCCGCAATTTTATGGTTGAAGCGGGATATTTTCAGAATCTTGAATAGTGTTTTCGGGGATTTCAATGAACGAGTGGCTTAATCAATTTTTTTAGAATCTAATTTGTATTAATTTTAAAGTTTTGTGTCAATTAAAATGTATATAAATTAGATTTTCTTGCAATTATAAGACGTATTTGTTATAAAACGGTTAATTTAATTGATTTGTAATTTTTGATGGCTCTACTTCTGTCATTTGTCCGACGCTGGTTGTACTCCTCTATATATTCGATTTACTGTTGCCACAAACATTTTTTTAAGTTTCCTTTTTATGGCAGGCAATCGTTTAATGATAATATCAATATAATGATTCTTTTAAATGAGTTTAAGCCGGAGCCAGGGGGCCATTTTAATTAACTATCTACTTTCCCACAACTCATCAAATCATTGCAACCAAAGGGCAGCTCCAATCAGAGCGTAAAATTGATGGGCCAATCCGAAATATGGTTATTATAAATCAACTTTAAATAAAGCCTTCAAGCCCCATTGCTTCGAGGTACCAGCTATATCAGCTCGTTGTTATCATTACTAGTAAATGAACAAATCTTTGCTAAAATGGATCTTGCACATGCCAACTGAAAGGATCATTCAAATCGACACCTTCAATTGGTGTATTTCCTCAGCTCCCGGAATATTCTAAAATCTTATTGAAAATCATTTATGCCGTAGATTTTCTTGTGTCACTGCAGGGAAAATCAAGGCCATAACTGAAGGCGCAATTCCGTAAGAGAAAAGAAACAACCCAGTTTTTTGTGGCACTGTTAAACTGTAATAATTTCCCCCCCCAGAAACCTTTCAACGCAGAGCCTTTACATCACTTAAGGCAAAGATCGATGATCGCAGTGATCTAGACTACTAGACATCAAAATGCGATGGACCAATTAAAAAAATGAGTATAATCCGACAGTGTACTTGTTTGGTACACCATGGAGCTACTGTTAGTCATCGTGTTCGTAGTGTCATTATCACGGATCAAAGAAGGCCTGCAATTCTAATAACTTTGCTAACCAATCGGGAGGATGTTGCCATTATTGCGGGAGTGAAGAAGTTCTACAAGTTTCACAATTATAACAGATCACCGCCCCCTAATTGCATTTTTCAACCCAAAAAATAAATCTTACCTGTTATATCTGCAGGGATGCCTCGACGTCACTCAAAGCCAATTCCATGACTTCTCAAAGGCAATTCC
This sequence comes from Tipula confusa, assembly GCA_963556175.1. Taxonomy (NCBI): domain Eukaryota; kingdom Metazoa; phylum Arthropoda; class Insecta; order Diptera; family Tipulidae; genus Tipula; species Tipula confusa. Next base: position 29,378,756 of record OY744476.1, read on the forward strand.
ATTAAATGTACTACTCCAATCATACCAACTGGAACAATTTTTTCATAATGACTCTCTCTCTCTCGCACACTCTCATTCTCTCTTTCTCTCTCTCACACACACTCTGTCTTTCTTACTGAACATACCATGGAGAGTATGCTGCTCAACCCACTTCTTTTGAGACATTTCCAAACCATTTGTACCCACATGCAAATTTTGCTTGCAATATTTGTTCTCTAATTCTAAATAGATAGTAAGCCACACAAAAGTGGTACGTAATGGCACTTCTCATTAAAATTTTAAGCTTGGGCGTACTCTTTGGTTTACCTGGATTTTATCAAATAACTAACATTTTTTTTTTGTCGTTTTGTGTCACCGTTACCAACTACCTTAAGACATCAGAAAATTAAAACACTCATTTATACAAAAGAAAAGTTTAATTCTGATCCAGAATAGTATCTAACAATTCCTGTAACCCAGAACCGAAAGATAAGATTACAAACTAATTAAAAATCTAATTAGTAGGCCGCATTTGCTATATGAGTCTATATATATATATCCCACGGTTTCAACGTCCAAATAACGATAAAAATATTTTGTGACAATGTGTCTTGACTATATAACGTCTTCGAACTCGGAAGTGGTATCTCGCTCATCACCAGAAATCACTCATTATTTTAGTTAATTAAAATGTTGTTTTGTTGTTTTTTTATCAGGAAACCACGCGGCACATTTTAGATTTCCTGTGTTCTTATTGTTACATCTTATGACCAGCATAAAAAAAATATGCTCGTTATAAAAAAAAAACGAAACACTTATATGTTACAAATATGCAGAGCTCATTCTTTCACTTTTCTCTTTCTCTTTCTCGAATATGTATATGAAAGAAACTAATGTACAAATTATAAATCAGTTACATAATCATCATCATCATCATTATGATCATCATAGAGCGTTCTTAATTGTAATGACCTAAATTATGTTTTTAGAGTACTTAAGACGCAAAGAAATAGTTTTCTTATCACTATACACCAACAACAACAACAATCGAATAGATATCGTTGAGTGTTTAATCAGTTTTTCGGTTTTTTAGTCGAGAGAACTCACTAATTGTATCCATTTTCCCACCACATTTTTAACTTCCGATCTTATATACATCTAACACAGTGGGAACCGTCGAGGAACAATATATCGATCGATATCGCGTATTAACGCGACCGATCGGATTCGACATATTATTATGGGTGTGACAATTCAGCTTCGTTATGATTTCGACATTTTTTCAATGCTCAACAAGTAGTACAAAAAACATGTGACAGTATAGTCTGTATGATAGTTGATTGTTGTTGTTGTTGTTGTATTAGTGTCTTAGTTTTAGTTTTAAATTCTTTTTTTAAAATTCAAGAAGTGTTTCCATTTGATGTCAAACGAAATAATTTTTTTTTATTGTGAAATTTTGCCTTGGCGTTTTTTTTGCTTATTGTTGTTGTTGTTTTAATTTAATATCGAAATTGTAAATGTTTTCTAACCCTTTCGGGCGTCGTGTAAATATGATGGACCATATTTTCTTTTATCGATTGTTGGTTTGACTCAGATGTAAACTTCAGATGTCACTTTTACTAAGCGTTCGCGAATGAGGTGACCAGATATCTTAATTTTAACTGAGTGTCCATTACAGCCCTTTACATGCATTTCGAATATCTAGTTACAAAGTTGAAAATGCTTTCAAATTTAATGCAATTCTTAATATGAGGGTTACAAAAAGTGTAAAATATATAATCGTGTAAAATGTATAAACTGTGAAGGACCACCTCAGGTGGGCCACCAAGTGGCTCACAGGTTGTTGATAGTGAAAAGTTTATTCTGATAGGCAGCTTAGCGATAAATGAACCGTCGTCAAAAGCTCCTGGATTTGCTTGAGGGTCTCAGGGAACTGAGGTTTACCTCAAAATTTAGCTTCTCTTAAATACGAACCGATGGTGCGATAAACCATCAAAAAACCAACACTGGTTGATGTAGATTCTGTCAATTGTGACTGAATGAGTATACTCTATAAAAGAGACTCTATAGTAAACGAAGTTTTTCCTATTAGTTTGGGCTCTCCCTGTGGTTAGGTTTATGAAGGACGAGCAGCCACATGTTTGCTACTACAGATGACGATAATACCCATCAAAAAACGTTCACTGATTAAATCGTCGAAATTTAATCTATATACTATCCCCACTACAGTGGAATAGATAGAAGAAATCAGATACGAGAAAATCGAAATACAGGCTTACTAAGTTAGATTATGCTGAACTTTCAAACTCAGATTATGCTGAACTCAAACAACAATCTTCACCACTAAGTTAGAGCCGCATAAGCTAAGAAGTAAACGACTTGTCACCAAGAAGTTTTTTGGCAGCATAAATGCTTCACAGCCCGCCAAAAGTTTTGTGTGAAAGGCTAAAATAAATGCAATTATTAGACAACGTATAAGATGGTGCCTGGCAATGCAGTTCAAGGAGTTAATATGCCTTTGAACGCCACTCATTGCGGTCAAGCTGTGAAGTCAAGTTACCCAAAATAAGCATTCCACATTTTTCCGGCGAATATATGGAATGGCAGTCATTTTATGACCTATTCTCGACCACTATTAATGAATCACCACTATTGAGTCCAGCTCAGAAGCTACAATATTTGAAAAGGTCATTGAGGGATGAGGTAGCTGCCTTACTCTGGCACATTAGTGTCACGGAAGCCAATTGTTTGGAAACTGAAAGATAGATACGATCGAAAAAAACATATAATAAATTCGTTCATTCGGACATTCGTAGAACACCGCCCGCTTCATTCCGCGACTGTTGGCAAAATGAAAAACTTAAGAGATTCAGCAGACGAAGTAATTCATGGCCTAAAGGCTCTGGGCCCAACAGCAGAATCACGCAACCCATGGCTGATTTACTGGTTGGTGACTAAATTGGATGAAAAGAGTAAAAGTATGCGGGCAGAAACATCAGCGGAATCGGAGAATCGCAGTTTCGATGAGTTTTTTAAATTTCTACAAGCTAGAATTGATGCTTTGAAGTCATTAAGCTCCTCATTGAAATTCGGGAACTCTAAAGCTTCTATAAAAGGCCAAATATGCATGTGCATTCTGTGAGCTGATCCAAACTTTAATCGGCCTGGAGTAGTGAATATATTAATTGGAGCAGATCTTTTCTTTTCTCTTTTGCTTGATGCCAGAAAACAATTCAACCGAGATGGACCAATATACTACATAATACAATATTTGACTGGGTAGTATCAGGATGCTGTAAGTAAGAAATGGAATCCAAATCATTTTTAATTACGAATTGCATGAAATCCGAAGCGAATATAGATGTCACTTTAAAGCGGTTTTGGGATATAGAATTGATAGGTGAAAGGAAAAACATGCTGTTAACCGAAGAAGAATTGTGCGAATATCATTTTAAAGAAAACCTTGCCCGCAGTTCGAATGGACAGTTTATCGTAGGCTTATATCATTCAAAAACCAGCAGATTAATTGAGCAATACGTTGAATATCGCCATACAAAGACTAAGGAACAAAGAACGATGATTTGCGAAGGATGATGAGTTTAAAACTTTGTATCACTCTTTTATGGCCAAGTACAAGCAGTTGTGCCATATGGAGAAGATACTCGAGAGCCGAAGTTTATTATTTGCTACATCACGGGGTGTTACGAAAAGCAAGTTCTACGACTAAACTACGAGTGGTTTTCGACGGTTCTGCAAAAAGCAATATATAGGCAACACACTCATTATATTAATTTAGCCGTAGGCCTCACTACACAATCGAAGCTGTATTTAATAATACTCCGTTTTAAAGAACATAGAATTGCCACATCTGCAGATATAGAGAAAATGTACCGGCAAGTATTGATAAATCCAAGCGATACGAAGTTCCAGAAGATTGTGCGGCGTAAGCAGACGACGGATCCTATTGCCTTCTACCGGCTTTTAACCGTAACTTGTGGATTATCTAGCGCACTATTTCTTGCAATAAAAGGTCTCAAGCAAATAGTAGAAGAGTAGAAGAACATCGATCGTGGCCGATTGCATGCCACGAAATAGAAAAAAATGATTCAGGAGCTGAGTCTTCTGCATACATAAAGGTATTAGGAGTGAGTTGGGATCCACTAAGTGATAATTTTATATTCAAGGCGTCGTCAGTTCACGTATACACAAACATCACGAAACGGGTCATTCTGTCAGAGGATAACAGATTATTCGATCCTCTTGGTTGGCTGGCATCTGTGGTTAATAGCTGTGAAAATATTTATGCAGCAACTTTGGATCCTGAGCCTAAAATGGAATGATCCATTACCGGAAGAGCAAAATCAGCAGTGGCTCCGAGCTAATTTACAAGACGTAAAGCATATAACTATTAAAAAGAAAAAGTTGCACCAATTAGACAAGTGTCGTTCCCAAGATTGGAGTTACGTGGTGCCGTTCTTTTATCCAAGTTGATTTAAACAGTGAAATATGACAGAAGCCTGAAAATCAATAACATATTTGCATGAACAGATTCAAAAATTGTCCTCGATTGGTTGGCTAGCAAATCTCGTCGATGGACAACATTCATAGCTAATCGAACATCGGCGACCATGGATGTAATATCCCGTAAATACCGGATACACGTACCATCAGTATACCAAATCTCGAAGATTGATAAATTGTGGTGGCATTATTATGGCATAAACAACTATCGGGAAACTGGAGTAAAGGGCTATCAAAAGATGGTACAAAATGACATTTTATGTTACCAAGAGAACAATATAAGCACATATGCATAGAATATTTATCGAATAATATTTACCGGTTGTGAACATGACTACGGTGGTTTGCCCAGTTTAACGATTATTTCATTTAATTTTCGTGCTAAATAATTTTTTTTTTTTGAATCTGTAATTCATATGCATTTTTGAATTTTGTGTCTATTGAGATTTGAGAGTGTTGTGACGTTTATAAAATTGTTTATAATCGTTATGCTTGGGGTTTTCTCAGATGAAGACATTATGATGTTTTCAAGTGCT